>CM046954.1:113578864-114178864 GCA_025698515.1 Gossypium sturtianum
TTTTAAAGTTGTAATAAGGCCTCTGGAATATGTTTTATTTTGCTTTATGTTTAGACGTACTTAATATCTTTCTTGAATTGTTTTAAATAGAGATTTTCTAAAATCATAAATAACGGTTTTCAAAAAAATTGATTAACAAATGGATTTCATAACAAACTTGTACAATTAATTTAACTCAGAAATTCTCTTTCGAATTATCAATAATATTTTCAAAAGTCACGGTTTTAAAAGATCACTAGTTCGATTATCGATTCTTCAATCAACCTTTCAAGATTAGTAGTATTTTTTATCAAATATTTCTAATCAAATTTGTTTTTCTTAATTTATAACCTAATAATAACATCTTTAGTAAGAATCACAAGTTCTTTACTCATTTTCTTCATGTGACATGCCAGATCTGGTCATACCGCATGTGTTACAGTAGCTCCCTTCAGTTGGTCAAATAAGTCGTCTATCCTTGGAAAAGGATACTTAACTTTCACGGTCACTTTATTGAGCTTTCTGTAGTCTATGCACAATCTCATCGACCCTTCTTTCTTCTTCACAAAAAGTACCAGAGCACCCCACAGTGAATAGCTCGGTCTTGTAAAACCCTTGTTTGTTAACTCTTGCAACTGAACCTTCAATTCTTTAAACTCCAATGGTGCCATCTTATATGGAGCAACTGATATATGTGTCATTTCCGGAACTAACTCAATCCCAAACTCGACCTCTCTAACTGGAGGTAACCCGGGTAACTCTTCCGGAAACACATCTAGATATTCGCATACTACCGGCACTGATTCAATCTTTACTTCTGTCTCTTGAGTATTCAGCACAAAGGCGAGATAGGACTCGTATCCTTTCCTCAAGTATTTCTCGACTATCATAGTTGAAATTATCACAGGCAAACTATCCGATTTACCTGATTCAACCCGAATGACATCTCTATTTTCACATTTCAATTCTATAAACTTGCTACCATAGTTCACTAAAATATTATGAGCCGTCAACCAATCCATACCAAGAATCAAGTCAAATTCATCAAACAGAAACAACATAAGATTTGCCGGAAAACAATGACCTCTGATTGTCAAAGGACAATTCTTACACACCTTGTCAACTAGCACATGTTTGCCTAACGGGTTTGACACCTTTACTACAAATTCCGTAAACTCAATAATCATGCTCATACTAGATGCCATCTTCATGTAAATTTAAGAATGGGTAGACCTCGGATAAATCAAAGCAATAACAGAGGTTTCATGAAGAGAAAAATTACCCGTTATCACGTCTGGAGATGATGCCTCTTCGCGAGCGCGAATGGCATAAGTCCTTGCAGGTGCCCGACCCTCCGGTCTCACAATAGAGTCTCGAGGCATACCTCTACTACTAGTCCCTCCTTCTAGAATCTTTTGTGGTCTACCCCTCGAAGATACATTGCTTGATCTTATCTCTTGCTTCCTTTCCTTGTCATCCCTCTCAGGATAATTTCGGATGAAATGATCAGGCGAACCACACTTGTAACAACTTCGGTTATTCCCCCAACACTCCCCAATGTGCTACCTACCACAAGTTGGACACTCCGAATTGGACTTTGGATTGCCCACACTTTCCATCGAAGTAGCTTGAACTCTCAAGCCCGAGTATGTGTTACCTCGATCTCGATGTGAATGTCCAACTGACGCTATCGTCCGAGGGTTCATTTCCTTGGACCTCTTCGACTAAGCTTGGTATGATTTACTCGTTGGCCTTTTTCTCGCATCTCGGGCCTCACTCATAGCTTTCTTCTTTTCCTTATTTAGTTCTTCGGCCTTACATGCCCGGTCAACCAACACTACAAACTCTTTTAACTCCAAAATCCCAACTAGCAGTCTAACATCCTCATTCAGCCCATCTTCAAATCTCTTGCACAAGATAGCTTCTGTAGACACAAATTCTTGTGCATACTTGCTGAGCCTAACAAATTCACGCTCATATTCTGCCACAGTCATTCTTCCTTGCTTCAGTTCAAGGAATTCTTTCCGTTTCTGGTCCACAAACCTTTGACTTATATACTTCTTTTAGAATTCTTCCAAAAAAAAAGTCCCACGTTACCCTCTCTCTTTGAACCACCGAAGTTAGCATCTTTCACCAACGATAGGCCGAGTCCTTTAACAATGACACGGTGCATTTTAAGCTCTCCTCAGATGTGTAGGAGAGTTCATCAAATACCCTCATTGAGTTCTCAAGCCAGAACTCCGCCCTCTCAGGGCCATCGTCTATATTAGCTCTGAACTCCTCAGCCCCTTGCTTCCGAATCTTGTCTACCGAGGGTTTGGTCATTCTCACTAAATCTATACCTTGAGGAGCCAAAAAAATTGGCTGAGGTATAGGAGGGGGTGGAGAAGGTTGAGCATTAGGGTTTGCTCGTACATACTCCGTGTACCAATTACTCATCATTTGGAGAAAGGCTTTCCAGGCCTCTTCCCCTCGACCCATAATCTCAGGTCCACTCTCTACAGGCGCGGTCCCTTGCGCGGAAGCCGGCGCATTACTAGCTGCATCATCAGCAGCCGTTCGATCGGGATCCATTTACTATATAAAAACAAGGTTTAGATTTGTCAGAAGTCACCACACTATCAATATACGCTTATGGCATGTATAGCTAGACTCTAACACGTTACGGTAGTCCGAGAACCGACTAAACCAAAGCTTTGATACCACTAAATGTAACACCCCTTACCCGTATTCAACACAAAAATCGGGTACAAGGCATTACCGGACTTATCTCGTTTGAACATACAACACTGGGCTATCAAATTTCATTTCCAATTTAAAACTTTTCATTCACATCCATAACATTCTTATTATGGGCCTACGAGACCTAAATCATGCAAACGGAGGAGGGCCTCGAAATCAAATCGAGAACTTTTGAAAACTTATAAAAATTTTGCTTTACCAGAGCCACATGCCCGTGTGGAGAGAGGGACACGCCCGTGTCATATGCCACACGCCCGTGTTCGACACTGACTTGCATCACACGGCCTGTCACACGCCCGTGTTCTTCGACCGTGTGGTGAATTAAATTTCAAATTCAGGTGCAGACTTCACACGGCCTGGGCACACGCCCATGTCCCTGGCCGTGCCTTCCACACGGTTGAGACACACGGCCGTGTCTATTCCCGTGTGTTTACTACAGAGCTTAATGACTTGTACAACTAACATGCAGGGGACACACAGCCTAGCCACACACCCATAGGACTGACCGTGTGTGTCACACGGCCTAGACACACACCCGTGTGCCTACCCGTGTGGACAAGAACAAAGCTATTTTCCAAGCTCTTTTCATCACCCTACATCACACAACCTAAATCCATTCAACCAATTGCTAAGCAAAGCAATTATGTAACATACACATTCATGAATAACCTTGTCTTTGCATAAATTAGTAATAATAAGCCATCAACTATGGCTATATGCAAAAGAATTCATCTTTAAGGGAGCCAATACACACTTAGCCAAAATAACAAAACAATTCATCTAGTCTAGCCCCTATACATGCCATACTCAAAATGCTAATTCTATATATATACCGAGATGAGCTGATAGTGTAGGTGAACTTCCAATTATCTTCGTATCCCGACCCGGCTCTTTGACACTATAAAACAAGGGAAAGGAAAGGGAGTAAGCTTTAAGCTTAGTAAGTTTACATGTTAACAATAAACATCATAATATGCGCAAATCGATAAATAGCATTTCACAATGAGTAAGAACATTCTACATTCCAAGATCATGCTTACTAATTTCATCTCTTACCACATTCCAACCATATCACAAGCTAAACGCCCACATTATTTAACATACATCCCGGCACTTATCAAATCACCACATGATCACATGAAACAACGCATTGCAATTTCACAATAAGCCATAAATAGTATTACCTAACACTCAGTGGTTTCACACTTAGCCCACCATTTAACTTTAACGGGGTGGTATCGCACATAGCCCACCAACGAGATTATTTACGGTGGTATCGCACTTAGCCCACCAAACGATGGTATCGCACACAGCCCATTGTGAATAAGTATTAAGGTGGTATCACACATAGCCCACCAACAAGAAAAATTAATGTGGTATTGCACCCAGCCCACCATTAGTTACTACGGATAATATTCCATACCTACATATCTAATTCAACATCCATAAGGAATTTATTCATTTTCTACCATATTCAATCCATTTAAATTGTAAGTGTTCTCAATCATACAATGCACCAATAAGTAAGAACATGTATATTTAAGATGTATCGTTTACACTTAAACTTACCTCGTTGCAAAATGTGTTAATCAACGGCTCAATCTGTGACCTTGCCTTTTCCTCGGTCAAGGTTGATTCCGCGCTCTTCTTGGTCTATAATAACAAAATTCAATCATTCAATCATTTTATAATCATAATACATCATAATCTTTATTTAGGCAAAAATGACCATTTTGCCCTTGTACTTTGGCAAAATTATGATTTTGCCCCTAGGCTCGTAAATCATTTTTCATCACATTTCCTCATTAATCAAGCCTAGCTGAACATTTATTACTCTTACAAAACTCTAAATTCCAACTATTTCATGCATTTATTTCAACTCTCTCATGGCAAGTCCCTAGACTTTCAACCTATTGCAATTTAGTCCCCTCATTAGCTAGCTTAAGCTTTGGGGGTTCCAAAAATACAAAAATCATCAAGAAAGACCTCTAAAATCACTTACTTGCTAGAGAATATGTTGGCTGATAGTTTGAGCTTCAAAACCCCTATTTCTTGCTGAAAATTTTGGTAGGAGAGGAAGAGAAATGAAAAAGATGATAGCTTTCTTTTTACTTATCTTATTTTATTCATTTCTATCACCTAACACTACCAAATTTTGACTCATCTAATGCTCTTGTCTCTCTCCTAGTTCCCTTGGCCAGCCATCATCTTTAGGGTGGTCTAATTGCACTTTAAGAACCTCCTATTAATATTCCATAACTATCAAACACTTCTATCTTATATAATAGAACTTTCGCACTTTATGCGATTTAGTCTTTTTTCACAATTAAGCACACAATTGCTAAAATTAAGGCATCAAAATTCCCATGCAACCTTATAATCATATTATAATGTATAAAATAATACCAAAATAATTTTCCTCAACCTCATATTAGTGGTCCCGAGACCACTATTCCGACTAGCCCCGAAATCGGGCTGTTAGAGATAGTACATGAAATGTATGATTGATTCTTTGAGTATATTCGACGAAGTTCCGGCAAGAGAGAAAATTTCGATTGAACCTTAGGAATAGATTAGGATACAAGTGACATGTCACTAGGAACCCTTGTGATTATGTGATTTATGTGTCCTGGTCTTGAACTCAGACACGTTCTCATTGGTGGGTGGGTATCTGGCATATGTTGCGGATACCTGACAGCTTGTGTGAGCAGCACTGTGTAGCTACTTCTCGACTGATAGCTTGTGTGAGCAGGCCCGAGGATAGCTCGAGAGCGAGCTTATATGTGTTATGATATTTGTGGTAGCATTGGCTACATATGTGGCACTTATGTGCAAAGATTTTCGTGTATCTGATAGTATTCCAAGTGGTTCAACGGGTATGACAAAGATGAGGAAGTATGTGATTATGTTACGAGTTGGTACAGGTATCTACGAAAATCTCAAAGGAAATGAATTCAGTATATAACGAACTATTGGTAAGAATGTGATTGAGTATGTTATCTACATGAAGTTTTAATGACATTTAGGTTGATATATGGATGTTACATATATGGCAATTGTATGGTTAATGTTGTTTATTATTTGCATATGAACTTACAAAGCTATATAGCTTACTCCCTTTTCTTTCCCTTACCTTATAGTGTTACCAAGCTAGCTCGGGATTGGAGATCGTCGGAGATCCATTCACACTATCAACTATTATTTTGGTACCAATGAATTCTACATTTTGAGTTATGGCATGTATAGGGGACTTGGTCATTTTTTTATGTGTCTTAATTGATTTGGCCAAATGTGTTGGCCTATAATGGTTGAAAGTTTATTTTGTATAAGACCATTGAAAATTACCTACAATTGGTATGAGCAATTTATATGATGAAGCATTTCATGGATGTGGGAATTTACATGATTTGAGTTGATAAGCATGTGATGTTTGTGCATGATAGATGGTGGCATGTGAATGATGTGTTGATGTCTGGATTGTGGCCGATTTGGTTGTATGTAATATGCTTGGATTAGTGCCATATGAGGTTGTGTATGTATGTACAAGTAAGGGTGGCAAAATGGCTTGGTAAATAGCCTTATTTTTGTCCACATGGGTAGACACACGGGCGTGTGTCTAGGCCATGTGTGACACACGGTCTGCCCCACAGGCATGTGTTTTAGTCGTGTGTCCACTGCACCTTAATTGTTGCAAAATAGAATGTCCAGAATATGGCACACGGGCAGAGACACGGGCGTGTGTCTCTGCCGTGTGAACTCTGCACCTATTTTATGAAAAATTATGAAAATTAAATCGACCACACGGCCTAGCACACAGGCGTGTGGCACGGGCGTGTGGCACAAGTCAGAGAGCTCCCTATTTTGAACACGGCCTGTAGCACGGGCGTGTCTAAGGGTCACACGAGCGTGTCCCTTAGACCACACGGGTGTGTGAGCCCTGTAACATGAAAAAATTTCTAAGTTTTGTAAAATTTTCTAAAGTTCTCGATTTAGTCTCGAACCACTTCCAAAGCATGTATTGAGCCTCGTAGGCTCGTTTTAGGGACAATATGAATCTGTATGAAAAGTGTTTAATTTGGATGGAAATTTATGACTCGAAAATGTATGTTTGCTTGTGTGTTTGCCCGTTAATGCCTCTTACCCTGTTCTGGCGTTGAATACGGGTAAGGGGTGTTACATTTAGTGGTATTAGAGCTACGGTTTAATCGATTCTCAGACTAACGTAGCGTGTGTGAAAGTCTAGCTATACATGCCATAAATGAACTGTGATAGTGTGATGACTTTTGACAATTTTAAAATGTGTTTTCATATAGTAAATGGATCCCAATCGAGCTGAAACTGATGACATAGAAAGTAATGCGTCGGCCCCCACTCAAGGGGCAGGGCTATCTGAAAGTAGACCTCTCACGGTTAGTCAGGGAGGAGCAGAAAGGGGTAGGGAAGCCTTCCTCAACATGATGAACGAGTGGTATACGGAATTTGTATGAACAAATCCAAATGCTCAACCCGCTCCACCCCCACCTATTCCTCAGCCGGTTCCCGTAGCTCCACAAGGTATGGAATTCATGAGATTGCGTAAGCCACCGGTTCATAAGATCCAAAAGCACGGGGCTAAAGATTTAGAGAAAATGTCGATGATGATCACGAAGAGGCGACTGCAGCTCGAAAACTCCATCAGGGTATTTGATGAACTGTCATGCACACCGGATGAATGTCTGTAATGTGCTGTGTCACTTCTGAGAGATTCAGCATACCGGTGGTGGAAAACCCTTGTGTATGTAGTACCGAGAGAGAGGGTTAATTGGGAATTCTTCCAAGATGTGTTTAGGAAGAAATATATCAGCCAACAGTTTATTGATCAGAAACGCAAGGAGTTTTTAGAGATGAAACAGGGCCGAATGTCGGTAACCGAGTACAAGAGAGAGTTTGTTAGGCTCAGTAAGTACGCTCAAGAGTGTGTTTCCACCGAGGCTATCATGTGCAAAAGGTTCGAAGATGGATTGAATGAGGATATCCGATTGTTAATTGGAGTTCTTGAGCTGAAGGAATTTGTGGTGCTATTCGACCGAGCTTGTAAGGCTGAAGAATTAAGCAAAGAGAAGAGGAAAGCTGAGTCTGAGGCTAGAGATGTAAGAAAAAGGCCGATGAGTAAGTCATTTCAATCTCAGTCTAAGAAATCGAGAGATTTGTATGTTCGATCGAGTGCTTCAGCTGGGTATCCCAACAGTGATCGTGGGAAACAATACTCGGGTTCTAAAGCCCAAACTACATCAGTAGCGAGCGTTGGTAACGCTAAGTCTAGTAGGCCTGAATGTCAGCACTGCGACAGACGACACCCTGGCGAATGTAGAATGTATGAACAGGCTTGTTTTAAGTGTGGATCACACAACCATTTTATTAAAGATTGCCTAGAGATGGTTGAAAATTATAAGTTTCAGACTGCAAGATCGGGCAACACTGCCTCTAGAGGAAGACCACCAAGGAACACGAGAAATGGAGCTAGTAGTAAAGTTGTGACCAAAGATACAGCTGTAAGATCCGAGGCCAGGGCACCTGCTAGAGCCTATGCTATCTGTGCTCGTGAATAAGCGACATCTCCCGATGTTATCACTAGTACTTTTTCTCTCTATAATACTAGTGTAGTTGCATTGATTGATCCTAGATCGACTCATTCTTATGTTTGCATGAAATTGGTAGCTAGTACAAACTTGCCTGTTGAGTTTACTGAACTTGTGATTAAAGTGTCAAACCCCTTAGGCAAATACATGCTAGTTGACAAAGTTTGCAAGAATTGTCCATTGATGATTCGAGGTCACTGTTTTTCGGCTGACCTAATGTTGTTTCCATTTGATGAGTTTGATGTCATTTTGGGTATGGATTGGTTGACACTGCATGATGTTGTAGTGAATTGTAGACGAAAAATTATTGAATTGAAATGTGAGAATGGTGAAATTCTTCGAACTGATTCAGATGAGTCGGGTGAGTTACCTGATGTGATTTCTTCAATGACTGCCTAAAGATATGTGAGAAAGGGTTGTGAAACTTATCTAGCTTATGTGTTGAATACAAAAGTGTCTGAAATAAAGATTGAATCAGTACCGGTAGTTTGTGAATATCCGGATGTATTTCCAGAAGAGTTATCTGGGTTACCTCTGATCAGAGAGGTTGAGTTTAGTATAGATTTAGTACCAGGGACTTCTCCAATATCGATCACTCCATATAGGATGGCTCTGACTTAATTGAAATAATTGAAAGCTCAGTTACAAGAGTTGACAGATAAGGTTTTGCGAGACCGAGTTTCTCACCATGGGGTGCACCGAAGAAAGATGGATCTATGAGACTTTGTATCAATTACCGACAGCTCAACAAGGTGACTATAAAGAACAAGTATCCTTTGCCAAGAATTGATGACTTGTTTGATCAGTTGAAAGGGGAAACAGTATTTTTGAAGATTGATTTGAGTTCTGGCTACTACCGGTTGAGAGTTAAAGAGTCAGAAGTGCCGAAAATCGCTTTCAGAACAAGGTACGGGCACTATGAATTTCTTGTCATGCCTTTTGGACTAACTAATGCTCCTGCTATTTTTATGGACTTGATGAATCGAATTTTTCGACCGTACTTAGATAAGTTTGTGGTTGTGTTCATCGATGACATTTTGATTTATTCTCAGGATAAGTCTGAGCATGTCGAACATTTAAGAATTGTGTTGCAGACTTTGAAAGATAAGAAATTGTTTGCTAAGTTTAGCAAAAGTGAGTTTCGGCTCCGAGAAGTCATATTTTTGGGACATATTGTCTCTGGAGACGGTATTCGGGTTGATCCGAGTAAGATATCTGCAATTGTTGATTGGAAACCGTCGAAGAATGTATCGAAGGTCAGAAGCTTTTTGGGCTTAACCGATTATTACCGACATTTTGTTAAAGGATTTTTTATGATTGCTACTCCTATGACTAAGCTGTTACAAAAGGATGTTAAGTTCGAATGGTCAGAAAAATGTCAGCAAAGCTTTGAGAAGTTGAAAACATTATTGACTGAGGCGTCAGTTTTAGTGCAACTTGAACGGGGAAAAGAGTTCGTAATTTATAGTGACGTGTCACTGAATGGATTAGGATGTGTGTTGATGCAAGAGGGCAAAGTGATAGCTTATGCCTCGAGACAGTTAAAACCATACGAGAAGAATTATCCGACGCAGGATTTGGAATTGGCTGCCATTGTTTTTGCTTTGAAAATTTAGCATCATCATTTGTACGGTGAGAAGTGCCACATATATACCGACCACAATAGTTTGAGTATTTGATGACTCAAAAGGATTTGAACATGCGACAATGGAGATGGCTCGAGTTACTAAAAGATTATGAGTTGGTAATCGACTACCATCCTGGAAAGACTAACGTAGTTGCAGATGCTTTGAGCAGAAAGTCCTTGTTTGACTTGAGAGCTATGAATACGAGGTTGACTTTATCCGATGATGGTTCGGTTCTAGCTGAGTTGAGAGCTAGACCGGTGTTTCTTCAGCAAATTTATGAAGCTCAGAAAAGTGATAGTGAATTACATGCTAAAAGAGCTCAGTGTGAATCTGGTAATGATTTAGACTTTTGGATCGGTTCGGATGATTGTTTGATATTCCAAGAAAGAATATGTGTATCGAAAAATGATGAACTCATTCAGAAGATTTTACACGAGGCACACAGTAGTTGCTTATCAGTTCATCCGGGTAGTACAAAAATGTATAATGATTTGAAGAAATGGTATTTGTGGTCAGGTATGAAACGGGATATTTTGGAGTTTGTTTCGAGATGTTTAGTTTGTCAACAAGTAAAGGCCGAACACCAAGTACCTTCGGGCTTACTTCAACCAGTGATGGTACCCGAGTGGAAATGGGACAAAATTACGATGGATTTCGTAATGGGTTTGCCTTTGACTCTGAAAAAGAAAGATGTCATTTGGGTCGTTGTCGACAGGTTGACGAAAGCGGCTCATTTTATACCGGTACGTACCGATTACCCACTTGACAAGCTAACTGAGTTGTACATTGTTTAAATTGTGAGATTGCACGGAGTGCCTATTTCTATTATTTCGGATAGAGATCTGAGGTTTACATCTCGATTTTGGAAAATGTTGCAAGAAGCTTTGGGTACAAAGTTGAACTTTAGTACCGCATTTCATCCGCAAACCGACGGCCAATCAGAGAGAACGACTCAAGTTCTTGAAGATATGTTTCGTTGTTGTGTTTTAGAATTCGAAGGTAGTTGGGAAAAATATCTACCTTAAGTCGAATCTGCTTATAACAATAGTTTTCAGTCGAGTATAAAGATGGCACCGTATGAGGCATTATATTGCTGCAAATGTCGAACTCCGTTGTATTGGATAGAGCTTAGTGAGAAACAGATTCACGGGGTTGACTTGGTTAGAGAAACCGAAGAAAAAGTAAAGGTAATCCGTGATTGCTTGAAAGCCGCTTCAGATCGACAAAAGTCGTACGCAGATTTAAAAAGAAAAGAAATCAAATTTCAGATTGGTGATAAAGTATTCCTGAAAGTGCCTCCGTGGAAGAAGATTCTGAGATTTGGTCGTAAAGGCATGTTAAGTCCACGTTTCATTAGGCCGTATGAGGTTATTGAAAGAATAAGGCCGGTGGCATATCGATTACCTTTACCGACAGAGTTGGAAAGGACTCACAATGTATTTCATGTGTTGATGTTGCGACGTTATCGATCAGACCCTTCACATGTGATTTCTCCGACAGAGGTTGAGATTCGACCCGATATGACTTATGGTGAGGAATCGGTCAAGATTTTGGCTCGGGAAGTTAAACAGTTGAGAAATAAAAACATAGCCCTAGTTAAATTTTTTTGGAAAAAACATGGAGTCGAAGAGGCTTCGTGGGAACTTGAGGAAGCTATGCAAAAATAGTACCCAAACCTATTTTCTAGTAAGATTTTCAGGGACGAAAATCCCTAAAGGGGGAGAGTTGTAACAGCCCGATTTTAGGTCTAGTCGGAACAGTGGTTTCGGGACCACAAATTCGACGCAGTAAAATTTATTTTTATTATATTTTTATGGTCTACAGTTTTATGGAATGATTTCGTGAAAATTTCCTTCGAAAATTTTGACGTTTGGGCACTTAATTTAGTTAAAAGGACTAAATTGTAAAAAGTGCAAAATGTGTGTTCTAGAAGCTAGATGTGTCTAATTGCTATGAAACTTTAAATTTAAGGTCCTTAGATGGTAATTAGACCATTGGTTAAGTTAGTGGACAAAAAGGGACATGAAGTAAGAGAAATTTTATGTTTTAAGTTAGGGGCATTTTGGTCATTTGGCTAATTAAATGAATTAAAAATCAAATTAAAAGCCAATTTTTGCTCATCTTCCACCCCTTGGCCGAAAATTTCAAGAGGAAGACATAACTAGGGTTTTTCAAGCTTCCAAGCTCGATTGTAAGTCCGTTCTAGCCCCGTTTTTAATGATTTTTATGTTTTTGAGATCTTTGTAACTCGATCTACCTATTTTTAGTACTAATTTGGAGTATGATTAAGGTCTAGAGTTTGACCCATGTTAGATATTTGTGTATTTTGATGTTTAATGGTAGATTATACAAATTTGAGGTTGGATAAACAACTTTTGCTAAGTGATTTTCAGTAAAATTATCAAAAAGGACCTATTTGTAAAAGTTATAAAATATGTAGTAAAAGTGTGATGTAATGAAAAATCTGGGCTGGTATGAGCATAAAAATAATTCAGCTAGGCTTGTGTATTAAAGAAATTGAACATATTTCATTTTACGAGCCTAAGGACTAAAATGAAAAATGTCAAAAGTTTAGGGGCAAAAATGTAATTTTGCCATAATATGATTTTTGGGCTGAATAGAATAGTGTGATGATTGAATGAGTTAAATTTGTTATTATAGATCAAGAAAAACGATGTACGGCCCTAGACCAGGGGAAAAACAAAGTAATTGACGATTAGGTCAAATTCTACTATTTTTGTACTGAGGTAAGTTTGTATGTAAATAATGTAATGTTGATCGCTGTAAATCAGAGTTTTAAAATTTACAAAAGAATGATCGAACCTAGAAACTAACTCTGACAACGATTGAGGCAAGTGCACCTATCGAACAGTAGTATAGTTTAGGCAAGACCGGATTATCGAACCAAAAGGAACTAAAAGTACTAATACTAACTTTCTTTTTATTATTTAGCCTAAAATAAGTGAAGTTGTTTATTAATCTAAATTAATTAACTACTAAACTAAAGACTCTAAGACAAAGAAGAATGAATTTGGAAAATAACTTGGGAAAAACTCAGTTGATTTAGACGATACCCTAGGAAGAATCCACCTAGACTTCACTTGTTATCTAACACTGAACCATACGATTTGTTCACTTAGTTTGATCCGTAAGACTCCCTAACATATATTAAACCCTCTCTCGAGGCGAATAACGTCTAACCCTAGGTTAATTAGTGGAACTCTCGTTCTCTTATAATAACCCGCTAAAATAGCAGTAAATCGATCTGTGGATTCCCATATTAGGTTTCACCCTAATCTGGAAAAATCTCGTCACCCTATCTCTAGACGTGCGATCAACTCCGCTTAATTATGTTGGATCTACTCTTAGGCATGGTCTATTCCTCCTCCACCTAAGCACATTAAATTTGGATTAAGCTCACATAATTAAGAACAAACTAAGTATTTATCATATAATTCAAATAATCAAATAACAAGATTCATCATAGGTTTCATCCCCTTCGGGTATCCGAAGGGTTTAGTTCATAACAATAAAGAAAAAACATCTCAAGAGAAAAGATAAAACAAAACATAAGAAATCCCTAAAACCCCCTGAATGAATTGAAGAGGAGATCTTCCGTCTTGAGTATAACTCTGGCTTCTTGAGATAGATCAAATGGCTATCCCTGAGTGAATCCCCACAAATCTGCCTTCTCTAGCCTAGCACGACGCCCCTAGACGATTGCTTTCAGCTCCCCCTTTCAGGTCATACTTAGGGTGTATTTATAGGCTTTTGAAATACGTTTCTTTCTCCCTAAGTATCCTTTCCCGAACGAAATTGCTATTCTCCACGACAGAGGCACGGCCATGGCACACGCCCGTGTGAATCTGGGTCAAACCGTGTTCGGATTTCTTTAATGAGACACGATCGTGTGAGTCAGGGTTAGACCGTGTTCTAGATGATTGACTTGGCACGACCGTGTGGGTCCAAGTCCAGGCCGTGTCGATTTCCTCTTTGGTCCGTTTTGGTCCGTTTTGAGCCCGTTTATTGTTCTTTTTATCCTTGGGTGCTTCCCTGAGTATAAGACATGAAAAGAAAGGATTAAGAGAACCTTTTTACATAATCCAAAAGCATACTAAATGTGGGCTTAAAATATGTTACTATTTCGGTTTATCAAATACCCCCACACTTAAGCTTTTGCTTGTCCTCAAGCAAAATTCTCAACTTACAATTAAAACGAACTTCCTATAATTCATAATAGTCATTGATAGTGTCTCATCATAATTCATAGATAATTTATACATGGATAATTCAATTCAAAGTGTCCTAAAAATTCAAACAGTATAAGCCATAGATTTTGTAGCTCGAAAACATAGGCGTCTCCCCTTATCTAAATAATTACCTCTGAATCGAAATTGTCAAGGATTGACATCCTCACTAAAGATTCACTCAAATCACTCAAAGTGTTTAAGGTTCAAAATTTAGGTACTCAAAAGTCGAACATGAAGAGTTAATCCCATAGGCTTGCTTGAAAATCAAATCTCCACCACTGAAATATGAGATGAAACACAAATCAAAAGGTCTTTGTTAGGGTTGTAACGGGGCTAGGGTTAAGGTGTGGAAAAAGGCTGAATTAGAGGGTTAGAATCGAGATTGAATTGACAAATTACCTAACTAAGAACTAATGAACTAATAATAATTACATCAATTGAAATCTAATAGTACTTAATAATACGAGCTTCTTCTTCGATATTTGGAATTTAAATGTATAAGCTCGTTTAATCACATAACTAATAATGAATATACTTCTTTTTTTTAAGAACAAACTAAATAGGTAATAAAAGATAAACTACTGAAATAAAAACATAGTTAGGCTATTAATCAAATCAAATCTCGATATAAGGGTAGTCAAAAGGAATGGTGATAACAAAAACAAAGGGTTTCTGGGTTAATATTAGCGGTTATGTCAATAAATAGGGTTATTAGGATTAAAAGGGTTCACTAAGGGTTAATTTTGATGGTAGGCTTTTTAATGGAGTTAGTGGGTTGGATCCTAGGTGCCTTTTATCATCTCTGTGTATCAAATCAAAAAAATGTGGTCTCGACATGTATAATTGATGCAAGTTCTAGAATAACAAATCAGTGTTGACATACTCATAATCAATAAAGTGAGCAAGAAAAAGAATTTATGCTCTATAAGGCTCAAAATCTCACAAAAATTATGGGTATTTTGATGTCAACCTCGTAAATTTCGAACTTTAAAGTAATATTTAAACTCAGTTCGACAACCTAGAAAATTTTTAATTTCTAAAAAATAGACTTATCATGCTTGATTCTCTAGTATTCTTCAAATTTAATTATCAATGCACAATTATCAATGACATAATCTGGAACATATCAATAAAAATCATAAATCATCAGAAATTTCATCCTAATCATAATATGAGAAACTTACTTTAAGACAAGGCATAATTCAGGGATTTTCAAATAATACTATAGTTAACCCCCCACACTTAAGATGTACATTGTCCTCAATGTAAAAAGGTAGATAATATCAAAATAATCATAAAATCGTAAGATGGGGAGAGAAGGGAAACTTCCTAAATTTTGGATGACGCCAATGAAAAGAAACCGGATAGGATTGGAGGTGAGCATGGGGAAGCGTCTCGAACTGGTTGAGTCCTCGAAGCAACCATCCTAATTTCTTTTGTATCCGAAGCTAAATCTAAATGGAATGAATAACAAGAAGAAAATAAGAAAGAAAATAAAAGAAAGGAAATGAAAATAAAAAATAAAAATAAAAATAAAAATAAAAATGAAAATAAAAATGAAAATAAAAATAAAAATAAAAATAGAAATAAAAGTAAATATTCAAATAGTGATACGGTCCACGCCCTTGTTCGAGTTTAATCAGTCCGTGTTTTTCGTGATTTTGAATTTTGGGCGCGTTTAGGTGTTTTACCACGGCCGTGGGTCTCGTAGCACACCCGTGTATTCTTCTCACGGTCCTTTAGATCGGGCATGTTTAACCCGTGCTCGTCAAGTCAGTAACCTCGCACGGTTGTAGGGCATGGGCATGTTCTTCCCGTGGTTGGAATGTCAGTAGTTTCACACGGTTATGGGGCACGACTGTGCCCCTTTGTCGGTGTTCGTGGTGTAGTGGTTGGATCAGTGACGTCGAGAAGTGGTTGGAACTGATTCGCACGGCCTCTGCTATGTCAGTACGGGGATTCTTATGGTCCACACGGCCACGGCCACGGCCGTGTGTCCTGGAATTTTGCACCCCTTGTTAGTTTGAAGCTAGGTGTAAAGAAGAGAAGGAAAAAAGCGAAATATGAGAATAAATTATGTTAGTGCTCGGGTTGCCTCCCGAGAAGCGCTTGTTTATACTCTTAAGCTAGACTCTCCTCTCGTTTTCTTTGTCAGGGTGGTTTGAGGAGTTGGAAGTCCTTCCTCATGCTATCATTTGCGTCTTCGTGAAAAAAATTTAAGTCGAGATGTGTTTATAGTAAAAGTACCAAAAATAGGATTACTTACCTCGATTTGTTCCGTGTGTGGAAAACACTTGGTTACCCTAAAAGATATTTCTTTGTTTGTGCTAGGTCAGGAGGAGATATTCGAAGATTTGCTCGATCTAACAAAGCACTGGTCCCCTATTTTGAAGTGGTTTGTTGTTCCTATTAGCTCTTTTGGGGGCTCCTTTGGTTTTATCTCGTGTGGTTCCAGTTCTTCGTCGTGTATCCCTAATTTCTCCTTGAAGTGTGTCTTCCACTCGTCTAGATCATCGAACTGAATCCCTCGATCTTCATGAGTTATTTCTTTGTTGGCATGGGGTTTAGGATCGGGTTTAGTTATATTCTTTGGTGGTGCTTCCTAAAAATACGGGTTAACCGAATGGTTATCAGTAGAATTTACGTTCTCACCTTGATTACTCAATGTTCTAGCCGAATCGAGAGCCTTGATGGTGACTGTCTCATTACCTACGCAAAGTATGAGTTCTCCTGCATCAACATCAATTTCAGTCCTGGCAGTTGCTAAAAAGGGTCTTCCTAAAATTAGGGGGATCGAATTATCCTCATCCATGTCTAAGACAACAAAATCTACTGGGAAAATGAATCTGTCAATTTTTACAAGAACATCTTCGATAATACCCCTAGGAATTCTAACAGTTTTATCAGCTAATTGAATGCTCATCCTAGTTTGTTTGGGTTTCCCTAGACCTAATTGTTTAAACAATTTATAAGGCATGACATTTATGCTTGCCCCTAAATCAGCTAATGCATTATCAACAGTTAGTCTACCAATTAAACATGGAATTGTAAAACTCCCTGGATCTTTTAGCTTTTGTGGTAGTCTATTTTGGAGAATTGTTGAGCACTTTGCGTTAAGTTCCACATGTAACGACTCGTCTAACTTTCATTTGTTTGTCAGAAGCTCTTTTAAAAATTTCCTAGAATCTGGCATCTGCGAAAGAGCTTCAAGTAATGGTAAGTTAATATGTAATTTCTTTAAGAGTTTAAGGAACTTACCGAACTGTTCTTCTGTGTCGTCTCTTCTTAATGCCTCAGGGTAAGGTACGCGAGGTTGGTACTCCTTGATTACCGGTTTTGGCTTGTCTTGTGGTACCTCATCTTTACCTTCTTCTACCTCGTTTCCTTGTGTTGGACTGGGTTCGTCTAATTCTTCGCTTTCTTGAGCTGTTATGGCTTGGATTTGCTTCTTTGGATTAATTTCAGTATTACTCGGTAGACGCCCTTACGGTCATTCGGATAATAGTTTGCAATTTCTCCAACTGACTGGGTAATTTCCCTGATTGCCTTTGTAAGTCCTCCAACTTGGTTCTCGATCATTTTGATCTATGTTTGTTGGGTGTCGAGTGTTACCTCAGTTTTTTGGAGACGGGCTTCTGTGGATGCTATGAATTTGTTCAATGTCTCTTCAAGATTCGGCTTCTTTTCCTATGGATAGGGCTGATTTCAGAAATTTTGAGGAGGTTGTTGTCTTTGATTTCCTTGATTTCCTTGTCCTCCCCACGAAAAATTTGGGTGGTTCCTCCAACCTGGATTATAATTATTACTATAAAGGTTATTATTAGATTTGAAATTGTTACCTATATAGTTCATCTGTTCGCTCTCTGTGCCCGGTTGGTAGGGTGGGTACACAGGATTCGCCATAGTTCCACTTGCGTGACCTTTGCATGATTTGATGTACTGCGAAGAACACAAACTATCAATCTTCTTATTCATCAACTCTACCCGATTTGATAGCATGGTTATGCGTCGAGGTTGTAAACTCCCATTTGCTTTTGTTGGCCTTGTTCTTGTAACTTGCCACGCGATAGTTATTCAGTGACATCTCTTCAATAAACTCGTAGGTTGTCTCAGGAGTTCTATTATTCAAGGTTCCACCGGCGGCTGAATCAATTAGTTGTCTCGTTGAGGGGTTTACACCATTATAGAAAGTCTGGACTTAGAGCCACAAAGGTAAACCATGGTGCAGACACCTTCTCAAGATATCCTTATATCACTCCCATGCATCGTATAATGTCTCTAAATCCATCTGCACAAAAGAAGATATATCATTACGTAATTTGGCCGTTTTGACTGGTGGGAAATATTTTAATAAAAAATTTTGGTCATTTGTTCCCATGTAGTGATTGACCCTCGTGGTAATGAGTTTAACCACTGTTTAGCTTTATTCTTTAATGAAAAGGGAAATAATCGAAGTTGTATGGCATCATCAAAAATGCCATTTATTTTGAAGGTATCACAGAACTCTAAAAAATTAGCTATATGAGCGTTTGGATCTTCGTCCTGTAAACCATCAAATTGAACAAACTGTTGAATCATTTGTATAGTGTTAGGCTTTAATTCAAAATTATTAGCAGCTATAGCAGGCCTAACAATACTAGATTCGGCTCTTGTTAAATGTGGTTTAGCATAATCAAACATAGTACGAGGAGCATTATTTTCTCCCACATCTTGTGGTGGAAGATTATTTTCGTCCATCCTCTCACTAGGATTGGATCTGTCTTCTCGCTCTCTATGGTAATTTAGGGCTCGCCTAATTTCTCTGCGATTTCTTCGAGCGGTAGCTTCAATATCACTGTTGTATTCTAAAGGTCCTCTCGGGTTTTCATTCTAGTCATAAACTAGAGGTACCTGCTAGGAAAAGAAAGAAAGAGAATTTAGCAAAAATAAAACTAAAGATAAAAATAAATTGCGAAAAAGAAAAATAAAAAATAATGGCTAAAGTAATAAAAATAGAGCGTTCTTAATATTTTAGTTCCCTGGCAACGGCGCCAAAAACTTGATCGCTGTAAATCAGAGTTTTAAAATTTATTAAAGAATGATCGAACCTGGAAACTAACTCTGACAACGATTGAGGCAAGTGCACCTATCGAACAGTAGAATAGTTTAGGCAAGACCGGATTATCGAACTCAAAGGAACTAAAAGTATTAATACTAACTTTGTTTTTATTATTTAGCCTAAAATAAGTGAAGTTGTTTATTAATCTAAATTAATTAACTACTAAACTAAAGACTCTAAGACAAAGAAGAATGAATTTGGAAAATAACTTGGGAAAAACTCAGTTGATTTAGACGATACCCTAAGAAGAATCCACCTAGACTTCACTTGTTATCTAACACTGAACCATACGATTTGTTCACTTAGTTTGATCCGTAAGACTCCCTAACATATATTAAACCCTCTCTCGAGGCGAATAACGTCTAACCCTAGGTTAATTAGTGGAACTCTCGTTCTCTTATAATAACACCCTAGAATAGCAAAGAAATCGATCGTGGATTCCCATATTAGGTTTCACCCTAATCCGGCAAAATCTCGTCACCCTATCTCTAGGCGTGCGATCAACTCCGCTTAATTATGTTGGATCTACTCTTAGGCAGGGTCTATTCCTCCTCCACCTAAGCACATTAAATTTGGATTAAGCTCACATAATTAAGAACAAACTAAGTATTTATCATATAATTCAAATAATCAAATAACAAGATTCATCATAGGTTTCATCCCTTCTGTATTGTCATCCGAAGGGTTTAGTTCATAACAATAAAGAAAAAACATCTCAAGAGAAAAGATAAAACAAAACATAAGAAATCCCTAAAACCCCCTGAAGGAATTGAAAAGGAGATCTTCCGTCTTGAGTATAACTCTGGCTTCTTGAGATGGATCAAATGGCTATCCCTGAGTGAATCCCCACAAATCTGCCTTCTCTGGCCTAGCACGACGCCCCTAGACGATGGCTTTCGGCTCCCTGTTTCAGGTCATACTTAGGGTATATTTATAGGCTTTTGAAATATGTTTCTTTCTCCCTAAGTATCTTTTCCCGAATGAAATTGCTAATCTCCACGGCAGAGGCACGGCCATGGCACACGCCCGTGTGAATCGGGGTCAAACCGTGTTCAGATTTCTTTAATGAGACACGACCGTGTGAGTCGGGGTTAGACCGTGTTCTAGATGATTGACTTGGCACGGCCGTGTGGGTCCAAGTCCAGGCCATTTCGATTTCCTCTTTGGTCCGTTTTGGTCCGTTTTGAGCCCGTTTATTGTTCTTTTTATCCTTGGGTGCTTCCCTGAGTATAAGACATGAAAAGAAAGGATTAAGAGCACCTTTTTACATAATCCAAAAGCATACTAAATGTGGGCTTAAAATATGTTACTATTTCGGTTTATCAAATACCCCCACACTTAAGCTTTTGCTTGTCCTCAAGCAAAATTCTCAACTTACAATTAAAACGAACTTCCTATAATTCATAATAGTCATTGATAGTGTCTCATCATAATTCATAGATAATTTATACATGGATAATTCAATTCAAAGTGTCCTAAAAATTCAAACAGTATAAGTCATAGATTTTGTAGCTCGAAAACATAGGCGTCTCCCCTTATCTAAATAATTACCTCTGATTCGAAATTGTCAAGGATTGACATCCTCACTAAAGATTCACTCAAATCACTCAAAGTGTTTAAGGTTCAAAATTTAGGTACTCAAAAGTCGAACATGAAGAGTTAATCCCATAGGATTGCATGAAAATCAAATCTCCACCACTGAAATATGAGATGAAACACAAATCAAAAGGTCTTTGTTAGGGTTGTAACGGGGCTAGGGTTAAGGTGTGGAAAAAGGTTGAATTAGAGGGTTAGAATCGAGATTGAATTGACAAATTACCTAACTAAGAACTAATGAACTAATAATAATTACATCAATTGAAAACTAATAGTACTTAATAATACGAGCTTCTTCTTCGATATTTGGAATTTAAATGTATAAGCTCGTTTAATCACATAACTAATAACGAATATACTTCGTTTTTTTTAAGAATAAACGAAATACATAATAAAAGATAAACTTCTGAAATAAAAACATAGTTAGGCTATTAATCAAATCAAATCTCGATATAAGGGTAATCAAAAGGAATGGTGATAACAAAAACAAAGGGTTTCTGGGTTAATATTAGCGGTTATGTCAATAAATAGGGTTGTTAGGATTAAAAGGGGTTCACTAGGGGTTAATTTTGATGGTAGGCTTTTTAATGGAGTTAGTGGGTTGGATCCTAGGTGCCTTTTATCATCTCTGTGTATCAAATCAAAAAAATGTGGTCTCGACATGTATAATTGATGCAAGTTCTAGAATAAAAAATTAGTGTTGACATACTCATAATCAATAAAGTGAGCAAGAAAAAAATTTATGCTCTATAAGGCTCAAAATCTCACAAAAATTATGGGTATTTTGATGTCAACCACGTAAATTTCAAACTTCAAAGTAATATTTAAACTCAGTTCGACAACCTAGAAAATTTTTAATTTCTGAAATGTACACTTATCATGCTTGATTCTCTAGTATTCTTCAAATTTAATTATCGATGCACAATTATAAATGACTTAATCTAAAACATATCAATAAAAATCATAAATCATCAGACATTTCATCCTAATCATAATATGAGAAACTTACTTTAAGACAAGGCATAATTCAGGGATTTTCAAATAATACTATAGCTAACCCCCTACACTTAAGATGTACATTGTCCTCAATGTACAAAGGTAGATAATATCAAAATAATCATAAAATCGCATGCGATGGGGAGAGAAGGAAACTTCCGAATTTTGGATGAAGCCAATGAAAAGAAATAGGATAGGATTGGAGGTGAGCGTGTGGAAGCGCCTCTCGAACTGGTTGAGTCCTTGAAGCAACCATCCTAATTTCTTTTGTATCCTAAGCTAAATCTAAATGGAATGAATAACAAAAAGAAAATAATAAAGGAAATAAAAGAAAGGAAATGGAAATAAAAAATAAAAAAAATAAAAATAAAAATAAAAATAAAAATAAAAATAAAAGTAAATATTTAAATAGTGATACGGTCCACGCCCTTGTTCGAGTTTAATCAGTCCGTGTTTTTCGTGATTTTGAATTTTGGGCTCGTTTAGGTGTTTTACCACGGCCGTGGGTCTCATATCACGCCCGTGTATTCTTCTCACGGTCCTTTAGAACGGGCGTGTTTAACCCGTGCTCGTCAAGTCAGTAACCTCGCACAGTTGTAGGGCACGGGCATGTTCTTCCCGTGGTTGGAATGTCAGTAGTTTCACACGGTTATGGGGCACGGCCGTGCCCCTTTGTCGGTGCCCGTGGTGTAGTGGTTGGATCCGTGACATCGAGAAGTGGTTGGAACTGATTCGTACGGCCTCTGCTATGTCAGTACCGGGATTCTTATGGTCCACACGGCCACGGCCACGGCCGTGTGTCCTGGAATTTTGCACCCCTTGTTAGTTTGAAGCTAGGTGTAAAGAAGAGAAGGAAAAGAAAAATAAATTTAAAGCGAAATATGAGAATAAATTATGTTAGTGCTCGGGTTGCCTCCCGAGAAGCGCTCATTTATAGTCTTAAGCTAGACTCTCCTCTAGTTTGCTTTGTCAGGGTGGTTTAAGGAGTTGAAATTCCTTCCTCATGCTATCATTTGCGTCTTCGTGAAAAAATTTAAGTCGAGATGTGTTTATAGTAAAAGTACCAAAAATAGGATTACTTACCTCGACTGTTCCGTGTGGGAAAACACTGGTTACCCTAAAAGATATTTCTTTGTTTGTGCTAGGGTTCGGAGGAGATATTTAAGGATTTGCCTGATCTAACAGTACCTGGTCCCCTATTTTGAAGTGGTTTGTTGTTCCTATTAGCTCTTTTGGGGGCTCCTTCGGTTTTATCTCATGTGGTTCCGATTCTTCGTCATGTATCCCTAATTTCTCCTTGAAGTGTGTCTTCCACTCGTCTAGATCATCGAACTGAATCCCTCGATCTTCATGAGTCATTTCTTTGTTGGCATGGGGTTTAGGATCGGGTTCAGTTATATTCTTTGGTGGTGCTTCCTGAAAATAAGGGTGAATCGAATGGTTATCAGTAGAATTTACGTTCTCACCTTGATTACTCGATGTTCTAGCCGAATCGAGAGCCTTGATGGTGACTGTCTCATTACCTCACGCAAAGTATGAGTTCTCTTGCATCAACATCAATTTTAGTCTAGCAGATTTGCTAAAAGGGTCTTCCTAAAATTAGGGGATCGAATTATCCTCATCCATGTCTAAGACAACAAAATCTACGGGAAAACGAATCATCAATTTTTACAAGAACATTTTCGATAATACCCCTAGGAATTCTAACAGTTTTATCACTAATTGAATGCTCATCCTAGTTTTTTGGGTTTCCCTAGACCTAATTGTTTAAACAATTTATAAGGCATGACATTTATGCTTGCCCCTAAATCGCCTAACGCATTATCAACAGTTAGTCTACCAATTAAACATGGAATTGTAAAACTCCTCGGATCTTTTAGCTTTTGTGGTAGTCTATTTTGGAGAATTGCTGAGCACTTTGCATTAAGTTCCACATGTGACGACTCGTCTAACATCCGTTTATTTGTCAGAAGCTCTTTTAAAAATTTCCTAGAATCTGGCATCTGCGAAAGAGCTTCAAGTAATGGTAAGTTAATATGTAATTTCTTTAAGAGTTTAAGAAACTTACCGAACTGTTCTTCTGTGTCGTCTCTTCTTAATGCCTCAGGGTAAGGTATGCGAGGTTGGTACTCCATGATTACCGGTTTTGGCTTGTCTTGTGGTACCTCATCTTTACCTTTTTCTACTTCGTTTCCTTGTGTTGGACTGGGTTCGTCTACTTCTTCGCTTTCTTGAGCGGTTATGGCTTGGATTTGCTTCTTTGGATTAATTTTAGTATTACTCGGTAGACGCCCTTGCGGTCGTTCGGATAATAATTTGCAATTTCTCCGACTGACTGGGTAATTTCCCCGATTGCCTTTGTAAGTCCTCCAACTTGGTTCTCGATCATTTTGATCGATGTTTGTTGGGTGTCCAGTGTTACCTCAGTTTTTTGAAGACGGGCTTCTGTGGATGCTATGAATTTGTTCAATGTCTCTTCAACATTCGGCCTCTTTTCCTGTGGATAGGGCTGATTTCAGAAATTTTGAGGAGGTTGTTGTCTTTGATTTCCTTGATTTCCTTGTCCTCCCCATGAAAAATTGGGGTGGTTCCTCCAATCTGGATTATAATTATTACTATATGGGTTATTATTAGATTTGAAATTGTTACCTACATAGTTCATCTGTTCGCTCTCTGTGCTCGATTGGTAGGGTGGGTACTCAGGATTCGCCACAGGTCTACTTGCGTCGCACTGCATGACTAGATGTACCTACGAAGAATAAAAACTATCAATCTTCTTATTCATCAACTCTACCTGATTTAATAGCATGGTTACTACGTCGAGGTTGTAAACTCCGGCTGTTTTTGTTGGCCTTGTTCTTGTAACTTGCCACTGATAGTTATTCAGCGACATCTCTTCAATAAACTCATAGGCTACCTCAGGAGTTCTATTATTCAAGGCTCCACCGGCGGCTGAATCAATTAGTTGTCTCGTTGAGGGGTTTACACTGTTATAGAAAGTCTGGACTTAGAGCCACAAAGGTAAACCATGGTGCGAACACCTTCTCAAGAGATCCTTATATCTCTCCCATGCATCGTATAATGTCTCTAAATCCATCTGCACAAAAGAAGATATATCATTACGTAATTTGGCCGTTTTGGCTGGTGGGAAATATTTTAATAAAAAATTTTCAGTCATTTGTTCCCATGTAGTGATTGACCCTCGTGGTAATGAGTTTAACCACTATTTAGCTTTATTCTTTAATGAAAAGGGAAATAACCGAAGTCGTATGGCATCATCAGAAATGCCATTTATTTTGAAGGTATCACGGAACTCTAAAAAATTAGCTATATGAGCGTTTGGATCTTCGTCCTGTAAACCATCCAATTGAACAAACTGTTGAATCATTTGTATAGTGTTAGGCTTTAATTCAAAATTATTAGCAGCTATAGCAGGCCTAACAATACTAGATTCGGCTCCTGTTAAATGTGGTTTAGCATAATCAAACATAGTACGAGGAGCATTATTTTCTCCCACATCTTGTGGTGGAAGATTATTTTCGTCCATCCCTTCAGTAGTATTGGATCTGTCTTCTCGCTCTCCTTCGTAATTTAGGGCTCGCCTAATTTCTCTGCGATTTCTTCGAGCGGTAGCTTCAATATCACTGTCGTATTCTAAAGGTCCTCTCGGGTTCCTTCTAGTCATAAACTAGAGGTACCTGCTAGGAAAAGAAAGAAAGAGAATTTAGCAAAAATAAAAACTAAAGATAAAAATAAATTGCGAAAAAGAAAAATAAAAAATAATGGCTAAAGTAATTAAAATAGAGCGTTCTTAATATTTTAGTTCCCCGGCAACGGCGCCAAAAACTTGATCGCTGTAAATCAGGGTTTTAAAATTTATAAAAGAATGATTGAACCTGGAAACTAACTCTGACAACGATTGAGGCAAGTGCACCTATCGAACAGTAGTATAGTTTAGGCAAGACCGGATTATCGAACTCAAAGGAACTAAAAGTACTAATAATAACTTTCTTTTTTTTATTTAGCCTAAAATAAGTGAAGTTGTTTATTACTCTAAATTAATTAACTACTAAACTAAAGACTCTAAGACAAAGAAGATTGAATTTGGAAAATAACTTGGGAAAAACTCAGTTGATTTAGACGATACCCTAGGAAGAATCCACCTAGACTTCACTTGTTATCTAACACTGAACCATACGATTTGTTCACTTAGTTTGATCCGTAAGACTCCCTAACGTATATTAAACCCTCTCTCGAGGCGAATAACGTCTAACCCTAGGTTAATTAGTGGAACTCTCGTTCTCTTATAATAACCCCCTAGAATAGCAGTAAATCGATCTGTGGATTCCCTTATTAGGTTTCACCCTAATCCGGCAAAATCTCGTCACCCTATCTCTAGGCGTGCGATCAACTCCGCTTAATTATGTTGGATCTACTCTTAGGCAGGGTCTATTCCTCCTTTACCTAAGCACATTAAATTTGGATTAAGCTCACATAATTAAGAACAAACTAAGTATTTATCATATAATTCAAATAATCAAATAACAAGATTCATCATAGGTTTCATCCCCTTCGAGTATTCGAAGGGTTTAGTTCATAACAATAAAGAAAAACATCTCAAGAGAAAAGATAAAACAAAACATAAGAAATCCCTAAAACCCCCTGAAGGAATTGAAGAGGAGATCTTCCGTCTTGAGTATAACTCTGGCTTCTTGAGATGGATCAACTGGTTATCCCTGAGTGAATCCCCACAAATCTGCCTTCTCTGGCCTAGCACGACGCCCCTAGACGATGGCTTTCGGCTCCCCCTTTCAGGTCATACTTAGGGTGTATTTATAGTCTTTTGAAATATGTTTCTTTCTCCCTAAGTATCCTTTCCCGAATGAAATTGCTCTTCTCCACAGTAGAGGCACGGCCATGGTACACGCCCGTGTGAATCGGGGTCAAACCGTGTTCAGATTTCTTTAATGAGACACGGCCGTATGAGTCGGGGTTAGACCGTGTTCTAGATGATTGACTTGCCACGGTCGTGTGGGTCTAAGTCCAGGCCGTGTCGATTTCCTCTTTGGTACGTTTTGGTCCGTTTTGAGCCCGTTTATCATTCTTTTTATCCTTAGGTGCTTCCCTGAGTATAAGACATGAAAAGAAAGGATTAAGAGCACCTTTTTACATAAATCAATGGATAATTCATCCAAAATCATACTAAATGTGGGCTTAAAATATGTTACTATTTCGGTTTATCAAATGTTATATTTGTATTTTAATGTTTTGATATTGCATGAAATGTATGATTGATTCTATGAGTATATTCGATGATGTTTCGACAAGAGAGAAAATCCCGGTTGAACCTTATGAATAGATTAGGATACAAGTGACATGTCACTAAGAACCCATGTGATTATGTGATTTATGTGTCCCGAGTGCTGATCCTGTACGTCCTACCGGTGGCTGGGTATACTGTAACAGCCCGATTTAGGGCCTAGTCAGAATAGTGGTGCGAGACCACAAATCTGAGTTAGTAAAAAAAATGAGTTTTTAAGGTTTAAGAGATGTTTTCATGATAGTATGAAAGTTCTATGTAGAAATTTTGTGAAAATTTCTATTAAAGGGGTCCATTAGGAATAAATTGCAAAAGTTGCAAAATATGAGATTCTAGAAGCTTTTTGTATAAAATAGCTTTGGACTATTAATTAGAAGTCCTTAAATAGCAATTTGCCCAAATTATAATTTTTGGACAAAAATGGACATGAGTTAGTAAATTGTCAATTTTTAAAGAGAAGGGCATTTTGGTCATTTATCAATTAAATGATTAAAATGGGAAAAGATGATAAAAATCTTATTCATCTTCTTCTTCCTTGTGCCAAAAAATTGAGAGACTCCATAGCTAGGGTTCTTCAATTTTTGAGGCTTGCTAGTAAGTGCATCCTAGCCCCGTTTTTAATATTCTTCGGATTTTTGGAGTCCTCGTATTATGGATTAGCTATTTATAGCTATAAGTTGAGCTAGAATTCATGTTCATAAATCTACCCATGTATGACATGCTTGTAAAATGATGTTTTATGAAATATTATGAGAGTTTGATGTTAGATAAACATCTTTTCCTAAATGAATTTCATGAAAAATGCTAGTAAGGACTAGTTTGTAAAAGTTGTGAAATTTGTCATAAATGATAGTAATAGTGAGAATTGATTTTTGCTATAGTTAAGAGAATGAATCAGCTAAGCATGAAGTTCACGAAAGTTGAATAAAAATCACTTTACGAGCCTTGGGGAAAAAGTGTAATTATGAGAAAGTTTAGGGGCAAAATGGTAATTTTGCCAAAGTATGAGTTAAGAGTCAATTTAGTCAATGTGTGTATTAAATGAGCTAAATTATTATTATAGATCAAGAAAACGAATCCCGGATCGAAACCGAGGCAAGAACAAAGTCGAGGACTAAATTGCATTTCTACATACATTTTGTACATTGAGGTATGTTTGTATGATTTCTAAGCTTTATGATTAATATCATTGAATTGCTTAGTATGATGTAGAATATATCTTAATTCCATGAGATTTTTTATGCTATGTTAAATAAAGAAATCAATGAGATTAAGTATGAGAAAGTCCCGATTGAAGTTGAATTACTTAGGATACTCGATCTATCACATGAGACAAGGAAGTCCGTATAAGACCAAGCCAAGGCATGGAATCAGCAATCAAGCAAGTTATCATGTAAGACCAAGACAAGTCTTGGCATTGAAGAGTTATTATGAGATGAAGACCCATATAAGCCCAAGCCAAGGCATGGCATTGGTGAGTCTCCATGTAAAGATGTCATGTAAGTCCAAGACAAATCTTAGCATTAAAAAGCTATCATGAGATAGAGATCCCATGTAAGTCCAAGCCAAGGCATGGCATTGGTGAGTAACAAGGAAGATTTCATGTAAGTCCAAGCCAAGGCTCGGCATTGACCCGTTCATGAGTAAAGATACCAATTAAGACCATGTTAAGACATGGCAATGGTAAGTTCCCAATGGAACACACAAGGAAGACTTCGTGTAAGTCCATGTCAAGACATGAAATCGATACCAAGTGGAGAGATCCCATGTAAGACCATATCTAGGATATGGCTTTGGCATCGAGATATATGTGAGATGAGATTCAATATCCTCGGTTATTCATAGTAATTCATCGGGCAAAAGAGTAAAGAATAAATGAGAAAGCAAGAAAGTTAAGCAAGTAAAGCTATCATCAAATTATGCTAGTCAAAGTTAACTAAGAGTATTATTCATGTTATGAATGATGAAGTTAAGATTATGCTTATCTTAACAAAGTATGCTAATCTATATAATTAAGTGATACAGGTACCTTGTTTACCTTAGAAGCACGAGACTAGTAAGTACCATGATAAGCGTAAGAATCATTAAGAGTAAGTAAGCTCAAGCATGTGAACTTAGCAATGCCTTTGCTTATGATGAATGATTATGTTAAGTATATATATATATACATATATATACGTTGTTATATGCATTACATGCAAACTTACTAAGCGAAATGCTTACGTCTTTAATTCTTTCTTTCCTTGTAGTCCCGCCAAGCTAATCTCGTGGATCATCGTCATCGGAGCTCGGAGCACACTATCAATCGCTATTTTGGTATAGCCAAGTTGTTTATATTAAGTATGGCATGTATAGGAAGCATTTCATTTTGAGTTATGTTTTAGAGTTAGCCAAAGTGTTAGCTATCAAACTTAGTATTCTTCTTGTATATGGCCAAAGAGATGGGTCATGAATGATTAAGTATGTATGTTTTTATCTATCAATGAATTATGCATCCTTGTTCATGCTAGATGTAATACTTGATTTATTAAATTGAGTATTGGATTGATCTTGATCTCAGGGTGGCAATTGACTTGGAAAATAGCCTCTAGGTGCCCACATGGATAGACACACGGGCGTGTGTCTAAGCCGTGTGTCCCCTGCACATTAGTGTTTTAAGTCAGAATAGACCACGGGCTAATCACACGGATGTATGTTTAGGCCGTGTGTGACAAACGGTTAGCACATGGGCGTGTGCCCTGGCCGTGTGAAGTCTGCACCTTGCACTTGTAATTTGAATTGCCACATGGCTGAAGTACACGGACATGTGTATGGACCGTGTGGATAAGTCAAAATGCCAAAGTTTAGCACACGGGCCAAAGCCACGGGCATGTCAAGGCCATGTGAAATTAGTTAGTGTCGACCACGGGTGGAAGACACGGGCATGTTTTAGGGGTACACGGGCGTGTCCCAAGTCACATGGGCGTGTGACCCCTGTTTCGAGGAAAAGTTCCCGATTGAGTTCCAAAAGTTTCCGAATAGGTGTTTAAGGCCTCGAAGACCCATGAAACATATGTTTTGATTAAGAAAGAGAAGTTTCTGTTTCGAAACAAAATTTTACAACCCGTAAGTACATGTTTACTTAAGTTCAAGTATGGTAATGTCTCGTATCCAGTCTCAGTCTAGGACTTGGGTATGGGGTGTTACATATACCGAAATATGTTGCGAATACCTGACAGCTTGTGTAAGCAGCACCGCGTAGCTACGTCTCGACTGACAGCTTGTGTGAACAGGCCCGAGGATAGCTCGAAAGCGAGCTTATATGTGTTATGAGATTTGTGGTAGCATTGACTACATATCTGGCACTTATGTGCAAAGATTTTCATGTATCCGATAGTATTCAAAGTGGTTCAACGGGTATGAAAAAGATGAGAAAGTATGTGATTATGTTACGAGTTGGTACAGGTATGTATGAAAAACTCAAAGGAAATGAATTCGGTATATGATGAACTAATTGTAAGAATGTGATTGAGTGTGTTATGTACATGAAGTTTCAATGACATTTAGGTTGATATACGGATGTTACATTTATGAAAATTGTATGGTTAATGTTGTTTATTATTTGCATATGAACTTACTAAGCTATATAGCTTACTCCCTTTTCTTTCCCTTGCCTTATAGTGTCACCAAGCTAGCTCGGGATTGGAGATAGTCGGAGATCCATTCACACTATCAGCTATTATTTTGGTACCAATGAATTTTATGTAACAGCCCGGTTTAGACCCTAGTCGGAACAGTAGTTTTGGGACAACAAATCCGAGGTCGGAAAAATATTTTTAATATTATTTTTTGTGTTTATAATATGTGAATGAGCATGTGTGTAAATTCTGTGTGAAAATTTTATCGTTTGTGTGTCGAATTATGAAAAAGGACTTAATCGCATAAAATGCAAAAGCTGTGTGCTGATTTTTAAAGTGCTTAATTGATGTTGTCTTTATAATTTGGAGGTTCTATGATGCAATTAGTCCAATAATAATGGTAGTGGACGGCAATGGACTATATTAACCTTATAATATATGTTTTATGTATTATTTAGTAAAGGTTAAAAAGGTAAAATAATAATAATAGGGTTAATATATGTTATAATATATCAAACTAAAAGCCATGTCCATCTTTTCTTTGTGTCGAAATTAAAATAAAAAGAAAATAAGAAATTTATCTAGGTATTCGGCCCTTGTTCTAGCAAATTGAGGTATGTTTTGGTTTCGATTTTTGATAATTTTTACGTTTTTGAGATCGTTGCTATGAAATGTACTAAGCCCATGCTTTAATTTTTTATTTTGATGAATATTTGGTGTTAAGCTATTGATGAACTCATGTGATTTTTGTTGTTAGATGATAGATTATGGAAGATATGTTTTGAATTAACATGTTTTGTATTGGAAATTTTGGTGAATTTGAGTAATTAGGGTTAAATTGTAAAAATAATATTTTGAGGGACTAAAATGTGAAATAAATGAAATGTGGGACTTGTATGGACATAGGGAGAATTCAGCTAGGCATGGGTGGAATGAAATTTTGTATATTTGATGATTTTATGAAATAGGGACTAAAGTGTCAAAATGTGAAAATGTGAGGGCTATTTTGTAAAATGCCCTAAATATGTGTGTTTGGACTAAATTGAATGAATTGGTGAGTAAATGAGCTAAATTTGAATATGTATAGACCAAGAAAGGAGAGATTCGAATCGAGATCGAGGCAAAGACAAAGTACTCGATTGATCGGCCAGTTTTGGTATTTCGACGTCCGAGGTAAGTTCGGATATAATACGTGTTCTTAAATTATTTTTAAATACTATGAAATGAATAGTTATGTGATTTTGCATTAGTAATGCTATGTGTGGAATCGAGTTAGGTGGCACTAAGTGTGCGTATTTGGAAATGAGACCGAAATGGTTAGCACTGTGTGTGCGAAATAATAGAAGCTTCGGCTTTTTAATTGGCACTGTGTGTGTGATACCGATTTAAGTTCGGTTTTATATTATGGCACTAACTGTGCGATGTTAATCAAGCTTCGGCTATGAATTGGGGCACTAAGTGTGCGATTGATCTGAAGAGATAGTGAACATTGAATAAATTATGGTATCGAGCATTGAATAGCAAGAACATTTGTTAACTAAGTGTTGGCAAAGGTATGATTCGAATCTATGTGGTTGATGATAATGGTTATGGTTAAATAGATGTATGTATGAGTATATGGTTGAGGATGATAATGTGTTAGTTGTGAATCTATCTAAGTGATGAATTATTTATGTATTGATATTGTATTCTTGAGTAATATATATTATATTACGAACTTACTAAGCTTTAGAGCTTACTGTGTGATGTGTTTCTCTATTTTACAGTGTCAGTAAAGCTAGCTCAGATTTGGGGATCGTCAGCGACTCAATCACACTATCGGCTAACTATTTTGGCACTTTAGAAATTGTATATATTTGATATATGGCATGTATAAGCTAGTGATTATGGGATGTTTGAACCTTGCCATGTGATATGGCTTGGAAGTTAATGATATAAGTTCTTTATATGTAGGCTATGAAAATGATGAATGTGGTATGAAGTAGTGAGGATGGAAATGGTATATTTCATGCTTGAATTTGTTGATGAGAATTGTGGTTTAAATGTGAACTTATAGTATGAATTATATGATACTTGATTTATATGTTTGAAGATGTAAATTTGATACTTTGGATGGATTTATTAGAGATGATATTGAGTATGGGACTAGATGATATAGATGATGATTATTTGGTGCATATATTGGTATGATTTGATTTCCAATTGAGGTATAAATGTATGAGATTTGAAGCTTGTAGGTGATTTCAAAGTGTGGATGGCAATTTGGCCTTGAAAATGGCCTATAATTGCCCACACGGTTGAGCACACGGGCGTGTGGCTCGACCGTGTCTTTCGAGTTTGCAAATTGAAACAAGTCAGGCTCGACCACGGGCTGGACACACGGGCGTGTGACTGGCCGTGTGGTACAAGTCAGTGTCGACCACGGGTGAGGTACACGGGCGTGTCTCAAGCCGTGTGGACAAGTCAGTAGGTATGCCTTATTTTGCCACTGCTTGGACACATGGGCGTGTCTGAGGCCGTGTGAGGCACACGGCCTACCCACACGGGCATGTGACCTCTGTAACTTAGAAAAATGTTTGAATTTCAAAAATTTTTGTATGTGTTCGATTTAGTCCTGACCCCTTTCTAACGCGTGTTTAAGGTCTCATTGATCTATTTAAGGGACTATATGAATGTGAATTTTTATGTTTGGTTGTGATTAGATATGAAATGTTTGGAAAAGTTTAGTAATGTCTCTTAACCCTAATCCTGCGACGGTCAGGGGTTAGGGGTGTTACATTCTACATTCTGAGTTATGGCATGTATATGGGACTTGGTCATATTGTTATGTGTCATAATTGATTTGGCCAAATGTGTTGGCTTATATTGGTTGAAAGTTCATTTTGTATAAAGCCATTGAAAATTAGCTACAATTGGTATGTGCAATTTATATGATGATGCCTTTCATGGATGTGGGGATTTACATGATTTGAGTTGATAAGCATGTGATGTTTGTGCATGATAGATGGTAGCATGTGAATGATGTGTTGATGTCTGGCTTGTGGCTGATTTGGTTTTAAGTAATATGCTTGGATTGGTGCCATATGATATTGTGTATGTATGTACAAGCAAGGGTGGAAAAATGGCTTGGTAAATAGCCTTATTGTTGTCCATATGGGTAGACACACGGGCGTGTGTCTAGGCCGTGTGTGACACACGGTCTGCCCCACGGGGACGTGTTTCAGTCGTGTGTCCACTGCACCTTAATTTTTGCAAAACAGAATGTCCATAATATGGCACATGGGTAGAGACACGGGCGTGTGTCTCGGCCGTGTGTGCCACACGGCCTTGGACACAGACGTATGTCTCGGTCGTGTGAAGTCTGCACCTATTTTATGAAAAATTATGAAAATTAAATCGACCACACGGCCTCGCACACAGGCATGTGGCACAAGTTAGAGAGCTCCCTATTTTGAACACGGCCTGTAGCACGGGGGTGTCTAAGGGTCACACGGGCGTGTCCCTTGTACCACACGGGCGTGTGAGCCCTGTAACATGAAAAATTTTCTAAGTTTTGTAAAATTTTCTAAAGTTCTCAGTTGAGTCCCAAACCACTTCCAAAGCATGTACTGAGCCTCGTAGGCTCATTTTAGGGGCGATATGAATGCGTATGAAAATTTTTTAATTTGGATGGAAATTTATGACTCGAAAATGTATGTTTGCTTGTGTTTATGTCCGGTAATGCGTAGTACCCTGTTTCGGTGTTAAATACGGGTAAGGGGTGTTACATGGGTCTAGTTGTAATATAGTGTTACAACGAAGTAGGTGAGTACTCCGAGGATCATACCCAATGGAGGCAAAGGCTAGATTAATTTTAACCTACACCCTAAAAGATCTATTTAATCCTTTAATCAAGTTATAGTACGGAAACGTAAATAAGAGATTTTTGGGATTTCTATAGTACTTAATAATAATAGCAAAATAACATAAAAGAAAACTAAATTCAAGAGATAGAAAAACTAGAATGAATAAAATCTGATGATGGGTGATTAGCTTACTTTGGTCATAACGAGTCAGCAAGGACTACTTATCTTCCAACCTCACAGTCTATACTTGCTTGGGGTGAAGGTGTTCACGGATGGGCAATACCAATTTTAGGTTAATTCCCACCTTAGTGACTTCCCGGGGTTGTCAGGCCTAAGGTTTGTTTCACGCTCTTCCTTTCCCAAATAGTTGATCCATTAATTAACCCTACAAAATAGTTAATAGATCATGCCTCCACTCGCTAATCCCCATTAGAAGGATTACATCCTCATGGCTTTCATAAACAACATAGAATAGATGGAAGAATAAAACATGGTGAATGAAATGAAGTGTAGAGTTTAAGAAAAGCCTGATTTATATAAATAATAATACGATTCCCCAGAAGTTGATCATTTTTACAAATAAGATCTCTTGAAAGAAAGCAACGAACAAATAAACTAAATTCTGAAAAACCTAAGAAAGAAAGAATCAAGGCTATGGGAATGGTGTCCATAACATGTGCCAAAAGAGCCTATGTATAGATTTTAGGTGGCTATCGTCTTTAACCCTAGGTCAGTTGATGTTCCTGAGCTTTAAGTTCGATTCTGCAGACCAAAACACCCATTCTTTGTATTTATTTTCTGTCCCAGAGTCGATGTCGCGACACAACAGGACCTATGTCACAACATCAAAGTCAGTATGCTCCTCCTTGGGATGTCTTCAGGGGTATGTCGCGACACCCTTAGCCAGTTTCGCGACATCAAAGGTAGTTTCGTACTTTCTCCATTCTACTCTCGATGTTGCGATATTAGACCTCCTTTGTTGCGACTTAGCATCCAGAATCGGCATAAAATGCCTTCTAATAGTCTCCTACACACTCACGAAGTACATTAGCTCTCGCTTAGGCCTCATTCAACCCTTAAGGTCAATAAAAGACTCAATTCACACATTTTATTAGATATAAGTAAAACTAAAGAAACTTAACTAAAATATAACAGAAATGCTTGTGTTTAGGCTCTTTAAGTGAGAAAACTAGTTTAATCTACTTCACCGAATTACGGAAGATCAAACTCCCCTACACTTAAGTCATTGCTTGTCCTCAAGCAACATAAACGAAAATAATAAAATGACGACCCTTGAGCAAATATGATACAATTATTGACTTTGGAGCATATGACTTAGGCATTTCATACTTATAAATAATCTTAATATGATGAGTAGTTGACTTACCACTTTTGACCACAAACATCTAAGTTCAGTATGTTATAAAGTATACAAGTATTAAGGGTCTCACCTGTAGGAATCCATCAATAGATCATACAAATACTTTGATTATCTGAGCAGAATACAAATAGTCATTTATGCATATGTTCAGTATGATGTCCATTCATGTATAAGGATATTTTAGGTCATATAGGACGTTTCGTCTTCTAACCTTCTGAGACTTAGGATGGGTATGACATTCAAAAATAGTAAGCATAAAAAATGGTTACAAACACGAAAATAGTTTGGCACATTGTATTGGTCCCTATTCTTCCCCCCTTAGTGACCCTTACCCGCTCACCGCCTTATTTTTCCTTCTCTCACCTTCCTTGTCTCTCCATATATAGGAAGTCATAGCATGAGATAGTAACTACGGCTATCCTTATGAGTTTTTGTGCAATAATGAACGAGTTTTTCTTTCTTTTGTTACTTTGTGACTTTTCTATTTTTCAATACATCTCATTCATGAATGCTTTTTCTCTAATTTAAGACTTTTTCTACTCATGCTAAATCCCTTTTTGGATTATTATTTTTTTTTTGCACATTAGGCTAACTTATAGTTCCTATATCACACCAATATTTGTTTTTTTACAAACTCCATCATGATCTATCTACCTAACCCTCAATACGTATGGCTAGACGTTTATAATTGTGCAGTGCAAGACCAAAGAAAAAGGGCAAATACAAATTAACATTTTCAGGCTCGGGGCTTGTAATGGGGTTCATCAAGAAGTGTCAACAGACTCAAAAATTGGTACTAAAGGTGAAATATAAATAGGACAAATTTTTAGCGCTGGATGTGTTCCAAACAATGCCTTATGTCATCCCTAAATATCTCAACATGCACAAATTTAATTAACCAAACAAATACAAATTCAACCATTTATCATTATTACTATTTTCTATATCACTTGGTATAGTTGATTACTTAATGCCTATTTACAGTGTAACGTATAGTAGTCTAATAATCAAAATTTTAAAATCACCTATCATCATGCCAAATTTATTCATAAGCACAAACAACCAATGTAAATGCTCCTAACCAATTACTTGTATTTCTACAGGCTCAAACACACAAAAGACAAGAAAAATCAAAGAAAAATTTAAAAACAAATTTCTTATGTTACCCCCCACACTTTAGTTGACACATTGTCCTTAATGTATAGCCCATAAAAAGATAAGGAAAGAAGTTACCCAATTGATTTTGATCGTTCCAGCTCCTATTAGTGAGTGCTTCCTCCCTTGCTCGTATAAAGTTCAAATTGTTTGTGTCTCCATCGTGCTATTTTTTTTAAGAAAAAAAATTAAACAAACTTCAAAACAAAGAATTATGTATGTATGTATCTATAATCCTAAAAATAGATTTACATCACTCATAAAATTTAATACAATCCCTAAAATAATTATTTATTAATAAAAAGTACAAATAAAGAAATAAGCATTAAATTTTCCTAAATTTGTCTACTCCTAATCCTACTAGATTACTCTTGAATATTAGTCTTCATCTTCTTGAAATCCTCAGTTTCTCCTTTCCTCTTTTTGTTTCATCTATAGAAGAAAAAAATGCTTGAATAAATCATCACCAAGTAATTTCCTTGGAGGATTCATAGTTTTATCCATCTGTTCAATGGGTACTCCTGCCTTTTGACATAATTTCGTAATTAGATGAGGGAAAAATATTCTCTTTCCTAAATTCCTCGCACAATCAACCATGTTATATCAATTTTCTGATACATATTTGCTTCTTTTAGAGGATCCCATAGGTTATGATCACTTGAATTGGACTAATATCAGACATCTTTGTTATAAGCCATATTCTTGAACATATGAATTTCATCCACATCTTGGCTTTTGGTGTCCCCATTCGATATGTCCACCTCTTTTTCCCTTCCATTAGGAATCTCAGTATTCCCTTCGTATCAATGTAGCACCCCAAACCCGGCCCAAATACTACAACCGGATCTGGTATGTCACTTGAGTGATTTTATAAAAAAACATGTGGCACTTTTGAGAAAACAATTATCAGGTTTAGATAGTCATACCGAAAACTTAATAATTTATTAAGTTCATATAAGATATAAAGTTATAAAATGTCGTGGTGAATTTTAAATAGAAACCGAAATTTCATACATGTCTTAGCTTAGTTTAAACATAAAATTTAAATGCCCATAAATGAAAGCCCAACATGTAACCAAAACATAAATAATAGTCTAGTGGCCCAAGGCCTTATTACAACGAAATATAAACCCACTTAAATAAATTTCTTAAAAATAGATAAATAGAGTAAAGTCTTTTTTGAATCCTCGAGACTCTATCGCATGGCCACCTTGCTCTCTCTCTCGGCCAGGTCGATGCACTAAGTGCTACACCGAAATTGTTAAAATAATAGGTTGAGTCGCGAAACTCAGTGTGCAACCCTTGTGCACCGTCAGATTGGGCCTTAGCCCACATATCAGAATATAGAACATAATATAGTAGATAACATACATAAAACCCAACCCAATCCTAGGTTTCCAACCGCTACACACCACCCTTACCTGCAAACCACACCATTGGGGATTTCTACAATCAACCCACACCACTACACACCATCGATGGCAGTCATGCTACGATTAGAATGCTCATCGTCAAAGTCGTGACAAAGTCACCCAGTGAAATGGCGAGCCACGAGAAAGCGAGTTGTGACAGAGTCACCAGGCTGAAATGGCATAAGCCACCAGAACAGATCACTTCCCCTTCATCAATCACCCAACCCCCAAGCATATATAGAAATTGACATACAAAACATATCATTTTAACAAAAACATTCACTGATGAATGGCAGAAATCACTAACCTGATATTTAGCCTTTACCCTTCTCGGGTTTCCAAACGTTATGCCGGGATTTCGGCATTTAACATAGTATAGCAGATTTATCACATGTATATATATATTAGCAATCAATCTAATGGTGTGAGAAGTTACACACCTGATTTCACGAAGTACTAAACTCTTAATCGGTATCATTGCTATCCGGATTTATAACTTGGTTCAACAAAAGCTGAAAAATCACGAAGATTTGACCTCCCCTACATTCGGCCAAGGGTTAATAAATACCCAAATTTACACGATAAATATCAATAGATCTCCTTACCTTGAAATCCCGAAAGTAGCAGTATTCGAGTGTTACTGAACTATGACTTAGAGATCTACGCGATTGACTCCACTTCAGATCCCGAAATGCCGAAAATAAGAGAAAAACAATAGATTAGCCACTAAATAGCCATTCGGATAGAGACTTTGAAAAGCAAAAAAATATTTGGATCCCACAAATCAATACTTACCTAAAATTCCCTTCAGATTTCGACACAAGCAGACACCCCAGAGTGATTTCGGCAATCACAGGGGATGAGATCTCACGATTTCAGCATTTACGAAAATCCTTAAAAGAGGAACCGATGAGGTTTTACTGAAAAGAAAAGTGAAAAGAGAGTAAAGAGAGGCTTGAAGATTCGGCTAAAGTGTCGAAAGAGATGAGAAAGGAATCTATCAGAGGATTTGGCCAATGAAGAAAGAAAAGAAGCGAAGAATGGAGTAGGAATTTAGCAGAGAAAAGAAAAATGATGAGAACTTTGTGACAAAATTTTGGCACATACTTAGCCTATACTAAACCGATTTCCCCTTCTTCACAGAGTTTGATTTTCGGCCAACTCAAGCCTCCTGGATGAGCTCTCATCTTTTCCCTTATCTTGATCCATTATTTCCTCAAAAATAGCCCTAATTAGCACCAACTCCTCTCTTCATTATCTGCTTATTATCCACATAATTTAAACATAATAAAATTCCCTAAAAATTAGCCTTGTGCCATCCCCTCCTAGTCCCCTTTTAAGTGCCGAAATTTGGCCCTATAACTTGGGCTTCAAGCAACCAAAATTTGGGCCCTCCTCATGCACTAGTGACGCCACCCTCTCCCTTCCTTGTGGCGCCACCTACTCTTTGGGCCACAAGCCCATTTTGTCATTTAAAACACAGATAACTTCCTTTTAAAAATGCTAGAGTGCCTTCGCAAAGATTTAGTCAAGGCCTCAGCCCATTCTTGAGCCCAATTAGTACCTAAATTCTCAATTTAACCTATTAAGCATACATTGCACAAAATGCACAGGCCCAATAATTCGGGATGTTACAGTTCTACCCCCCTTAAAAATAAATTTCGGCCTCGAAATTTACCTGATCAAAAGAGATGGGGATATTGTTGTCGGATAACATCCTCTGGTTCCCACGTCACCTCTTCTGCACCGTGATTTCGCCACAAAACTTTGACCAAAGGGACGGACTTCCTTCTCAACACTTTTATGTCTCGATCCAAGATTTGCACTGGTTCTTCCTCAAATGATAAATCTGGCCTTACTTCAATCTCTTCCACCGGTACAATGTGCGATGGATCAGAACGATAACGTCTTAGCATCGAGACATGAAACACGTCATGTATCTGCTCCAACTCTGAAGGCAACTCCAACCGATAAGCCACTGGGCCCACACGCTCTAGTACCCGATACGGTCCAATAAACCGAGGACTTAACTACCCTTCTGTCCAAACCTCATTACCTTCTTCCATGGAGATACTTTCAAAAAGACTTGGTCTCCTTCTGCAAATTCCACCTCCTTCCGCTTTAGATCCGCATAAGATTTTTGCTGATCAGATGTCTCCTTCAATCGAGCCCGTATTAACTCAACTTTCTCCTCCGTTTCCGAAACTAGTTCTGGACCCAACACCTGGCGTTCACCCAACTCTGTCCAACAAGTGGGGGTACGACATCTCCTTCCATATAACGCTTCATAAGGTGCCATCTGAATACTAGCTTGATAACTGTTATTATATGCGAATTCTTCCAAAGGTAAATACTCCTCCCAACTACCCCTAAAGTCGATGATGCAACCCCTTAGCATATCCTCCAAGATCTGAATTACCCTCTCGGTGACCATCCATGCGTGGGTGAAAAGTGATACTAAAGTCTAACCTTGTTCCCATTGCTTGATGAAGAGCCTTCCAGAAACGTGACGTGAATCTAGGGTCCCTATCTGATATGATCGACACTGGTACACCATGTAGTCTCACGACCTCAGCCACGTACAACTTAGCCAACCTCTGCAGAGAATAGTCAACATGAATCGGTATGAAGTGAGCAGACTTCGTGAGTCGATCCACAATCACCCAAATTGAATCCTTCTTAGTGGGCGTAAGGGGTAACCCACTAATAAAATCCATCGTGATTCTCTCCCATTTCCACTGTGGAATCTTCACCGGTTGCAACAACCCCGAAGGCAACTGGTGTTCCGCTTTCACCTGTTGGCACGTCAAGCACTTACCCACGAATTTCGTTACCTCTCGCTTCAGACCTGGCCACTAAAATTGCTCTCGCAAATCTCGGTACATCTTAACCCCTCCAGGATGCATTGCGTAAGGGCTACTATGCGCCTCCTGAAGAATCATCTGCCTTAACTCCACCTCCTTTGGCATACAAACTCTTTTCCGAAAATACTGGACTCCATCACCATTTAAACTATAGTCCTCCACCTCACCATTCTGCACTTGACGGAGTCGAGCACTCAAAACATCATCCAACAGCTGCTTTTCCTTAATCTGATTTGTCCACGTTGGTTTCACTTGGAGTTCACTACCAAACTGCCATCCTCATACAGACTGAGATGAGCGAACATCGCCCTCAAATCCGCTATCGCCTTCCTACTCAGCGCATCCACCACCACGTTAGCCTTACCCGGGTGGTACTCAATCGAGCAGCCATAATCCTTTAACAGCTCGACCCACCTTCTCTGTCTTAGGTTCAACTCCTTACAGGTAAGGATATACTTGAGCTCTTATGGTCCGTATAAATAACCGACTTCTCCCCATACGGTAGTGCCTCCAAATCTTGAGCAAACACTACCGCCGCCAATTCTAAATCGTACGTAGGGTAGTTCAATTCATGCGGTCTCAACTGTCGAGACGCATATGCAACAACTCTTCCATCTTGCATCAACACACATCCTAAACCCGTGTGTGACACATCACAGTAGACGGTAAATTCTTTTCCTGCCTCTGGCTGAATTAACACTGCTGCTTCCGTCAAGATTCACTTCAGCTTCTCAAAGCTCTCCTGCTGTTTGTCGATCCACACAAACGATATTCTCTTCCTTAACAACTTAGTTAGAGGTGCCGCAATTAACGAGAACCCTTCTACAAACCTCCTATAATACCCGGCCAATCCCAAGAAACTTCAAATCTCCGCCACAGACTTCGACGGTTTCCAATCCAATACGGCCTCTATCTTCCGAGGGTCCACCCTGATTCCTTCTGCAGAAACTACATACCCTAAGAAAGTTACTTCCCTTAGCCAAAACTCACACTTACTGAACTTTGCGAACAACTGCTTCTCCCTCAAAGTTTGCAACACCACACGAAGATGTTCATCATGTTCCTCCTCTGACTTGGAATAAACCAAGATGTCGTCAATGAACACTATGATGAACCGATCAAGATATGGTTGGAACACCCGGTTCATCATATCCATAAATGCTGCTGGCGCGTTTATCAACCCGAACGGCATCACCAAGAACTCATAATGACCGTACCGAGTTCGAAATGTCGTCTTATGAATGTCTCCTTCCTTAACCCTTAACTGATGATATCCCGACCTTAAGTCAATCTTAGAAAAGACCGAAGCTCCTTTGAGCTGATCGAACAGATCATCGATTCACGGTAGTGGGTACTTGTTCTTAATAGTCAACTTATTCAATTGATGGTAATCCACACACATATGCATGGATCCGTCCTTCTTCTTCACGAATAGCACCGGCGCTCCCCACAGGGATAAAACCACGATCCAACAGTTCCTGGATCTGAGCTTTGAGTTCCATCAACTCTTTCGGTGCCATTCAGTAAGGAGTAATGGACACCGGAGCTGTACCCGGAAGTAGCTCTATTCCAAACTCCACTTCACGATCCAGGGGTAATCCGGGCAGTTCCTCAGGAAAGACATCAGTGAAATCTTTGACTGTTCGAACCTCATCGACAGTCACCTCCTTAACATCCAAAGCACTAATAAAGGCTAGAAACGCATTACATCCCTTCCGAATCATCATAACAGCTTTTAATGCGGACACTACGTTGGACAAGTAATTCCTTCTTTCTCCTAATACAACCACCTCCCCGCCTTCCGGGGTATTCAACACCGTGCGCTTAGCCTCACAATCCAACTTAGCATGATATTTCGTCAACTAATCCATTCCTAAGATAAGGTCAAACTCTCCAAATGGCAATTCCATTAAGTCTGCCGGAAACACTACCCCTTGAGTTTCTAAAGGTACATCCTTAAATAGTTTATCCACTACCCTAGATTGTCCTAAAGGACTAACCACAGTCATCTTCCTAGAAGTTATTTCAGAATCTATACTTAGGGTCTCAGATACCGAACATGCAACATAGGATAGGGTAGGTTGACCCAATATCAATCAAGGCAAGAAATGGTTTATCAACAATAAGAAACATACTGAGTTATAACATCCGGTGCGTCACCATCCTCCCGTCGACGAGTGCATAAACTAGACCTTTGCCTCGCATCTACATTACTCGCACCTCTACCGGGTGCCCCACGACCTCGACTAGCCCTATTTCCTCCTATACCTAGGCCACGACCCCTCTGTACTGGCTGACCACCTCTCCCAGCCTGATCAGAACCTCGTCCGTCTGTTTCGCACTGATCCTTCGTGGGATGGTCCTTAGTCATATGCTCTATGGATCCACACCTGAAGCATCCACCGGTTCTTCTTCTACACTCCCCAGAATGTGCTTTCCCGCACCAATTACATGATCAATTCTGACCCGTCGGAGCACGAGCTGCCCATCAGTCCTAGGCCTTTTCTGAAAATTCCCAGATCCTCCTGACTGCCCAAAACTTCTCTTATTCCTTCCCCGGTCCTTATCTCTTTTCTGTCTTTCAGTCCGTTTTACCTCCTCAGCTATCTTAACTTTCTCAACCAGGACAACAAAGTCCCTCTCTCACTGCGGAGCTATCAATACCCTTAACTCATTTCGCAGCCCATCCTCGAACCGCACACAACGTTCATATTCAGTTGCTACCATTCCTCGAGCGTAGCGGCTCAAGCACAGGAACTCTGCCTCATATTCAGCCACAGATTTACTTCCCTGCACCAAATTCAGAAATGCCTTCCTCTGGCCGTCCATATAGCTAGCCCCAACATACTTCCCTTGAAACGATTCCTTAAAGAAGTCCCAATCAATCCGATCTATGACAGTACCCTCTTTCATCGTGAGCCACCACTGAAAAGCCTCGTCTCGAAGAAGAGACACAACCCCTTTCAACTTCTCCTCCAACGTGAAATCCAGGTCATCCATTATGCGCTCAGTCGCTTCTAACCAGTACTCAGCTGTGTTAGGGGCTACGCCAGAAAAACCCCTAAACATCTCTGCTCCGTTGGCTCGGAGTCATTCAGACACAGATTTCTGAGCTCCTAAACTCGTGCCTGCCCCCGTAACTCTTTCTAGAACCCTTAACATAGCCTGAGATACCGCATCATCTCCGGCCGTCTGATCCTGAAATTTCTCCTCCACAGTTGGTGGTTTCGGCATCTCATTTTCGGATCCATGGCCAGACCCTACTGGTTCTGACACCGTCCTCCTACCCCTACCACGACCACGCGGCGGACGTCCTCGACCCCTTGTATTCATTCTTCCGATTGACGTTTATCTGATTAAGAATTTTATGAATTAATAAGTTTCTTCCACTGTTTAACCACGAACAGTCTTATGAGCAGTAGTTTAAGAGTAGTTCTTTCGAATTCGGAGTTACATCTACAAGTTTCAGTCTCAAGTTTGTCTCCTAGTTCCACATACACATACATGCAATCATCAATCATACAAATAGAACTTACATTCATCACCTAAGGGTATTTTCGTCATTTCACTACCCAAGGGTATTTTCGTAATTTATCCTGCAGGGGTATTTTTGTAATTTTCTAAAATAGGGTTCCTTGGTGATTTTGTGAAAGAGGGTATTTTGGTAATTTTTTTGCAATCCGGGGGTATATTGGTAATTTTACAATCTGGGGGTATTTCGGTAATCCTACAACTTAGGGATATTTTGGTCACTTGTAAATCAGGGGTAACTTAATAATTTCTACAAAATAGAATGGCTGGTCCCTTTCGGGTTTTAAATTATTAATTTTGGCCCGTCAATAAATCCTCGTGGCTAGGGTGAACAGTCACTACGCACCAGGTAGGATTCCAGCGAAGAGGAGGTGAGTCACTAGGACTGCTTAAGTACCAAGCTCTCCCTGAATCCAATCCTAGGCATGCGCATGTCGGTTGCCACACCCTAGTCTTGCGACTCGTTCACGGGTTTGTTTAGTGAAATTAAATCTTATGGGATTTAAGGAGTTGTTTCAGCTAGGCCTAGAGTTCATCAAGTTATAATCTAGATAGTCTACGTCACATACAGCCCATCAAGCCCACATAAATATATATACACACAATGGTTCAGAATACTTACCTGGCGGACTTGGGCCGGAGACGCAGGTGCCATGCCGAGCTAACAAACCTGTTATCATTTAAAATCATTCGTGTTTTAAAAGCCCGTCTTTAGAAAACATTTTGAGCCCATAAACCCTCAAAGCTGAGTTTTGAACTTGGCTCTGATACCAATTTGTAACACCCCAAACCCGGCCCAAACACTACAACCGGATCTGGTATGTCACTTGAGTGATTTTACAAAAAAACATGTGGCACTTTTGAGAAAACAATTATCAGGTTTAGATAGTCATACCGAAAACTTAATAATTTATTAAGTTCATATAAGATATAAAGTTATAAAATGCCGTGGTGAATTTTAAATTGAAACCGAAATTTCATACATGTCTTAGCTTAGTTTAAACATAAAATTTAAATGCCCATAAATGAAAGCCCAACATGTAACCAAGGCCTTATTACAACGAAATATAAAACCCACTTAAATAAATTTCTTAAAAATAGATAAATAGAGTAAAGTCTTTTGCTGAATCCTCAGTACTCTATCGCATGGCCACCTTGCTCTCCTCTCCAGCCCGGTCCGATGCACTAAGTGCTACCTGAAATTGTTAAAATAATAGGGTGAGTCGCGAAACTCAGTGTGCAACCCTCGTACACCGTCAGATTGGGCCTTAGCCCACAGATCAGAATATAGAACATAATATAGTAGATAACATACATAAAACCCAACCCAATCCTAGGTTTCCAACCGCTACACACCACCCTTACTTGCAAATCACACCATTGGGGATTTTTACAATCAACCCACACCACTACACACCATCGATGGCAGTCATGCTACAGTTAGCTGCTCATCATCAAAGTCGTGACAAAGTCACCAAGCTGAAATGGCCAGAGCCACTAGAAACAGAGTTGTGACAGAGTCACCAGGCTATAATGGCATAAGCCACCAGAACAGATCACTTCCCCTTCATCAATCACCCAACCCCCAAGCATATATAGAAATCGACATACAAAACATATCGTTTTAACAGAAACATTCACTGATGAATGGCAGAAATCACTAACCTGATATTTAGCCTTTACCCTTCTCGGGTTTCCAAATGTTATGCTTTAGGGATTTGGCATTTAATGAGTATAGCGATTTATCACATGTATATATATATTAGCAATCAATCTAATGGTGTGAGAAGTTACACACGATTTCACAAAGTACTAAACTCTTAGTCGGTATCCTTGCTATCCGGATTTATAACTTGGTTCAACAAAAGCCGAAAAATCACGAAGATTTGACCTCCTCGCATTCGGCCAAGGGTTAATAAATACCCAAATTTACACGTTAAAAATCAATAGATCTCTTTACCTTGAAATCCCAAAGTAACACTATTCGAGTGTTCTTGAACTATGACTTAGAGATCTACGCGATTGACTCCACTTGAGATCCGGAATGAAAATAAGAGAAAAATAATAGATTAGTCACTAAATAGCCATTCGACTAGAGACTTTGAAAAGCCAGAAAAGATTTGGATCCCACAAATCAATACTTACCTAAAATTCCCTTCAGATTTTGACACAAGCAGACACCCCAGAGTGATTTCGGCAATCACAGGGGACGAGATCTCACGACTTCGGGTTTTACAAAAATCTTGGAAAAAAGGAACTGATGAGGTTTCGGCTGAAAAAAAAAGTGAAAAGAGAGCAAAGAGAGGCTTGAAGATTCGGCTAAAGTGTCTGAAAGAGATGAAAAAGGAATCTATCAGAGGATTTGGCCAACTGAAGAAAGAAAAGAAATGAAGAATGTAGTAGGAATTTCAACAGAGAAAAGATAAAAGTGATGAGAACTTTGACAGCAAAATTTCGGCACATACTTAGCCTATACTAAACTGATTTCCCCTTCTTCACAGAGTTTGATTTTTGGCCAACTCAAGCCTCCTGGATGAGCTCTCATCTTTTCCCTTATCTTGATCCATTATTTCCTCAAAAATAGCCCTAATTAGCACCAACTCATCTCTTCATTATCTGCTTATTATCCATATAATTTAAACATAATAAAATTCCCTAAAAAATAGCCTTGTACCGTCCCCTCCTAGTCCCCTTTCAAGTGCCAAAATTTGGCCCTATAAATTGGGCTTCAAGCAACCAAAATTTGGGCCCTCTTCATGCACTAGTGACGCCACCCTCTCCCTTCCTTGTGGCGCCACCTACTCTTTGGGCCACAAGCCCATTTTGTCATTTAAAACACAGATAACTTCATTTTAAAAATGCTAGAGTGCCTTCGCAGAGATTTAGTCAAGGCCTCAGCCCATTCTTGAGCCCAATTAGTACCTAAATTCTCAATTTAACCTATTAAGCATACATTGCACAAAATGCACATGCCCAATAATTCGGGATGTTACAATCAATGTTTTTGAATTCCTTCAAATATGTTTTATAGAGATAATCGCGATAATAATATGGTGCATCATAAATTTGGAAAATACTCATCTCAGTTATCAGAACATTAACCCCTCTAACCTTCACAAAGGAGCGTGTCTCATAGAACAGTCTAGCTGCTTCCCTTTTTTTAATGCTAGATAAAATTCTTGCACCATAGGAATTCTTAGGGGTTCTTCAGCAGGTAGACAAAATTTCGTCCATTCCCTTTCAGTTACGTTTTCCCATATTCCTTTGCAATTCCTCATTAGAAGGTCAAATCCCTGTTTTTGAGTAGAAGTGTACAATAGTAATTGTTGCAGATACTTATCCATGTCGCCTTCTTGAAACTCAATAGCTGGGCTTGAAGCGCTTGCACTGAAACTGGTCATTTGATAATATGTTCTTATTATGCCTGCAATTTAACCTTTATTACTGATAAAAGAGGGCTGCCTACAATTTCATCCTTGTTAATGATAACATAAGGTGGCCATGTGACCTATTTATAAATTAGAAAGAAAGAATAAATTATTCAAGAGTTATGATCTAGTTCTACTAAATAAGTTGTTAAAGAGAAAGAATCATAATATAATTAACCTAAAATATTTCAATAGTTAGGTTAGTTCAGAAAATAGAGTTACGCAATAATGTCGCGACATCCCTAGGTGATGTCGCAACGTCGAGGGTAGATTCCTGAATCAAAATTTTGTTCTTTGTCCCGACATTTTGAAGTGGTGTTGCGACATGACAACCAAATTCCTCTATGTTTCGTGAAATCAATACCTAGGTTACCGTTTTCCTTATTATTCTTCAAGGTTGTTGGTTTTCCATTGGTTTCTTGGGAATCCCAAAGAGTATTACACTACAAGGTGTAACAGCCCAAATTTCGGTGACATCAGAATAGTGGTTTCGGGACCACAAATCTGAGCTGAAAATAAAATTTATTTTTATTTTATTATATGGTCTGTATTATGGTAGATATGACATGTGAAAATTTTGGTACGATAATTTTATCGATTGAGTGCTTAATTACGAGAAGGACTAAATCGCATAAAATGCGAAAGTTGAGTTCTAGTAGCTATAAGGATTAAATAGCTATGGAATTCAAAACTTAAGGTCCTTATAAGGCAATTGGACCATTAAGAAAAGTATGTAGATTTTTCTTGGTGACTCATCCATGGAAATATAGAAAAAGGGTAAGGACTAAATTGGAAAGTGAAAATTTTAATTAATTAAAAGATGATAAAATAGATATCATTTTATTTTCTCATCTTCTTCCCCAAAATAAAACATGGAAACACTAGAAGGGATAGAATAAACTTTCATGGCCAAATTGGGTAAGTTTCCTTATCCCGTTTTTAGTAATTTTGATAATTTTGGAATCGGGATAGTCTAAACTATCTATTTGGGGGATTAAATTGAAAAGTTATCAAGATATGAAAAATGGGTCATGGATGTATATGCTGGAAATTAGAAATTTATGGTAGAAAATGAAAGATTATTGATAGATAAACAACTTTTACAAAGTGATTTTTGATGAAAACATGATTTAGGGACTAAAATGTAAACTTGTGAAATTGAAGGGAAATTTCTAAAATTTTATGAATAAATGTGCTGTAAAATTTGTAATGGGGCTTTGGTTAGGCTTGGAATAGGGAGTAATTTGCACAAGTTTCATTTTCTGAGCCTAGGGACAAAAATGGAATTTATGGAAAAGTTAGGGGCAAAATAGTAATTTTGCCTAGGATGAAAATTTAGTCCACATGAATGTAAAATATGATAAATTGATGTTAAATCTACTCGTATAGATAAGGATAGACCAAATTTGGAGTTAGAACGAGGAATGAGGAAAATGTCAGATTAGTAGATTTTACGTACACGAACCTTTGTCGAGGTAAGTTCGTGTAACTAAATTGTAAATGTTTTTATGCTTGATTTAAATGTTGTATTTTTGAATTTTATCAATGTCATAAATATGTGAAATTATCACCTACTCAATATATCCCGATAAATGAAAATTCCCAATAAAATGGTAAATGAATAAAATGTTACTTGTATGTTTGACGTGAATGTGGAATATGTTTTACTTGAATTACATAAATGTTACGGAGGTTATGAAATAATCAAATTCCCTATAATGCTTGAAAACTATTTAAATCCCGGTTGAATAAATGGAAAATCGATGGATATTTGATTTCCCGAAACGAAAGAGGTCCTGCATTTGTTACGGATAGGATTTAGCTCGGATGAGTAATCCTTCGACCTCAATTCTGATAGGATTTAGCCCAGACAGGTAATCGTGATATAAGTCCTCTCGAGCATATATTATAGATTGGATTTAGCCTAGACGGGTAATCCTGATCAAGCTCTTTAGAGCATATGTCATAAAAAGAATTTAGCCTGGACTGGTAATCCTATAGTATATATATGTGGCTCGAGAGTGTACTCTTTGAATTAGTGCCTTATGGGTACCATTGAATATGAATTGACGGACCCTGATTCGTACGCCTCGAGTGTACTACTTATGTATCCATCGATAATTCAAATAAATTCAACGGGCAAGGTTCTGATAGGGGCAAATATAAATCTAAGACAAATTGACATGGAATGGTGTATATGATATGGAAATATGACATGAAAGAATATTACATGAAATGCAAGAAAATGATGATACATGACAAGTGATATATGAAATATGAGATGATGATATTTGTACATGGAAACTATTTGATGAGAATGTTCATTCTTGATTATAGACTTGTACACCTAGAGTGTACTAATCGTGACTTTGATATTCCGAGTAATATGTGTAAAATTCTAATGCGAAATGATCTGAACACAAAATGAACTATTATGAAATTATACTCAAAATAATGAGATGAATTATGTATGTTGAATGAATACATGATGTGGAAAGCATATGTTCTTGGAAACTTGATTATTGTTGAGCCCACACATGTCTTGATATTACTATGGAATATATCACTAACAAGGGCAATGAGGATGTGTGTAGGGCTTGAGATCAAAGTGGTTGATTATACCTTACTTAGTTACGTCAGATAGGATGAATGGTAAGTTAAGTACCGTGTTATACGAACTTACTAAGCATTTTATGCTTACACTATTTTATTTTCCCCTGTTTTAGAGTAATTGGAAGCTCGTTGGATTGGAAGCCTGGCGGAGATCACTCACACTATCCATCGGCCCATGTCGGTATAGTATGGTGATTCAATTGCGGTTGTAATGGCATGTATAGGATAGTTGGCCATATTGGCATGTAAACATAAACAGTGCTTGTAATCTAGCCATTGGATTGGCTAGTAATGATTGTTTTGATATACTTGTAATGTCATATTATGTTAGCCACATATATGTTAAGTAGTTGATCAAATTATGTCTAACATGAGGACATAACCAAGGTAAGATTGTAAACATGTATGCATGAAATGATAAGCCATGATGATGCATGGAATATGCTTGATTAGAATGCTTGAAATGGTTAGTAATTGTATGTGATGATATATCATGTTAAACGGTAGAATTAACTTGAATAAAATGCTTGGATTTGTTGGGTTATGAATGCAAGATGTGGTGTAGGATTATAGAAAAGATTGGGGGTGAGAAATGAAGCTAGGAATGGCTTTATTTTTTCCACACGGGCAGACACATAGTCGTGTGTCTATACCGTGTGTGACACACGGCCTGGTAACACGGGCATGTGGTTAGGTCGTGTGTCCCCTGCATCTTAATTTTGAGAAACAGAATGCTCAGAATTGAGCACACGGGCAGAGACACGGGCGTGTGTCTCAGCCATGTGTGCCACATGTCTTAGAACATAGGCGTGTGTCTTGGTCGTGTGAAACCTGCACTTAATTTGAATTGAATTAATTAACCACACGGCTTAGCTCACGGGCATGTGGCAAGGCTGTGTGGTGCAAGTCAGAGAGCTACCTAGTTTTGAGCACGGGCTGCAACACGGGCGTGTCCCTTGGACCACACGGGCGTGTGAGGCCTGCACCTTGGAAAATTTTGGAATTTCACGAAAAATTCTCTGAGTTGCTGATTTAGTCCCGACTTGATTTCTAATGCTTGTATTGGGCCTCGAGGGTCCATTTAAGGGACATTATGAATGACCTCGGTGAATGAATAGTAACTTGCCTGAATTAATCGATAAATGTTTTGAATATTCCAGTAATGCTCTGAAACCCTGTTTTGGCGACGAATACGGGTTAGGAGTGTTACATTTAGTGGTATCAGAGCTATGGTTTAGTAGGTTCTCGGATTGAACGTAGCATATGTAGAGTCTAGAAATACATGCCATTATATAACCTATGATAGTGTGATATCTCCCGACTCTGATGAAAATTGTTTTACAAATAGACAGAGATGCTTTCCAACTGAGCTGATTCTGATACTGCTGAGAGTGATACTCACGTGCCCGAGTAAAAATGTTACTTATGATGAAATGAGACTTGTAAAGGTATGAAATAAATGTTTTATAGTGAGCATGTTAATGGTACACGATAAGTGCTATGTGTGTATTTGCGAAAGTTAATTTTTGAGGCTTACAAACTCCACTCCCTTGCTAGTATAGTGTTGTACAATGAAATTCACAAGATTTATATGGATTAAGCTCATGAATGTGAAACTAAAGAGTTCAAAGGCTGAATGACTAATGATGTAGTCAGAATGAGAATGGGTTAGTACGTAAATACGGTATTAAAAGAGATATCAGATTTTTCTAAGGATTATTCTGAATATGTGATGTCATTGTTAAGGAAGAAGTTGTTCGTGAGTAAAAGACTTATCCAGATATGATATTTTACAAGATGGATTAGCCGAAAATTCTTCTGAATTGACTCTTTCAGTGAACTGAATAATGTAAGATTATTGATGACTTTATTAGTCAGTGGAATAGAGATGAAATTGCAAAGATATTTGAATGCAGCTGTTATAATCGGGGATGTTACAACAATATCTTCTGGGTACTCTATAAGTTCTATTATTCTCAGAGGCATATCCATTTGTTCATGTTCAGATGCAATATTTGTCGTATTGAAAGGCTAGTAAATCATGATAGATGAATTACTGTAAGTCTGGTTAATTCATGAGTTGTATTGCTCTATCATACTTGGGCTTTCTAATTCATCATGATTGATATAAGATTTGATGATAAGGTTCATGTGATGTTATTTTCTACTTCTACTAATTGAAGCCTGAATTGCAAATGTGCAAAATTATATTGTCTTTATCACAGTTGTTTCTACTGAGTATGCGTGATATTATTCTTCTAAATTTTCTCTAAGATATCAACAATCTCTTTAGTATGCAAACATGGGTTATCTGTGAAAGATATTCTTTGATCAGAGGTAATTACATTTAATACCATTATAAATATTGACTCGATCATGAAGTATGGTGATAGTGATCACAGATTATAGAAACTGTATTATTGCATTGGTTATTATTGGGGCCACTTTCTGTTTTCCCTCTTTTAAGTTGAGGTGCACTATTAATGTTGAAGTGTTGCTTTATCTATATAGCTGAAATGTCAGTCATAATATTGCACTATGGTTTAAAATCTATCTGATGGTTGTGGCTTTGGAAAAAACTCAAAGCTTCAAAGTTAATAGTTGAAATAGCTACATTGATGACATAGTTATTATGGAAAGATGTAAGATTTGAATGGACTGATAAATATTAGTAAAGCTTTGATCAGTTGGAAGCCCTGATGACTGAAGCAATAGTTCTGGTTCAGTCTGAATCGAGTAAGGAATTTATTATTACAGTGATACATCATTGAATGGATTAAACTATGTTTTGATAAAGAAAGGTAAAGTAATGGTTTATACTTCCTACCAGATAAAACTACAGGAAAAAGAATTATCCAATATATGATCTAGAATTGACAGCTATTGATTTTGTATTGAAATCTGATAACATTTCTTGTTTGGTGAAAAATGTTGTATATTCACCGATTATAAAAGTTTGAAGTATCCGATGTTTCTAAAAGATTTGAATCTGAGATAGCGTATATGGTTTGAATGTTGAAAGATTATGACTTGATAATTGTATATCACTTGGAAAGAATGAATATTGTTACAGAAGTTCTGAGTAGCAAATCTCTATATATTTTTCAAGCCATGGATACCGATTATGATTTTCCGATAATAGCTCAATTTTAACTGAGTATGGAGCTAAGCTGATGTTTCTACAACAAATTAGTGAAACCCAAAAAAGTGATAATGAGTTGTAGGTTAAATGAATACAGTGTGAAATAATTTTTGATTTAGAATTTTAGAATAGAACTGATAAATGCCTGTTATTCAGAAACATAGTTCATGTACCAGAAGAATTTTGAACTTTTACAGAAAATTTTACATGAATGATCACAGTGGTTCTATGTCTGTTTATCTGGGAAATGATACAATGCACAACGATTTGAAAAAGATTTATTGGTAGCCGGAATGAAATGTGGTATTTCTGAATCTATATTTAAATGCTGGATGTAGCAGCAAGATAGAGATGATACATTCAAGATGGTTATAGTCAATGAAAATACCGAAATGGAAATAGAAGAAAGTTACTATGGATTTTATATCAGGATTCTCTCTGACCATGAAAAAGAAAGATACGAATTGAGTAATTGTCGATTGTTTGACGAAGCCTGCACATCTTATCATGGTATGAATGGGTTTCTCACTTGATAGATTGCTTGAATAAACTGTTTTTGAAATTGTCAGATTACATAATGTGCTAGTTTCTGTTATTTCTGATAGAGATTTATAGTTCATATTCCAATTATGAAACAAGTTACGAGAAACTTTGGGTATACAGTTACATTTTAATACCGTATTTCATTTTCAGACGATTGATCAATCTGAACATATAATTCAGATTTTGGAAGATATACTTCGATGTTGTGTACTTGAATTTGAAGATAACTGAGAAAAGAATTTGCCTTGGGTTGAATTTACTTATTATAATGGTTGACAGTCAAGTACAAAATTATACTGTACGAGGTTTTATATGGTCACAAATGTAAAAATTTGATTTTTTGGACGGGGTTTAGTGAGAAAGGATACATGTAGTAGGTTTGATTCTTTGAGACCGAAGAAAGATGAAAATGATCTGAAACAGTTTAAAAGCAGTATTTGATCGTCAGAAATCTGATGTGGATTTGAAATGAAAAGAAATAGAGTTTCTGATGGTAACAAAGTATTTCTAAAAATTTACCATGAAAGAAAGTTATTCAGATTGGCTGTTTAGGCAAAATTAAGGCTGTGGCTTACTAAGTCATATGAGATCATTGAAAAGAATTAGACCTGTTGCGTACTGATTAGTATTATTATCAGAGATTTGCAGAATTCACAATGTTTTTATGAGTATATGTGTTACGATAGTATCGATCAGACTCATCATCTGTTATTTCTTTGGTAAATGTTAAGTTCAGCCTGACACGATTTACAATAAGAGATTGATTGAAATTTTGGTACTTGGAGAGAAAAGCTGAGAAATAAAAAGGTAACTTTAGTAAAAGTTTCTAACAGTGACATGATATAGAGGGAGCTACCTAGGAACTGGAGGAAACTATGAGAGAGAGTAATGTCTGAATCTCTTTACTGGTAAAATTTTCGAGGACAAAAATTTCTTAAGGGGGAGAGTTGTAACGGCCCAAATTTCGGTGAAATCGAAACAGCAGTTTCAGAACCACAAATTCGAGCCGAAAATAAAATTTATTTTTATTTTATTATATGGTTCGTATTATGATAGATATGACATGTGAAAATTTTGGTACGAAAATTTTATCAATTGAGTGCTTAATTACGAGAAGGACTAAATCGCATAAAATGCGAAAGTTGAATTCTAGTAACTATAAGGATTAAATAGCTATGGAATTCAAAACTTAAGGTCCTTATATGGAAATTGGACCATTAAGAAAAGTATGTAGATTTTTCTTGGTGACTCATCAATGGAAATATAGAAAAAGGGTAAGGACTAAATTGGAAAGTGAAAATTTTAATTAATGAAAAGATGATAAAATAGATATCATCTTATTTTCTCATCTTCTTCCCAAAAATGAAACATGGAAACCCTAGGAGAGAGAGAAGAAACTTTCATGGCCAAATTGGGTAAGTTTCCTTATCCTATTTTTAGTAATTTTGATATTTTTGGAATCGGGGTAGTCTAAACTATCTATTTGGGGGATTAAATTGAAAAGTTATCAAGATATGAAAAATGGGTCATGGATGTATATGCTGGAAATTAGATATTTATGGTAGAAAATGAAAGATTATTGATAGATAAACAACTTTTACAAAGTGATTTTTGATGAAAACATGATTTAGGGACTAAAATGTAAACTTGTGGAATTGAAGGAAAAATTTTGAAATTTTATGAATACATGTGCTGTAAAATTTGTAATGGGGCTTTGGTTAGGCTTGGAATAGGGAGTACTTTGCACAAGTTTCATTTTCCGAGCCTAGGGACAAAAATGGAATTTATGGAAAAGTTAGAGGCAAAATAGTAATTTTGCCTAGGCTGAAAATTTAGTCCACATGAATGTAAAATATGATAAATTGATGTTAAATCTACTTGTTAGATACGGATAGACCAAATTCGGAGTTAGAACGAGGAATGAGGAAAATGTCAGATTAGTAGATTTTACGTACACGAACCTTTGTCGAGGTAAGTTCGTGTAACTAAATTGTATATGTTTTTATGCTTGATTTAAATGTTGTGTTTGTGAATTTTATCAATGTCATAAAAATGTGAAATGATCACCTACTCGATATAGCCTGACAAATGAAAATGCCTGATAAAATGGTAAATGAATAAAATGTTACTTGTATGTTTGACGTGAATGTGGAATGTGTTTTACTTGAATTACATAAATGTTACGGAGGTATGTAATAATCTAATGCCTGATAATGCTTAAAAATTGTTTAAATCTCGATTGAATAAAAGGAAAATCGATGGATATGTGATTTCCCGAAATGAAAGACGTCCTACATTTGTTGCGGATAGGATTTAGCTCGGATGAGTAATCCTTCGACCTCAATTCTGATAGGATTTAGCCCGGACGGGTAATCCTGATAAAAGTCCCCTCGAGCATATATTATGGATTGGAATTAGCCCGTACGGGTAATCCTGATCAAGCTCTTTAGAGCATATGTCATAAAGATAATTTAGCCTGGACTGGTAATCCTATATTATATATATGTGGCTCGAGAGTGTACTCTTTGAATTAGTACCTTATGGGTACCATTGAATATGAATTGACAGATCCTGATTCGTACGCCTCGAGTGTACTACTTATGTATCCATCGATAATTCAAATAAATTCAACGGGCAAGGTTTTGACAGGGGCAAATATAAATCTAAGACAAATTGACATGGAATGGTGTATATGATATGGAAATATGACATGAAAGAATATTACAGGAAATGCAAGAAAATGATGATACATGACAAGTGATATATGAAATATGAGATGATGATATTTGTACATGGAAACTATTTGATAAGATTGTTCATTCTTGATTATAGACTTGTACACCTAGAGTGTACTAATCGTGACTTTGATATTACGGGTAATATGTGTAAAGTTCTGATGCGAAATGATCTGAACTCAAAATGAACTATTATGAAATTATAATCGAAATAATGAGATGATTTATGTATGTTGAATGAATACATGATGTGGAAAGCATATGTGTTTGGAAACTTGATTATTGTTGAGCCCATACATGTCTTGATATTACTATGAAATATATGACTAACAAGGGCAATGAGGATGTGTGTAGGGCTTGAGATCAAAGTGGTTGATTATACCATACTTAGTTACCTCAGATAGGATGAATGGTAAGTTAAGTACCGTGTTATACGAACTTACTAAGCATTTTATGCTTACACTGTTTTATTTTCCCCTGTTTTAGAGTAATCGGAAGCATTTTATGAATGCAAGATGTGGTGTAGGATTATAGCAAATATTGGGGTGAGACATGAAACTAGGAATGGCTTTATTTTTTCCACACGGGCAGACACACGGGCGTGTTTCTAGATTGTGTGTGACACAGGGCCTGGTAACACGAGCACGTGATTAAGCCGTGTGTCCCCTGCATCTTAATTTTGAGAAACAGAATGCTCAGAATTGAGCACACGGGCGTGTGTCTCAGCCGTGTGAAACCTGTACTTAATTTGTATGTCATTGTGTCTTGGCCGGCTTAGGACATGGGTGATATGTCGTTGTCATCCTATGTCTTATGTTGTAGTTAGCCAATTCTGCTTCGAACTGTTTTCTACAAAAATGAGATCCTTTGTCACTAACCGGCGCTCGTGGTGTACCAAACCTGGCGAATATATTTTCCTTAGAAATCTCACTACGGATTTTGTATCATTAGTAGGTAGTGCGATAGCTTCGACCCATTTTGAAACATAATCTGCAACCAGGAGAATATACTGATTCACGAAAGAACTCAGAAAAGGTCCCATGAAATCAATTCCCCAAACATCAAACACTTTAACCTTAATTATCTCTATTTATGGTATTTCATCACTTTTAGATATATTCCCAATACTCTAACACCTATCAATCCTTGTATAAATTCATAAGCATCTTTATTCATTGTTGGCCAATAAAACTCTGATTGTAGTATTTTTGAGCTGTCCTTTTCCCACCAAAATGCCCTCCACAAGGAGATGTGTGACAGCCTTGTAAAATATATTGTATCTTTTCCTTTACTACACATCACCAGACTAATTGATCTACACATTATTGAAATACATATGGTTCCTCCCAAACGTAATTTTTTGATTCATGGGCTATCTGTTTTCTCTGTTGCCAAGATGCATGTGCAGGGAAGACCCCCTTGTAACGTAATTAATATAATCCGCATACCATGGTGTTAGATGCTTACCTGGTCTTGATTGATTAATGTCTACTCATAATAATTGTTCATCTGCAAAGGTCTCTTTAATGTCTTCAATTCCCCCCTCTTGTAAATTTTTTTTTCAATTCTGGATAGGTAATCTGCAATTTGATTCTCAGTCCCCTTCCTATCCATTATCCATAAATCAAATTCTTGAAGTAATAAAACCCATCTCATTAGTATGGCTTTTGTTTCTTTTTTCTTCATGACGTATTTTAGGGCAGAGTGATCATTATACATAAATACTCGATTTGTCATTAAGTAAGGTCAAAAATTTTCACATGCAAACATTACTGCCAACATCTCCTTCACGATTATAGTGTAGTTGCACTGTGCTGAATTTAGTGTTTTGCTAGACTAATGAATAGCCCCAAATAGATTATTCTGCTTTTGTCTTAAAACTGCACCTACTGCATAATCACTAGCATCACACAAAATAGTAAAAGGTTCTGACCAATTCGGGGTAGTGATTATAAGAGTAGATACGAGTTTTTCTTTTATTACCTCAAAAGCTTTGATGCAACTTTGGTCAAATATGAAAGGTATCTCTTTATGGAAAAGTTGATTTAGAGGTTTACACATGTGTAAAATATTTTATAAATTTCTGATAAAATCTTACATGGCTAAAATATTTTGAACACCTTTAACATCTGTCGGATTTGGAAGATGCTTGATAACTTTTATTTTGGCTTTATCTACTTCCAAACCTTTTCCTGATATCTGATGCCCTAAGACCAGTCCTTCTTTCACCATGAAATGGCATTTTTCCTAGTTGAGCACCAGGTTAGTTTTCGAGCATCTTTTTAACACTTTTTCGAGGTTATCCAGGAATTCTTAAAAAGAGTCCCCATGTCCATAAATACATCTAGCCCATCTTCTAACATATTAGCAAAGATCGCGATCATGCATCTCATGAAGGTTGCTAGAGCATTATATAGGCCAAAAGGCATTCTTTTAAAGGCATACATACCAAAGGGGCAGGTGAAAGTAGTTTTCTTTTGATCATTGGGATGAATTGGGATTTGATGATACCTTGAATACCCATCAATGAAGCAATAATAGTCTTTTCTCGCTAACTGATCAAGCATTTGGTCGATAAAGGGTAATGGGAAATGGTCATTTTTTGTTGCATCATTCATTTTTCGATAATCAATGCATACTCTCAAATGTAACACCCCTTACCCGTATTCGTCACCGGAACAGGGTACAAGGCATTACCAGAATTACAAGCAAGCAACCATACAAACCGATACATAATTTCCACTCAAATTTAAAACTTTCCTTAAATATCCATATCACCCTTTAAATGAGCCTACGAGGCCCAAAACATACATAAGGAGTAGTTCAGAACTAATCCAGATTCTTACGAGCACTAAGAAATTTTTTACTCAAAACAGGGCCACACGCCCGTGTGGGAAGGAACACGCCCGTGTGGGCAGGCCGTGTTATCACACACGCCCATGTTCCTAGCCCGTGTGGATTTATTTTTCAAATTCGAACCTACAGGGGTTTTCACACGGCTTGGCACACGCCCGTGTCTACGGCCCGTGTCCCTCACACGGCCATGACACGCCCGTGTCTTAGCCCGTGTGTGAAAACCTTGACATTCTATTTATTATGTCATCATCTCCATAAGGTCACATGGCCAAGGCACACGCCCGTGTCCTTAGGCCGTGTGGCGAATTAAAATCCTAAAATCAGGTGTAGACTTCACACGGCCTGGGCACATGCCCATGTCTTATGGCCGTGTCTTCCACACGGTTGAGACACACGGCCGTGCCTCAGCCCATGTGGACAAAATAAGGCTATCTAGCAAGCCTTTTTGCCACTCAAACTTGCACCAACTTTCACAATATCAAAACCACACTAAACATCCATAAACACATGCAACATATCATTATTCAACCAACAATAACCATAAGCCATAACATAATGGCATTGACACATACATATGAATAGGTTTACATTCAAATAAATATTATGTGCCACATCTCATGGACTTATACAAAATGAATCAAATATCATCACAAGCCAATACATTTGGCTAGACCAATATGACATATAACCCAAAAGACCAAAACCCTATACATGCCATACTAAAAAAGAATGCTCTAACTATACCAAATGTGTAGATAGTGTGGGTGATCCTCTGACGGTCTCCGTTCCCCGAGCTGGCTTGTCGATACTATAAAACAAAGGGGAAAGAAAAGGGAGTAAGCTTTAAGCTTAGTAAGCCTATATGTAAACAATAAACATCATACCACATACTTATCAATCAAGAACATTACATTCTAATCAAGAATAATTCAGATCATTGCAATTGTACTTACTCATTTTCCAAATCTTACCACATTCCAAATACATAACATACATATTGCTCACCTTTATATGCACTTATACCCTGCACTTATCATCACACAGTCCCACATAATCTCATTTAATCCAAATTTTCTCGATAAACACATTCGGGATAATACCAAATATAGGGTGGTTTCTCACACAGCCCACCACTAATAAATAACAAGGTGGTATCGCACTCAGCCTACCAATAATAGTAAATACGGTGGTATCGCACACAGCCCACCAATAACAATAATTATAGTGGTATCACACATAGCCCACCAATAGCAATAATTACGGTGGTATCGCACATAGCCCACCGATAACAATAATTACGGTAGTATCGCACATAGCCCACCATTAACAATAATTACGGTATTCATTCATAATTTCCTCACTTTCTATCAATTAATAATTATCAACAATATTCATCCACATTTCCCATAATACATTTATATGTAAAATTATAAGTAAAAAGAATGTATCATTTACATATAAACTTACCTCGATACAAAATATGTCAATTTGCGATTTAGTCCGAAACCTTGCCTTTTCCTCGGTCAAGGTTGATTCCACGCTCTTCTTGATCTATAATGACATATTTAGCTTATTAAATAACCACATTATTCAAATCACTCCAAAATTCCTATTTTGGTAAAATTACCATTTTGCCCCTAGACTTTCGCAAAATTACTATTCTGCCCCTAGGCTCGTAAAATGAAATGTGTTCATTTTTCACACACCCAAGCCTAGCCGATTCATATTCCCTCTTATAGAAACTCATAATTTCAATTATTTCACTCATTTACCACCTATTTTACAACCTTTACAAAAAGGTCCTTTTAGGTGTTTTCATGGAAACTCCATTCACAAAAGTTGTTTATTTAACAACTAAGATTCATTCTCTTCCATAAAATTTCAGAAGTCAACATAAATACTCACATGGAAAAACCCTAGACTCTCAACCATTTTGAAAAATAGTCCCCTCATTAGTTAGCTTAAGCTTTAGGGGTTCCAAAAGTACAAAAATTATCAAGAAAGACCACTAAAATCACTTACTTGTAAGGAGGATGAGTTGCTGAAAATTTCAAGCTTCCAAACCCCTATTCTTGTTGGTATTTTCGGTGGAGGAAGAAGGTGATAGGAAAAAAAAAAGATGATAGCTTTTTATGTTTTATTTTATTTTATTTCCATTAAGTCACCTAATCCACCAAATCTTGACCAAATTAAATTTTCTTGTCCCTATGGCCGGCTATCAACATTAGAAAGGTCTAATTGCACATTAAGGACCTCCAATTTAAGGTTCTATAGCTATTTAACACCTATAGCTTGTAAAATAGAACTTTCGCACTTTATGCGATTTAGTCCTTTTTCACAATTAAGCATGCAATTACTAAAACTAATTCACCAAAATTTTCATGCACTTATATAATCATGCTATGACACGCAAAATAGTATTAAAAATAATTTCTCTGGCCTCGGGTTAGTGGTTACGAAACCACTATTCTGATTAGCCCCAAAATCGGGCTGTTACATCAAACCTGTAACTGTTCGAGTGGGAATTAACTGATTGTCATCATTCTCGACTACAGTTAGACCTCCCTTCTTTGGAACACACTGGGTTGGGCTAACCTATTCACTATAAAAAATAGCATAAACAATACATGCATCAAACCATTTAAGACATTCCTTTTTTACCACCTCGTTAATGGCTTGATTAAGTCTATGCTGAACATCTACCACAAGTTTTTTTCCTTCCTCTAGTCTGATCTTGTGTTGGAAAAATGCAAGATTGATTCCTTTAATATCAGCAATTGTCCATCCTATTGCTTTGTTATGCATTTTTAGGACATTTAATAAGGCCTCTTCCTGTTTTGTGTCTAAACTTGCGACAATAATTACTAGTAAAGTATTTTGTTTACCCAGATATCCATACTTTAAATGGTTGGGCAATGGCTTTAGTTATAATTATGAGGGTTTGACAATATATGTTACCATCTTCACTGAGTTTGGGATAATTTACTCCAGCTGTTCCTTATTCTGCCTCCACCAATCTAATTGAGTTACCATGTGATGATTCTCTTGTTCCTCTTCTGTTTCGTAACCCGTTGATTCTTTCGCATTGAGCTCCAATTGATTACATTCTTACTCTCTATTTCCTACAGATTCCAATTATTGATTTCATATTTCAGGACATTCTTTCCAGGTTCATTCATTGATGTTGTATCTTTCTAATATTTCCATTACTTCCTCTTGAGTTTTTGTGCAAATACTTCCCCCCGTCATGATATCAAATTTTCGTCTATTCTGACTATCCAACCCGTAGTAAAAATGTTATATTTGAACTAAAAAATGTATTCCTCCACCTAATATAGATATAAGGATTTCCTTGAACCTTTCCCACGCTTGTCCCAAAGTTTTAGTGATACCCTGATGGAGGTAAAATAAATGCGAGTTAGTACCTTAGTCATAAGAAACACTCGACGAAGGAATAACTACACGAAATTGTTCCATGTTGTGATAGTGCCTGGAGGAAGTGCCTCTAGCCACATTTTTTCCTTTCCCTATAAAGCAAATGGAATCAACAGTAACTTTATAGTCTCAGGTGGAATTCTTATATAACCAACAGTGTTGCATATAAGGTCAAATTTCCGCAAGAATATGATAGGATCTTCAATGACGTGATTGGCGAACCTGACATTATTGGAGATCCATGTTAGTAAAGTAGGACTTAATTCAAAATGTGAATTATGGATAACATGTCGGGAAATGCTAGACCTTAGCCAATTTAAATCAAATAATTCCCTAGAACCTGCATATTGTTAGTAACTTATGTGTAAATCGTATCTATAACTTAAAAATTTCCTAATTATTCTAATTAAGTGCAAAAATTAAAATTAATCTAGTGACGTTGCCTCCCTAGCAACGGCGCCAACAATTGACCACCTCCATATGTACTAATGTCCAGAGTACGAATGCTACAATAAAATATAAAATGACAAGGCGGTATTTGCAAGTAGAAAAGTCGAGTTGTAATATAGTGTTACAACGAAGTATGTGAGTACTCTGAGGATCATATCCAAGGGAAGCAAAGGCTAGATCAATTTTAACCTACAGACTATAAGATCTAAATAATCCTTTAATCAAGTTATAGCCCGAAAACGTAAATAAGAGATTTTTGGGATTTTTATAGTACTTAATAATAATAAATAACATAAAAGAAAACTAAATTTCAAGAGATAAAAAAAGTAAAAGGAATCAAATCTGATTATGGGTAATTAGCTTGCTTCGACAATCCCAATCAACTGTCGTTTCGGGTTCCTCATCAACCAACTAGTTGCTACCCTAGCAGGATCTTTCGATCTTCCACTAACATAAAGACTCAGCAAGGACTACTTATCTTCCGACTTAATTCCCACCTTGATGACTTCCCGGGGTTGTCAGGCCTAGGGTTTGTTTCACGCTCTCTCTTTCCCAAATAGTTGATCCGTTGAGTAACCCTACAAAATAGTTAATAGATCATGCCTCCACTCACTAATCCTCCTTAGAAGGATTAGTTTCTCATGGCTTTCATAAACAACATGGAATAGATGGGAGAACAAAACATGGTGAATGAGTTGAAATGTAGAGTTTAAGAAAAGCCTGATTTATATAAATAATAACATGAATCCCTAGAAGTTGATCGTCTTTACAAATCAAATCTCTTGAAGGAAAGTAATGAACAAATAAACTAAACTCTGAAATAATTATGAAAGAAAGAAAATGAAACTAAATATAAAGAAAGAATTTAGGCTAATGGAATGGTGTCCATAACATGTGCAAAATGAGTCTATTTATAACCTTCAGGTGGTCATCATCCTTAACACTCGGTTAGCTGACGTTCCCAAGTTTTAAGTTCGGTTGTACAGCCCTCTGTAATTATTTTCCATCCCATAGTCGATGTCACGACACAACATGACCTGTGTCACGACATCGAAGTCAGTATGCTTTTTCTTGGGATGTCTTTAGGGGTATGTCGCGACACCCTTAGTTAGTGTCGTGACATCAGAGGTAGTTTCGTACTTTCTCCATTTTTCTCTCTATGTTGCAACATTGGGCCTCCTGTGTTGCGACATAGTGTCTAGTATTGACTTAAAAGACCTTCTAATGGTCTCCTACACACTCACGAAGTACATTAGCTATAAGTAAAACTAAATAAACTTAACTAAAATATAACAAAAATACTTGTATTCAGGCTCCTTAAGTGTGAAAACTAGTTTAATCTACTACACCAAATTACGGTAGATCATGTACACATAGACTCAATTTGCCATCAAGTAAAATTGAAACTTTTCACATGTGAACACCACGACTAGCATTTCCTTCTCAACTTTCATGTAGTTACATTGCGCTGAATTAAACATCTTGCTCACGTAGTGGATGGCATGAAAGATCTTGTCCATTTTTTGTCCTAACACTGCCCCCACCATATAATCGTTGGCATCACACATGATCATGAAGGGCTCACTCCAATTCAGACTTGTTATGATAGGATTTGCAACCATTTTTTGTTTCAACACCTCAGAAACTTGATTGCATACTTTTTCAAAAACAAAAGGAATGTTCTTTTGGAGGAGATGAGTCAAGGGTTTAACAATTTAGGAGAAATCCTTAATGAAACTTCAGTAGAACCTCGCATGCACAAGAAAGTTCCAAATTCTGTAGACCGTCTATAAACACATCTAATCCGTCCTCTATCTTGTCGGTAGAGATCAATGTTGTGCAACGTATTAATGTAGTTGTGGCATTACACAAGTCAAAGGGCATACTTCGAAAAGCATAAGTCCCAAAAGGACAAGTGATTGTGGTTTTCTCTTGATCATCAGTGTGAATCGAAATTTGATGGTATCTAGAGCAGCCATCAAGGAAACAATAGTAGTTTTTCCCTGTAAACCTATCCAACATCTAGTCAATGAATGGTAAGGGAAAGTGATACTTCCGGGTGGCATCATTGAGTTTTCTATAATAAATGCAAACACGCCATCCAGTTACAGTGCAATTCAGAACTAATTCATTCCTTTCATTAAGGACCATAGTCAAGCCACCTTTTCTCGGAACACACTGAGTTGGACTAACACACTAACTATCGAAAATGGCATACACAACACTTGTACCAAGCCATTTTTTAATTCCTTTTTCACAACCTCCTTCATCATTAGATTTAATATCCTCTAGGCATCCAATGTTGGCTTTTTTCCTTCTTCTAACTTGATTTTATGTTGACACAGTGTTGGTCTTATACCTTTGATATCAATGATGGTCTATCCAATGGCTTTCTTATGTGCCTTTAACACTTGAAGAAGAGCCTCTTCTTGTTCCAGAATTAATTGAGTAAAGATGATCACCGGTAACATGTTGTTCTCCCCCAAATACCCATACTTCAAATTTTTAGAAAGAGGTTTCAAATCTAATTGTAGTGGTTTAACTGTAGAAGGGATCATTTTTTCAGAGGCGTCTTTCAGAGGCCCCAACGGTTCCTTGCAATGCCTCCGCCAATCTAAGTGGTTATCCCAAACTTTACATAATTGGTTGCAAATTGATAATTTAAAATATAATTCTATAAAAAAATGCTTGCTGGTCGGGCATGGCCGAATGACCTTATAAGAGAAATAAAAGGTGTTGAGCAAGGTACGTATCCTAAAGTATTAACAGAGTGTTTAAGCCTCTTATCGGGATTGTTTGTATGCAAAATTGCTACTTATAATTGTCTGTTTGGATGCCATGGTTATGGATTATTGAATGTAGGTTGTGACATTTTTTGAAATGATAATATATCGTGAATATTGGTTAATGGATGCATGTGTAATGTTTGACATGCTATGACATTGTTCAATTGTATACTCGTATGACTTGATTGTATTGTATGTCACATACCAGTGAGATTGTTAAATGGGTTGACTAACTATATGCAAATTTAAAATTGAATATGTTACTAAAAGCATGTATGAATGTCAATGTTACTATTAAATGAAAGTGTGCAAGGCATACACTGACATTGAATATTGATATGCATGTTTAGCATGCCATTGTACTGAAATAGTGACTGAAAACATGATTTGCTTATCAATTTTTTGTCATATTACATCTGCATGGAGTGGGTCATTGTGGTTGACACGGGAGTTTCGTGATGATCTAGCGACATTTAAATTTCGCAATATTGTTGTCAGTGCAATGAACCAGAGATTTGAGGGGATTGGGCGATTTATCACATTTTTTTCTGCAATATCTGTATATTGTTATTGGTGGTTCTAACCATAATGGGATTAAGCCCTTACTGTTTTGGAGTTCAGATGACGGGTTCTAGGGAACTCGTGGTGTGTAGCGGATGGTTGGGTAGGAAGCTTTGCATTGCATCATTTGCATCACCTCATGCTCATACAACGTTTGATATTGTATGATAATTGCTATGCATCAACATGAATTTGCAATGTTGGCTCTGTGATTTTCTGTTAATGTTTATATGTACTGTTTGATGAAATGTCACGTTTATTATAGATACTGCATTAATGATTCTCCGTGTTACTGTGGTTGAATGTATGTATATTTAAACAATTGTTTGACTCACACTGAGTTTTCATAAGCTCACCCCATTAATCTTAAACTTTTCAAGAAACCTTCATAACTAGGATCGGACCCGTCATATGGAGCATCAACTCGGACATCGGATTATTCTTTTTTAAGTTTATTATTTTGATCGGATTTTTTCCTTTGGTTTTGGTATGTAACCATATTTATTTGGACTGTGGCTTGATGATTTCTTTTTTAGGGTTTTTTGCATGCATGGATTATTGAAACGTAATAATCGGTAAAAGCATGATATTTGGCCTAAGTAAAATCTAACATTGTTCATCAATTTCTACTGCATTAGTTGACATCAAATTTTCAGAAACCAAAGCAACGAACGAATGTTTTTTTTTCAAAAACATCATTACCGATGATAAAATGAATCTTAAGTGTAGATGACTTAATAAATGCATTTTTTTTATTTACTTCAAGGTACAATTGTGGTTTTCCTAAAATAAGTCGATTTAAGGTTTTTAAAAGAGTTGTAGGGTAGCTTAGTCATTTTGGTGGCTAATGTTGCTTTGTCAATCTGGCCATAACATCTAGGCCGGGATCGGGAGGTTACAGTAGGTCTCATGGACTTACCTTGATAGGAAATTGTATTGTTCATTTGACATTTATGATATATATATTTTTTGTTTTATACATGCTTAGTAAAATTATTTATAAATATCTCTAGTTATGTTAATTCTTTGAATTTCTCTATGAAAACTTGTTTGAAAGAATTATTGTGGTCAAATTAGCTTGTTCACTAAGTATTTTTGCTAAAAAAAATTCAATTTTGAATGCCTTAGTAAATTTGCCTCACATTGATTTCTTTTTGTTCTTAAACATGTTTTTTTTTTGTGTGTGTGTATTATATATGTGTTTTATTATGTTAATATATGATAAATATGTTAATTTTATTGGTTTTCCTTTTTTTTTTGAAGCTTAGCATGACATTTATATGCCGTTTGTATCGATAAAAGTATGCCCTTTCGGTCTTCTAGGCTCTTTGTTTCTGTATTGATACTTGAGGACTTCTTACGATGCAAGTGCCTAAGTATCGGTAGTTTCGAGCATATATATACCCTGGCAATGTTATTTTTTTGCATTCAAAACTCAATAAAAACTTTCCCTTTTTCTCTCATCCCCATCGATTGGTTCCCTTTCCTACCTCACAGATCTCCATTTTTTTCTCAAATTTATTCAAAGCTAGTACCTTCCACATGCATTCCATCACTTTCCACAAAATATTTTAAACAAAATCTTCAACATTTAATATTTTTCTCCAATTTTTTAGGTATCAAAATCAAACCCTATTCTTCATTTTTTTTATTTATTTTCTTTGCAAATCATGTTAGCTTAGTGAACTTCATATTAGAATACTAGATTTCCTTACACTAGGTTCTTCATTTTAAATAGATTAGAGTTGGTTTTCCATTTTCATGTTTTTAATAATAATAATAATTGTAACCTCCCCAACCCGGCCTAGACGTTAAGGCCAAATTGTAAAGACCACATTAGTCATCTGTGTGACTAAATGACCTTACCGTTCTTTGAAAACCTTAGTTACTCTCTTTTAAGAAAAATTGTGGTTTGCTCTTGTGCCAATTTGGGAAAACGTTCATTATTTAAGTCATCCATCCTTAAGTTAGTTTATTAGTGATAGCATGGTTTTAGAAAACAGGTCGTTCACTGTTTCATTTAGAAAACTCTAACTTCTTTCATTACAGCGAAAAACTCAGTTTATGAAAAAATTATGTTAAGTCAAGTATCATGCATTGTTCAAATTCAAAACATGTGTTTAAATCCAATCAATTAGATGAGTATGTAAGCATAAAACCCCAAAACAAAAAAAAAATCGAAATCACCGTCCAAAAATACCAAAACAAACCTTAATAAAATTTTAAGCAAAATAAATGTTTAGTCTAAAGTCCGTTGTATGTCCACATGTCAAGTTTGATCCTAGTCTCAAGCATTACCTGAGACGTCTGAAACTATGGGGTGAGCTAACTAGCTCAGTGTGAGTGTAAAACAGTAGAAGCACTCAATTAATTATATGGATAGCAATCACCAATTTAAAGCAACACAATACGTAGCACACAACGTTCATTCGAGTATGTCATGGTCATAATACAATCCAAAACTATTCCCTACCCATCCATCCGCTACACTCCGTGAGTTCATCAGAACCTGTCTACCAATCACCAAACATTACAAGGTGAGCTTGATGTGGTTAAACCACCATTATAAACAATGTAGTTATAATGCCAATCAATATGCGATATAATCGCCAATCTCCTCATTACTACTGGTTTAGTGCACTGATAACATTATTGCGGACTTAATCTACCGCCGGTACTCCACGAAACTCCTCCGACATCCACAATATCCCACCCCATGCACATGCATTATGTCATACAAGGTACCAAAAAGTACAGTGTAACGCCATAAACTCGATCATGTGAATCAGATATGAATCCAGGGTGTTACTACACATGTACATATGAATCTCACTCAAATATACAATTTATATTTGATTACAAACGTTTAGTTATAAATTTGTCTAAGAAATACTTAGGTGTGATTAATGTGAGAATTTAATTGGTTATTAAGCACCTTTTAACTAGGAATTTATGCAAATTCCAAGCATTTTGATAGCAAATTGTGTATTTTTAGTACATATTGAGAAATTGAGAATATAATTAAAGTAAGAGTGTAATTTTAAGTAATTAAATTATAATTTTACATAATTTTACTTTATGTTGCTACATTTTGAGAAATACATAATTTTGTGTTAAATTTGCTACAGCTTGATACACTAATGTGTTGGATATTTGAAGCCATTATGGACAACACACGGACATGAGCTGAATATTAATTAGCATGGGACGACAAAGCTTGAGTATTGGACTCAAGGAATTAATTCTAACCCAGCTTGGAAGTGGGTTGAAGAAAGGAACAAGCCTACTCTTCACATTGAAGCCCAAACCGTCCATTAAGGGGGGGAAGTCCAAATTCGGCAAATAGCAGCTCAACTAGCTTTGGAACAATTAATTAAGGGTCTCTACATGTGTAAAAAATCACAAAATATCCCCAATAGAATCCTATGGTTTTCGTCCAACCCTTTCCCTTCAATTAAGCAAAAATCAACCTCTCTTCCCACAAATTATGGTCGACCATGAATGAGAAATTTCTAATGGATGTTCATGCTATTTTTAGCAAACTCTCAAGTCTTCCCTCATGTATAAATACCACCCTTCATTCACTTCTCAAATCATCAACTCATTCACTCATTATTCTTTCTTCTCTCCCACTCCTAAGCCTACCATTTTTCTCCTATCTTCCCCATTATCTCTCTGAGAGTTCGCCTAGCAAAAAATTCTTGAGTTGAAACATCTCACGACCAACCACCTTGAGGAGTAGTTTGCATCGGAGCTACGATGAAAATAGGAGGAAACTAGTATGGATAGTTTTCGGAGAATCACTGAAATCTTTTTAGAGTTTTTCTTCGTTTCTCTTTTTTGTTCTAATTTGAAAAACATGCTTGCAAATTACTTGATTTTTGTTCATTTAATAATAATCACTTAATTTGTTTCTACTAGAATGACTACAATTTCTTGATTATTTAGTTCAAATTATGTTTATGGTATTTTGTACCTCAATTATTTATGCTTCCAATTAAAATAATTTATGTTGTTCATGTTTTTTTTTTTTTTGCGATAATAAAAAACTAAACTAATTACAAAGTAGTACTCTGAAAAGAAAAAAAACATTCTTATTCTTATCCAAATCCATTAACATGTGCGTCATCGGATGAGGACAATTGAACACTTGCAATTTATCAGATCCTGACAAGGCTTGTTTAGCTAGGTAGTCTGCAACTTGATTTCGATCTCTCGGAATGTACAGCAAGCACCACCGTTTTTCTTGAAATAAAATACTTTGGATGTGCCTAATTAATGCTGAATTCTCCTCAGTAGAGTTACTGTCAAGTATAGCTTTGACAACTTCCAAACTATCAGATTAAATGATGACTTCATCTTGACCCCTTCGTTGAATTAACCTGAGACTTTCCAAAATGCCCCATAGTTCCGCATTAAAGATAGAACATTTTCCAAGGTAACGATTGTACCCAAAGATCCAATCTACATTAGCATTACGAACAACTCCACCGACAGCAGCATTTTCAGATTCTATTTGCATTGCCCCATCTGTGTTAAGAAAAATCAGATCTTCAAAAGATTCCTCTTCAATGGTAGATTTAAAACTACCTTTAACATATTCTTTAAGAACTGAGAAGAGTTGATTCGCCCAACTTAAAGAAACTTGAATAATCTCTCTCGCGCTCCAAGATCTTCCTTGAAAAATGAAAAGGTTACGGTTCTTCCATAAGTGCCAAATAAGAAGTCCAAAAAGACAAGCCCAACTGGGTCCTTCCTCGCGAACCATGCTATTATCTTGCAAATTAGCAAGAAGCCAATCTTGTGAATTAGAAGAGAAAAAATTCGAAAAACAATTACCTGGGAGAACTTGACTCCAGACTTTCTTAGCATTAGTGCAATCTCTCAAAATATGAAGAATATCCTCTGAATGGAAACCACAGATGGGGCAAGAAGAATCAACTGCAAGACCCCCTCTTGCCCGTTCCACATTACTAAGGAGCCTTTTTTGTAATGCAATCCAGATGAAAAATCGAACCCGTTGAGGACCTGGCAGCTTCCAAACACTCTTCCATTTCTCATCTTTCAGATTCCAATCACCTTCTTTTAACAACTTATAAGCCGATTTGACTGAAAAACCTCCAGTCGAAGTGTGGCTCCAAGAAATTTTATAAAAACCAGCAGATGGATGAGGAGGCGGAATGCCTTTAATAAATTGAATTACATCATCCGAAAGCCAAACCTGAAAAAGATCAATGTTCCACGAACCATCTTCAGTGAGCATCTCATTAAGGAAACAGTCTAAATCTTGAATAACATTATTCGGAATGTGTCGAAACAAAGGCCCCAAACTCGGGATCCAATTGTCCTTCCAACAACAAATTTTATTTCTATCTCCAATTGACTAGAAAATATTTTCACGAAGTAATGACCAAACTTTAGAAAGAGACCTCCAAAGAAAAGAACTTCTGTCCCGTGAAATACAATCTGGCAAGTCCTCCTTCAAATGATACTTCAATCGAAGCACACGAACCTATAACACATCCTTGTTTGAAAAAATATTGAAACCCAGTTTCAAAAGAAAGGATATGTTTTGGTCACGAAGTTTTCTCAGTCCTAGACCACTACACCACTTAGGTTGAAAAATTAAGTTCCACCCTACAAGTAACATCTTCTTTTTGTTATCCGACGAACCCCAAATAAACTGCTTCACCAAGCTTTCAATCTCATCACTAATTTTCCTAGGAATCATCATAGATTGTATAAAATAGCTAAAAGAACCGACTGAGCAAGAGTAACACGACTAGCACTTGAGAGTTTTTTAGAATCCCAACTGTGAATCTTCCCCCGAACCTTTTCAACCACAAAATTCAGAGTACTATTCGTCACCCTCTGATGGAAAAGAGGTACCCCAAGGTAACACCCTAGATCGCTAACTTTTTGAAAACCAAATAAGGAACTGATCGTATTAGCTGAAGAATCATCCACCCCTCTACATAAAAATATGTTAGTCTTCCTTGCATTAATAAGATGACCAGAGAAACCACAGAACCGATCCAAGATATCTTTAATGATCCTGCCATACACCAAGTCTGCTTTGCTAAAAATAACGAGATCATTTGCAAAGAACAAATGAGGGATAGGTGGCCTATGTCGAGAAAGTCGTATTGGGCTCCATTCACCCGCCGAAATAGCTGAGTGAATCGAATGGCCAAGCCATTCCATACAGAGCACAAAAAGATAGGGAGAGAGTGGACACCCTTGTCTAATACCTCTAGCCGGTCTAAATTTAAACATAGGTACACCATTCCACATAACCTGCATAGTGGAATTCGAAATAGAGGACATAATAACTTTAATGAGATACAAAGGAATACCTGCGGCATGGAGAGAAACATGAATAGAGTCCCATCTCACTTTATCATAGGCTTTCTCCAGGTCGATTTTAATCATCATCCACTTTCTATTTTTCTAACACCTCATGGACTGAATTACCTCTTGGGCGATGATAATGTTGCCGGTTATGTTCCTACCTGCAATAAAATCGGCCTATTCCTGCGTAATATTTTTTGGGAAAACATGCTTAAAACGGTTATCAATTACCTTCATTACTAACTTATAAAGGATAGAACAAATGCTTATTGGACGAAACTGTCCAAAGCCTTCTGGATTCGCCACCTTAGGAATGAGCACGATCAGGGTGTTATTCAAATCAGCCTCAATAGATTCCCCGTTGAACACCTTTCTGACCCAATCACAAACTGCCCCCCAATTTTACTCCACTGTTTCTTGAAAAAAGAGCGCATGAAACCCGTCACTTCTCGGGCCTTTAAGAGGAGCCATATAAAAAAAGGCATCCTTGATCTCTTCATTAATAGCCGGCTTCCCCAAAAAATTAACATCATCGTACTCCAGCTGAGGAAAATTACTAGAAGGAAAATCGCCAATAGTACCAGGGCGTTCTCTATAAAGCTTCTAGAAAAAAGAATTCGCCTCAGCCTCAATAGCCTCTGGGTCAAAAAATCCACTCCCCATCATTATTTCGAATAGTAGTTATGCCGTTACTTTTCCTTCTTTGTAGAGTTCGAGAATGGAAGAACTTTGTGTTGTGATCTCCCAAGTGCAACCAATCACACCTCGCTTTTTGCTTCCAAAGGAGTTCTTCATGATGTAAAACATTCTCAAGCTCCTGTCTAAGACTCAAATCCACCTGGGCAAAGCGATTCGAACCAGAGTAATCCATTCTACTCTGAACATTAGCAATTTTATGAATAATGTGTATCTTTTTGGTAGTGATATGCCCGTAAACCTGTTTATTCCATTCTTTTAAATTAAGAGTAAGCTTAGATAAGGAATAAGCCATGTCTCTAGTAAAAACCCAATTATCATTCATAAAATCATCAAAAACTGGGTGTTCAGTCCAACCTGCCAAAAATTGAAAGGGTCTTCCCCTATGCAAAAAGATCTCCGAATTTTGATTCAGAAGAATAGGGCGGTGGTCAGATTTGATCTTAGGTAAGTGAGTAACCAAACTATTAGGGAAATTATGAATCCAAGCGTCAATACCCAACACACGATCCAACCTTTTAAAAAGCGCACCCCTATGCCAAGTAAAAGGAGATCCTCTAAAACCCAACTCGTGCAACTCGGCTTTCTCCACAAAATTTCCAAACTGAGGACATCTCCTTCCATTAGTATGACCACCAAAATTTTCAGAAGAAGATAAGATTGCATTGAAGTCACCAATAGCAATCCATGGACTATGAATAGGCAGAATCGAAGACCTCAAGGCATCCCAAAGGTCTTTACGTTTTTGCCGATTAGGACTAGCATAACCAAAAGAGATAAAAAATGGATGTGGAGAGGACATTTGCCAAACTTTAGTTAGAATAAACTGAGGATGACTACAGACCACCTCGACACGAATGGATTCTTTCCAACCAAGCCTGATACCTCCAAAGTAACCAATCGCCTCTACTCGATGAGAGTACTGGAAACCTAACTTTGCAATAATGCTATCGCCTTTGGCACCACTGACTCTTGTCTCAAGCAAACAAACTATATCGGGTTTGTGTTCCATATTATACTCCCGAAAAATTTGAGGAAACTTAAAACTGGCACAACCCTGGCAATTCCAAGAAAAAATAATAAAATTCATAAAAAAAACACAAAGGATAGAAAATATACCATTACTACTGAAGGACTAAATCCCCATCAATGGTTGGGCCTGCGGCTCCCGAATCATCAATACCATAAGGACTAGAATTTCAAGTGGAAAGCATATTCGCCATCACCTCCATAGACTCTATTACAGGGACTCATGTACTACCAGAAGATTTAAAATGACTCCCACGTCCCCGTAGAACATTTGAGTTTTTATGACTACCACAATTTTTATTAATTTTAGTGTCACCCTTTCTTTTTATAATACTGGATTTTTCCACCCTCGAACTAGAAATTAAGTCCAAACCCGGCTTCTCCACTAATCGATTTCCAGATTTAACCTGTTGATCAGAAATACTATTTACCTTAAAAGACACCACTGAATGTTTCCCGGGGTCGAGAACGCCATCAAAAATTTAGATTTCAACTCCTTCAGACACTTCAAAAGCTGGGTTAAAATAAGCCTTAACCCATTCTAAATTACCATAAATAATATTATCTGAATCATCAAAATTTAAAGAATTATGGTTTTCGCCTTCCATGCCCATTCCAATATTTTTAGAAATTTCCTGCTCAGTACCTGCATGTTTGTCAGAGAAAGAAACATTAGCATTAGAATTAAAAAATGGGTCTTCATTACTTTTACCATTAGCCGCCAATTCTATAGGCCTTTTGCCCATAAATTTGTCCAGGCCAGCATTAGAATTTTGGCCCAACTCAATAGGTCTCAAACTATCCAACACAATATTCTTAGTAGTCCCTATAGGAACTCCTTGGTCTGAATCTATCCCACGGCCTGCTCCAAAAATAGACCCATTATTCTTTTTAACACCCAAATTATCCCTTTTCTTAAAACCCCCATCACTGACAGCCCCTCTCTCCCTCAAATTCTCCTGCGAAAAAGCTCTATTAGCCACCCCCAAATCACTCCTCAAATCCCCCACCTGATTAAGCGCTGAAAATCTAGAACCCAAAGAAAACTTTCCAGATTTTTCCACGCCGATAGCCTGAGGAGCGCGTTGGCCATGCCGCGCCTTGCGTTCCACCAGCATCCACGGCCCAGATTCGAGCCTCTTGTCTCCATCGGATCTGCCACCAGCGCCTCCTTGTGCCTCAACCACCACGTTTGCCGATTATCGCTGGTTTTGATCCACCTCGACCGTCGGGCAAAGCTCATTGACATGGCCATATTTACCACATGAGAAACACACCGTCGTGAGAGCCTCATACTCAACTTTTTGAATGGTGCCATCTACCATCACCTGCGAAATCAACGGTTTATCGAGATTAACAAAAACAACTAAACGAGCGAACCGACCTCTGGTTCCATTATCGTTTCGAAAATCTAGTTTTACAACTTTCCTAATGAGTCCTCCAATTGCTTCTATAATTTTTCAATTGTACAAGTACCCCGGAAGCCCCGACAATCAGATCCGCACTAAGACCACACTAGGATATGGCTGCTGAGGGTTAAAATCCTTAGTCCACGGTTGAACGGTAAGGTATTGCCCGTAGATAATCCAAGGTCCTTAGGTTAAAACTTTGTTATAGTCTCCAATATCCTAAAACTTAACTAAAAAATACCCATTAACAGTATCCATAAGATGAAAAGATTTAGCAGGTTTCCAAAGGCTAAGTATACAGTTGTGGAGAGCATTATAACCAATATTACGCCCTAAAAGCTTGAGAACAATCATCAAATCCATTTCTTTGAAAATAATATTTTTAATACAATCCGAGAAAGCAATAGTAGGCATCCCGTCTACCATGGCTGTACTCGCGTCCCCTTCTAGAAAATCAAAATCATTTTCATGTCCCTCGTTGGAGCCATTTCAATCAGATGTGGATTGAGAAGCTTCGCCCAAAAGCATGTCCTTCCACAACAATTTTGGAAATAGATCTGGATCTACAGCCATCACAACAGTCTCCTCTTCCACTCCATATTTGAATCTCACTTTCTTTTTGTTCCGATTCCCATCGAAACAAAAGACACCATCACCATTGAAACCAGAATCATCCATATGATATTAACTTTATGTTGTTCATGTATTAATACATGTTTGAATGCATTAAAATTAATTGCTTAATTAGAACCAAATGGTGATTAATGAACACAATAATTAGAATATGCATGTTTAATCTATATTCGACAGAAATAGGTTAAAGGTTTGTAATAATTCGAAAGAACCCTGTTACATTGCATAACTTTATATTTATGTGATTAAATTGTTTCAAACAGACATGTCCTTGTTACTTTGCATAAATTCTAAGGAATGGTGGCTTAGAATATAATCCTTATTTAAATTTTGACATAGACATATGCAAGTTTTTCTAAGTGATAAACATAAGACTTCGATAAAAGCCTATGAATTTTGGATTCCGAGTTAATAAATAATTGATTTGCCATGGAATTTTTCAAGAACATTTGTTAAGCATAATTGTGAATGAATTAAATCAAGAGTTGTAATTGTTCTAGCTTATTCATGTTATTGTTGTTAAATCTTGTGACTTGTTGCTTAACCATTTCATTGCATTTTATTTCATTCTCATTTGCATATTAGCTATTAATTTAAGTTAATTAGAACATCCACCACTTTCAAATATTTTATTTTATAATCAACTTGTTAAATATTGATTTTACAACTATTGATTATCAATACAGTCCCTATAGAGACGATACTCTTTTTACTCACTTGTTACTTGATAGTGACTATGTATACTTGCCCATTCCGTCACGAACTAGTATAGACAAAGAGATTATTTACAACTATGATTAAATTGATGTCATATTCTATTGTAATTATCCTATGTGTAAGACTTCTACAAAATAACTCAGACTCGAACACGCCATCAGACCTGCTCTGTATTCATAACAGCCCACTTCGCCACTCCATTGGCATAGCCTTGGCGTCATCTCTCCTGGCGTAAACCCAACCAACTTACCTGTAACACAATACACAAAGATAAGTTTATGAGAACTTAGTGAGTTAAATTCTATTTACTTGTACTGTCTCAATATAATGTATCTGGGAACTTCATTATCATCTCATTGTTCTTCATTCTTCAACATGACTTTGGCGAGTACCTTTCTTTTTCATACCATAGATGCCATACATTGCTTTATGACCATTTCTAACCCTTAGCATCTTCAATACATTACTTACGTTATTCACCCAACCTTTTCGTGATTTCGTAATTGTTCCTATTTTGGAACCCATACCTACAAAACACTGTTGATCGAGTTGTTTTTCTAGTAAAATTGGTTCACAAAATAAACTTGCCACATTCCCTGGTGCATTCCACCTTCTCTGTACATATCTTAAGACTATGCAGGATACGTCACAATATTTTCTACGGAACCATTCCTTCAGAGTTCACCATACGTACTATTCCTTCAGAGTTTGTCATGCGTACCAATCCTTCAAAACTACCCACACATATCATTCCTTCGAGGTTTTTCATACTACCATTATTCTCTTTCAGGGTCCGGCACAAAATCATTTTTTTCAGATGATTGCCACAATGGCCTTCCTTCAGAATGTGCCACGAAGGCGTTCTTTTCTATAAATCGCCACAAAGGCTCCTATTTCACAGATTGCCACAAAGCCTTCCATTTCACAGATTGCCACAAAGGCTTCCATTTCATCGATTTCCATAAAGGCTTCCATTTCATAGATTGCCACAAAGGCTTCTTTTTTAAAATGTGTTCACGATAGGGATTCGCCTAGACTCACATTACATTAGGTTTTCTCCTCATCGTATTGGTCAAGCAGAGAACTCTATTTGATAATAATCTTCTTTTAGTTCTTTCAATATGATGCCATAACCCACCAGTTATGGTCTTATACAATATGGTCTTTCCATATGACGCCATAGCCCACCAGCTATGGTCTTACACAATATGGTACCATGGACTTTTCCTTTTAGAGAATCATGTGTAAAGTCTCGATGAACTCACTTAACAGATCTTTCATGCTTTGAAACCATATAGAAATTAACATACATTTCATTTTAAATCATCTCATACATTCCAGAAGCATTCATACAGTTTATTTTGTCATTAGAACATCCATCTCATACTTAACTTATCAGATTCCTCATGAACTATTCATGCATGACTCATTTAGCGTTCATAGTTTGACCGTTATTTATAGAAACATTACAAATACTACCTTACATACGAAAGTCAACTTAGGGACTCACCTGACATCCACGAACGGTAGCATGGTCTCCAGATCCTAAACATCCAACATGAAAACTCAATAATCACTGCTTATAAGATATATAGATACCATTACAACTCATTCATATAACTTTTATTATCATCAGAAGCCCCGTTAACTTTCATGCAAAGCCTTACTTCTTCATTTACTATCAATGCTCGTAAACAGACTTACTCAATCAGAAGCCCACATGCAAGTCCAAATTACTTACCCTGAACATGAAACAACCATTTGCGTAAACTCCGATCCTTAAATTCAGCTTAGCAAGAAAGATCCCGAATCAGCTCCAAAGCAAAACAGAAATGGTGTTTTCAAACAGAAGGAATAATATAACTCTCTCTATTTTTATTTTTCTAAAGCTCATATCAAGATATATATATATATATAACCCATGTTTTTATAGTGGAACTTAACACGTGTCATCAATCTTCAACACTGCCCTTTCAGGGGTTAACAGTTGTAAGAAAACATATAGAAGAGTTCATAATCTTTACGTATATTTGATTTACCCCATCGTTCATTCCTGGCCATCTCGTTAGAATGTAACTTGCACAGTAACTAGGCAAACTTGGTGTACTATACCTTTGGCGATCTCTTCCTTACCCAAAGAACCCTTAATACTCCTACAATTCCTTTCATTTTCGCATATATACTGTAACAACCCATTTTTAATGAAATCAAAACAATGGTTTCGGGACCACAAATCCAATAAGTAAATCTTTATTTTATTATTATTTTAGTTTACGGGACTATATTAAGGTTGTGCTAAAATTTCGTTAAGAATTTTTGATGTTTGGATGCCTAATTAAGTGAAAAAGACTAAATTGTAAAAGGTACAAAAGTAGAGTTCTATTAGTTAAAGGTGTCAAATAGCTATGAAATTTTAAAGTGAGAGGACCTAAATGGTAATTAGACTAATTGTGATGTTAGTGGATATTCATGGATTTGGTTTTGTTGAAATTATGAATGTTTTTAAAGGTTAAAAATGTAAATGAGTAAATAAGGTTAAAATAAATAAAACAAAAAATTTTCTCATTTTTACTCATATTTTTCCAACGAAATTAAAAGAAAGAGACACCATGGAAGCTTTCTAAGCATCCGGCTAGGTTGTTATGCTTGCATGGTATGTTTTGCAATTTTGTTTTTAATGATTTTTATGTTTTTGAAGTCGTTTTAGCCTAATCTAGCTAGCCTGGGGATCAATTTGCAAAACTGTTAAAGAATTAGGGTTTTTCCATGAATGTTCTTGCATGATTCTTGAAGTTTAATGAAAGATTATAAGTCATTGTTAATAAATAAGCAAGTTTTGTAAAGTGATTTTTTGATGAAAATTGTATTTAGGGACTTATTTGTAAAAGCAATAAAAGTTTAAGTTAAATTCATGAAATAGTGGTTTGTATGAGTTGATATAGGTCCCTAATGAATTCGACTAGCATGAGATAAGGATGAAAATGCTTAGATTTCAATTTATGAGCTTAAGGACTAAATAGTGAAAAGTTAAAATGTTAGGGGCAAAATTGTAATTTTGCAAAATATTAAATATGGACTAATTTGAATAATAGAAGTATTAAATGTATTGAATTTGTATATTTAGATCAAGATAGACCACGTACGGAGTTAGATCGAGGAAAAGCTAAAGCATCAGATTAATCGACTACTTTTTTACACTCTGATTGTCGAGATAAGTTCATTTGTATAAATGTCATTTTAATGTTATTTTCAATCATATGACAATATGTTAGTTTTATGTAATTAAATGATGAATATTCAATAATACCATGACGATTATCGAGTCCTGGTTGAACCTTAGGAATTCGTAGGACACAAATGAGATGTCATTAGGGATTTCATATTTCGGGTGCTGGCCGTGAATGTCCTACCGATGGATGAGGTCCTGCATTTGTTGCGGATACTCCACAGCTCGTGTGAGCAGCATCATGTAGCTTACATTCTGACCCATAGCTCGTGTGAGCAGGCCCATTTCACAGCTCGTGTGAGCAACGATGTAAAGGAAAGGTTACGGTTATATGTTTAAGCACATTTCGTGTGAGCTTTCCCGGGTATCCAATGATATTCTAAATGGTTCAACGAGCATGAAAAGGAAAGGAACGATTAGTGTTCAAATGAACTATATCATGTAATTATGAAAATGATTGAAATGGTAAGCTTCAATGGAAGTATGCTTATGTTAATGAAAATGATGAATTCAAATGAAGTGTGTTCATGTATAATGGCTTACCTTATGTTAAATTCAAGTGAGTTATGTTTGAATGTGCTAACATGTGTTGTTAATGGTGCTTAGGCTTGTGCCAAGCTTGTGGTTGGATTATATTATGCTTATTCTTGATGTTTATTAATGAAATGGTAAGTTATATTTCAAGTTTTGCGAACTTACTAAGTATTATGTGTTTACGTAGTTCTCTTTCCTATGTTTTATAGATAATCGAAAGCTCGATCAGTTTAGAAGCTCGTCGGAGACCTATCACACTATCCAGCATAAGTATCGGTAGATTTTGACTAATTTTGTACTACCAAATATTGAAATAATATTGGTTTATATTTTCTTTTGCGTTCACTTCGGGGAATGCAATAGATTTACTAGGATGAACTTATAAATGTCCCAAAAAATTCTTTATTTCATAATCACCATAGCAAACATGAGTGGATTTCAAATCAAAATCTATCTATTCATGTTTTTCATGATTAGCGTTCAATTATAATAAACATGATATGATAAATAAATCATAGTAAAATATACATGAAGATCTTTAATATCATCATCACCTACATAAGGATTATTGATCAAATCAGAATATTTACAAAGCTTCTCCAAAGCCTCTATTTATAGGCATAAGAAGAATAAATGAAATAGAGATCTACTTCAAATGACTTCTAGAATTTAAAGTACATCAAAACTTATCTTGATTTTAATGTATATCCACTTGATAAGATATTCATAACAAATAACAAATAATTATTTAAGTTAAATAAAATGGATACATTATCTAATTATTTTATTTAATTAAATATTTATCTAAATAAAGAAAAACATAAATGAGCCACTTGTCGCAATTTTAGCTTTTGTGTACCTTATTGTATAAATATATGATAAAAATATTTGAATTAATACTTTCTTGTTAATTTTTATTTTCAAAATTATCAAAATCAATATGAATTAGTAAAATTTTATTAAAAATCAAAGATTAGTGACAAAAATTAGTAAAATTTAAAGTTTAATTGTAAAATTTAATAATATAAAAGTTGTGTAGCAAATTTAATCATATTTCTCAAAATATAATAGTAAATATTAATTAAAATAAAATGCAGTGATAAATTTCAATATTAAACGATAATATGGTGTCGAATTTTCTTTTTTAACCCTAAAACTATCAATACAATAATAATTAAGAGTTTAAATTTTGTTTGGAGAAATTGTTAGAGCTCTCTTGATAATACTGTCCTAATATTGGAATGATAAAAAAAATAAAATTAATTTTATACTTATTTAAAATTTAAAATATTTATTTTAAAAAATTATCTAAACGCATTTGTGAGTTAGTTTAATTTCAAAACTAGTTACGTAATTAATTTTAAACTTTTTCTATTATCATGCAATTAAGATTGATAGTACATAATTATTTGGCTTACCAAAATTAAGTGTAATATTGTCATAATAATTTCTACAATAGAGTTTCCCTTTTCATCCAAAAATTATAAAAAAAAAATGATGCCTTTCTCCATTGGAACTTTGTCTTGTTTGACATTATTAAATAAGGAGGGCAATTTGGGTAATAGACCCAGACAATACAGGGACAAAGAGGTAACTCAGAGACTCATTCAATAAATTGATGCTCAGAGTCAGCCCTGTGAAAATAATAAATTTATTTATTTATTCGTTTTTAACAGTGAAAAAGAAGTTTTATAAATTAGAGAGAAGAAGATATGCACATAATAAAGTTTTCATCTGTAAGTTCTGGAAGGTGCAAAGACTCGATCTTGGAGTTTATTCTTAGAATTAGAAAAACAAAGGCAACTTGGGTTGGTTTCTCTTTTTGATATTTTTGGTTTTCTTGAGGCAGTTTCAGCAAAAGCAAGGTAAGGTTTTTCATTCTTTTTTGGACAATTAATGGAAGGGTAAGGGAAAGATAATATTCAAAATCTTTCTTCTTGGATGAAAATATTGAAGTAGATCCATTGGTTTTTCTTCTTTTTTGATGTTGCGAAATCCATGTAAATGGAATATTGATGATCTGGGGTTGATTTCAGTTCATTAATTAGAAGAGAAGAGAGGAGATAATTAAAGATGTCATCGTCCAACTCGCCTTGCGCGGCGTGCAAGTTTCTTCGACGAAAATGCACCCAAGAATGCGTCTTTGCACCATATTTTCCGCCAGACCATCCGCAGAAATTCCAGAACGTCCACAAAGTGTACGGTGCCAGCAACGTAGCCAAGCTCTTGAACGAACTCAACCCTTCCCAACGTGAAGAGGCCGTCACCTCTTTAGCCTACGAAGCCGAGGCTCGTCTCCAAGACCCTGTCTATGGCTGCGTTGGCCTCATCTCCATCTTACAACACCGGCTTAAACAAATGCAACATGATCTTGGTAATGCCAAGAAAGAGCTCTCCACTTACATTGGCCCTCAAGCTTTGCTTCCTATTTTACAACCGCCTGTGTTTTTTCCACAACAACATCTTGGCAACCCTTCTTCTATGATGCAACATAACATGATGCCAATGATGGGCATTCCAACGGCAGCTTCCCTTTCCCATGGGGGCCAGTTGGTGATAAGAGAACCACAACAACAACAGCAGCAGTTTTTTGAGCCTCAACAGCAAATGGCTGCAGTGGTAGCAGCAAGGGAACAACAAGATTTTCTTAGAGGATATGAACAGCAACAGCTACATCATCAACAGCAGCCAGATATGCTGAGGTTTAATAATAGTGGGTTTGAAGGGGCTGGTTCAGTCACTGCAACAGGGTTAAATCAGATAACACCTGTGGCCGCCATGTCACCTTCTTTAGCTTTAGGGTGCTTTGATAACCTTTATCAGATTCAGCCACAAGAGCAAGATCATCCCCATCATCATTCTCATGGAACTCTTCCATTTCAATCACAGCTTTTGCTTCAGCCACTACAAGAACAACCACAAGTACACTTAAGATCAGAAAGTGAGGAGGGTAGGAGTACTGGTCCTTGTTGAAAAAAAAAAACAAGCCTCTCTATTCTTTTCTCTGTTTGCAGATTGAATGCTTCCTATTTTTCATGGCACCAATCTTTCACTCTAGGTAAACTGGTTTTTCCCCGCCTCTTTAACTTACTGTCTATGCCTTGCCTATATTCATTTTATAAATGTTAAGTGGAAAGCTAGAAATTACTCTTCTCTTCTTGTCTAATCTATTTCCTTAATGAAATTTTCTGGGAAAATGATCAGTACTAGGAAAAAGAAATGAATGAACAGTTATCCCTTTTCTTTTAGGCTTTGGTTTAGCTTGTTTTGAAAAAAAAAAAACACAAATCATGATACTTTAGTGCACTAAATTTTGTAGCAAGCATAAGACAAAAAGGAGGTGAAATAAATAGATTGGATTTTTGTGGGAATTTGGCGTAATAGATTAAATCCTATGATATTGACCTGTCCTCTGAGATTTGCTTCACACCTTCTTTGAAAGATAAAAGTGCCCTTATTAGATAGTTTCATTTTACCTACCTAATAAAGGACACTAATTTTCAATTTTCATTGATGAAGTAAATGATGCTACAGTAGCCTAGTACCTTGTAACAATAAGAATGCATATATAGACATATTGTATGAGATGAAAAGTTGCAGTCATCAGCTTCTGCACTATCTTTCCTTGTTGGTTATGGATTTGCCATTTGTCAAATAATTGAAACGTATTATATTCTTTTTTAGGTGGTATTGTTTTCAGTGAAAAGAAAAAGGTTGCTTTTGAGTACCGCATACTACATACAATATAACAATTAATTACTTAACCTATGTCCACCGACCTTACCCTAAATTCGGATATTAATTATATCTTATACTTATCTTTGAATACATGCAAATATATTAAATTGCAGGTCTTTTTATGTAGTAACAATAGCTTCAGTTTTGGCTGCAGGAGGCTCTAATACAAGGAAATCGTTAACCTCAGAGATCTAAAAGCAGGCAGCCATTGTGGGTTTAGACGATGCGGCAGAGCTTTTATTCTTGAAACATACAAATTAGCTACTTAATCATGCAATCATGAACTTAGAATTCTTTTTTACTGTCATAATCAACTTTGTAGCTGTTGCAACAATTAAAGGAATTTGCATATAAATAAAATAGTGGGTAGTGGCTATGTCATTTGTTGGACAAATCTCTATAATAATTCCCTTTTTTTTTGTTCTCTTCGAAGTTTCATGCAAGTAGTTTCTATTAAATATTAAAAAAATTTGAGTTTAAAATTTCTTATCATTAAACTTAACACGTATTTTTATATAAACTATATTAAAAAAATTGATATAATAAAAAAAAACATAATGATGAAATTCAGTCCTTAAACTTAAATTATTTGTCAAAACATCCTAAAATGGATATAAGAGTTAGTATTTATTAACTCTACTGATGTGGTACCCACGTGATAGTCTATATTTATGTAATGTTAGCAACTAATTAATTTTTTAAAAAATAAAAATATTTTGAAAAAAATAATTTTTTATATTATGAAATAAAGATAAAAGAGAGTAAGGAATAAAGAAATTGGGAGAGCAAAAGAGAACTATGAATTTTATTAATCAATGGGTTTATAGACATAAGAATTATACATGATATAAAACTCTAATTCTAATAAACATTGAAGTCCTAATGTATATTTAACCTACATTGATCTTTATGAACATCCATTTAATGATAAAATAATCATAACAGTTCCCCTTGAATGTCCATTGGTAGATAATGTGCCTTATTAAAGTCTTACTAAAAAGAATACAATGCGTATTTACTCCCTTTCATGACAGCATCACATGATATCTCAAATTTTATATATTCATTCTTTAACCTTAACAAACTTTAATCATGATCTTCTATAAAAATACATATGTTAAAATCAAATAAATCCATATATTGAACAATTTCCCAAAAATTTTTATATGCTTCCAGCATTCTAAATCCTTTAAGAATTTTAATATAAACTTTCACTATATAGTGATTTGTATAAAAGTCTATAACAACAATGATTAGACGCATGCCAAATCTTTCCTGAACTGTCAAATTAATAAGATATCTAAAGGTTATTGCACCCACCACAAAAGAATATTACACCATTTATAATCAATGTCAAGACTTTGTGAAAAACTTCATTTTTCTTATTTCAATTTATACAAAACTTACTCATTTGTACCCCCACTAGCAGTATACCTTTAGATGTTTGGGCTACTGGTCCAAAAAAATTTACGAATTTAATTCTACTTGAATTGCGTTTTTCCATTTTTGGTCAATCTAATCTATGTCAATATTTCCCAACATATTTATTCAATATCCTCATTTTCTTTCTTTTTTTCAATAATAATATTGCATACAAAACTGTTGTCGACAACTTTCTATTTTTCACGGTTCCATATTTTCTCATATTGACATAATTTATCGAGATCACTTTATTTGCATCTTTAGTTACCGAAACCTCTTCTGGAGTTTTAATGATTAGTTGCCTTAGGTCTCTTCTAAAGCACCTGCCTCCATTATATGACCATCTATATTTATTGTTTTCTTCAATGAGATTTCTCATATTTGGAACCAATAAATTTATCATATTTAGGCATGCATTACTTTCATTTATTCTAACAAGTTGTACTACTAGGACTTCTATTCAAATCAAAACATTAGCTGACACTTAAACATTTTGTTATTCTCATCAAGTTAGTAAATGCATTTGGTAGTTAACTTGCGATAAAATGAATTATCCTTTTTGAACTTTTGGTTCAAATTACTTTTTACGAGAATCTAGATAATTATGGTTCAGTCCAAGTAATTTATTTCATCCAACTGTTATCATTTCTCTCCCCCCTGATGTTGGGAAAACTTGTAAAGTCAAAGCTGTAATCATCAAATCATGTTATAATTGAATCTCTAATTTATTCAACACATTTAATAATAGAAGGAAACTCATAACTAGTGTATATTCCCAAATTTCTTTGAATACCCATTTTGTGCATTGTAATGGAACAACTTAAACATATATTGCACATTCAAAACTTCACTATGGAGGTACGAATATGAGGTACGAAAAAGCTATAACACTATAACAATGCAGATATAGCTAAACCTAAAAGAAACCACATAAGGACATAACACATTAAGGAGATGGTAGTGTTTAACGGAAGTGGATGTAGTCAAAGAACGCATCTGAGGACATACCCTGGGGTTTGTTTTACCAAGACTCTACTAGCTAGACATGTAACATCCCATCCAATGAAGCCCTAGCGTTCGAATACTATTTATAGAAGTAACGCATATCGAGTAAGTTCAGAGTAGGTAGGTATTAAATTAGACTAAGTATAAGAATTCTTTGAGTGCGTCTTCGGGCGAAGCCTGCATTAGGCGAGCTTGGTGGTTTAGCAGACTCTTTTGAAGAGTATATGCCACCATAGTTGTTAGACAAAATGTTAAACCCTTGGTGTTAAGATCTTATTTTGAAATAATCGTACACTTTATTATTATTTTATTATCCTGGTTGAACAATCTGGGTAGAAGAACGAGAATTTGGTTAGTATAGGACTAAGTTTCTATAACTTGTCAGACCAACATTTATAAAGAGAGAGAAGTGCTTAGTCACAAAGAACAAGGGGTTTGGAGGGAAATCAGACTTATCCACTAAGTTTTTCCTACCATGTATATCTGTATAAAGAAAACTTTGGCTTTTTGGGCAAGTTTTATGCTTTCTTTGGCAACCACATTTTCGTTTCAAGCTTTCTCTACAATTTTTCTCTCAGAAAACCCTAGACTTAAGATTTGCTTGAAGACTTGGGTTCCCTGTACTCAACTAACTCCACTGTCATTTGGTACTTGGGAAATATCAATGAAAATCAAATTATTTTCATGGTTACTTACGGGGCTCTAGGGTTTTATGCTTTAGGGTCAGTTTGAGGTGTAAGAAAGAAAACTTCTAGATTTTTGGTTTCCTATTAATGTTCATATTAAACTTGTTTGGGTTTCCTAGTAAAATGATTTGATAAGTTAACTCTTTGTATTATAGCTCAAGAAACTCCTGAAAACTCTTGTGATAAGGGCAAGAGACCTGCTGTTTGATCTTGCCACATTTTTCTGATGAGTTCTTTTGTAACACCTCTAACCCTTATCCATTGCCGGAATAAGGTTACAGGGCATTATCAGATTTACAAATCAGACAGATAGAATTTTCAAACATTTTATATCATTTAGCATTCATGTCAAAAACCAATCGGAAACATACATAATATCCCTACTACGAGCCTTTGAGGCCCAAAATATAACTTAAAAATAAATCGGGACTAAATTGGAATTCAGAGAATTTTTCAGAAACTTATAAAATTTTCAAAAGTGCAGGGGACACACGGCCGTGTGGCCAGGCTGTGTGACTCACACGGCCAAGAGACAAGCCCGTGTCTTAGGCCATGTGGGCATTCAAGATAGGGACACACGACTGTGTCCCAGCTCGTGTCCGTACCTGTGTAACTCTCTGACTTATGCCACACGGCCAAGCCACATGCCCGTGTGCTAGGCCGTGTAAGCATACTAACTTGCTTTTTTAAAAGATACAGGGGAAACGTGGCCATGTCACTTGGCCTTGTGTCACACATGACTGAGACACACGCCCGTGTCTCTGCCCGTATGGACGAAAATAGGCCATTTTCCAAGCCATATTTCTCACCCAAATTGATACCAACCTAAACAAAATAATTTTCATATAACCAAGTCATAAATAGGCATCCAAAACCAACCAAAATCAAGCTTACAACATGTAATATTATCACATACAACTGATATGCTCTTAGGCACCTCAAATGACATATTATAACATGTAAATCTCAACATTCAATTTATCTAATTGTTTGACTAACTTATATGCATATTTGTACCAAAACTTACCTTATATATCATAAATCAAAACATAGCATTTAGTACTATTTATGTACTTGATCTCTAGCATCAAATGGTCATATAAGTCACTTATAACTTATACACCAAAAACACCAATACAAACCATTCAAAAATCAAACATCATTTCACATATGTGCTTTCCACAACAAGCACTAAATCACTACAAATTATAATACATATTAACCATACCAAACCACACATCAAACATGATAAGGCCATTTATACATACATAGCAAAATATACCAAAACACAAGCCAATTCAAATGGCTAAAAACATAACAAAACATGTAGGCTATCATTAGCCAAAATAACCTATACATGCCATTATAACCAAAATTAGATAACCAAAAGTACCAAAATAGCCGATAGATAGTGTGATATAGCTCCGACAAGCTTTCAACCTGAACGAGCTTCCGAATCACTATAAAACACAAAAAATAACACAGAGTAAGCTTTTAAGCTTAGTAAGTTCGTATAACACAGAATTTAACTTACCATTTAACCACAATTTAGGTAAGTAACCCAAAGCATATAGCAATTCAATTTGGCCAAAACCTAACACATATTCATCAACCAAGTTAGCCATGTAATTCATATAAAAACTGAGAATCATGTATGAGTTCAACAATTATTTAAATTTCATGTACATGTACATGTATCCGTATATCATATATAAACCATTTCCATGTAATTCATGTAAATACCTGTACTAGTTCGTATCGAACTCATATAAACTAGTAACAGCACTGTGCCCGTTGAACCACTTAGAATATCGTTAGATACGTGGGTAGTACACACGAGGTGTACTGAACTGTAATCCGTCAATTCCTGTACATGTATGCTCATACGAGCTATAAACGGCAAGCTCCTCTGAGCTAAACAACAATAAGCTCCTTTGAGTTGAATAAAGGTAAGCTCCTCCGAGCTGAGTATCGATAAGCTCATAAGAGCTGAAATCGGTAACCCTAATGACATTTCATTTGTATCTTACAAATTCATAAGGTTCAAACGGGACTCGGTAGTCGTTGTACGTCGTCGGACAAGCAATTGGTATTCATTTATGGCAATTACTCAGTTCACAAACATATAATTCAATTTAAAACATATAAATGTACAATTTAATTACACGAACTTACCTCGACAAGGGTACGTAGATACAGAGGCGATTAATTTGAGATTTTCTCTTTGCCTCGATCTAAATCCGTACGAGGTCTAACCGGATCTATACGAATGAATTTATACCTTCAATACAAATCACATTTCAATTTAGTCCAACACACATTTTTGGAAAAATTACCATTTTGCCCCTATACTTTTAATTCTTAGCAATTTAGTCCCTATGCTCGGAAAATGAAATTCATTCAATTTTATCCCTACCCAAGCCTAACCAAACTATTGACATACTTATCGTAGCCCATATATTTCACAAATTCACACTTTTACCACACAATTTATCACATTTCACAATTTAATCCCTAATTGATAATTTCATCAAAAATTCTTTTACAAAAGTTATTTATCTAACAACAACCATTCTTTTTCTACCATTAAACTTCAAAACCCTAACATGCACATCAATGGAAAAACTCAAACACTTTAATAGTTTCACAAATTAGTCCCCGGGCTAGCTTGATTAAGCTACAACGATCTCGAAAACATAAAAATCATTAAAAACGGGACAAAAATCATACTTAATTGAAGGCTTAAAGATGGTCAAATAACCTAGCTTCCATGGCTTTCATTTCTTCCATATTCGGTTGAATAACATAATAAATATGAAATATTTTTAATTATTTTTTTAACTTATTATATCATTATTAACTAAATTACAAAATTAACCTTTATAAACATTATTTACTACACAAAATGCCAAGCCATCATAATCCACTATCTCTTTAATGGGCTATTTACAATATAAGACCTCAATTTTAAAGTTCTATAGCTATTAGACACCTTTAGCTATTAGAACACAACTTTTGCACTTTACGCGATTTAGTCCTTTTTATCAAATTGAGTATGTAATCGGTAAAATTTCTTAACGAAATTTTTATACGGTAATACTATCATGATGTAGATCATAAATTGATATTAAAATAAATTTTTTGACCTCAAATTTGTTGTCCTGAAACCATTATTCTGAATTCACTGAAAACGGGTTGTTACATCCTTCTTGCTTCCATGTCTGTGTATTATGTTCTCGATTATGTTTGATTGAGGTAAGCACTCTTATCCCATGAGATGATATATTTGTGTATGAGTAATAAAGATTCATGGTTATATATCTGAGTTAGTTGTCTGTGTAAATGGAATATAGGTCTTTCTTTGTGTTTAAGCCATCACTCATTGTTTCTGGAATGAACAATATGAAATGAGCTATGAAAAATGAAATCATGGCGATGCCTTTAATGAAATGAGCCTTGAACTGGAAAATCACGATATATGAGAAGGGAACATGTAGCCTCTAGTAAGGCACATATTAATGCAAACCATATTGGCAAATCATGATGGAACGAATGAAATGAATGCTCAGACTTGATCATGGACTTGGGTGTGGCTAGCACAAAGAACATTATCTGCATGGTTACATGGGCATAGTGTAGGCGTCAAATGAATAGTGTTTGTAATAAAGTCTGTTTGTGTACAGTATTCGTCAATAGGCAAATTGTATGATTTGTTGAGTTAGAAAGGTTCATTGGTAGTGTATATAGCTGTTGAGATATTTTCTCTGGAACACACTAAGTTCTTGAAACTTATTTAGTTGCCTTTCTTTCAGGATCACTGATGGAGTGAAGGACCTTTCGAAGACTATGCTAGAAGACATCTATTCCGTGATATTTCTAAGTATTTTATATTATGCATGGCCTGGGGGTGGTGTCATGATGGTGTCATATTAGAGAATGAATTTTGTAGTTTAAAGCTATTCTTTTGAAACTGTTATTTCAATGAAACCTCAACGAAGTGATTATGCTTTCTTGCAAAGTAACGAATTATTTATGTTGAATGATTAATGTCAATCTAATTATATATGTATGTATACGATACTGTAGTCAAATATGGGTTATGCCAAACATGGTTCTAAGATCTTCCAGTAGAGCCTCTTTGGTTTTTTAATTTTCCTTAGAAATGTATAACCTTAATTATCTTTAATTTTGCAAAGGATTTACAAATCACATTTGTTTGAACTGTATTTTGTTAAATACCATGTCTGTACAAGCTTAAAGGAAAAGATTTTAAGTCAGTGACGCGCCAATCCTAGGTTCTCCTTAACGATCAGGTTTGGGGCGTTATAAGTTCGGTATCAGAGCCTAGGTTTAACCGATTCTCGGAGAAACCAAAGGTAGTGTCACACCCCTATCATGCATAATACACCTCTAGATAGTCTTTATTGTTTTGTACTAAGATAATATCTCTTTTGTAGTGAGAAAATAAATATGTCTAATAGTTCAATAGAAGCAACGGGTGAAGAGATGGAAAGTTATGTTTCCATCTAGGAACAAGCTACAACTGCCAACAACAACAATTCTGGAAATGCAGGAAACATATTTAGAAACATGTTTTTCACTATGATGACCCAACTATTTGACTAGTTTATGGGGAATGAACAAGAACTTGACTGCCTCTAGACGTACTAACATCTAGAGTGTGAATAATGCTACAAAATATATGGAATTTGAGGCGGTGTTCGCAAGTATACGGGTCATGTTATAATATAGTTTGTTTAGAATGGAACACTTAGTAAGTATTCCAAGGATTGTACCTAAGGGAGGCTAGTACTAAATTAATTCTAACCTAATGCCAATAGATCTAATTAGTACTTTAAGTAAACTATATTATGAATGAACAGAAATAAAGGATTTTTTAGGTTTTTATAATAAAGAAAAAATAACATAAAAGAAATAGACTTCAATAGATAGAAAGGAAGAATAAATCAAATCCTGATTATGGATGATTAGCTCGCTTCGGTAATCTCCATCAACTGTCATTTCGGGTTCCTCGTCAATCAACTAGTTGACGCACTAGTAGGATCTTCTGATTTTCCACTAATATAATGAGTCAGCAAGAACTACTTATATTTCGACCTCACAGTCTAGACTGGCTTGGGATGAAGGTGTTCACAAATGGGCAATACCAATTTTGGGTTAATTCCCACCTTGATGACTTCCTAGGGTTGTTAGGCCTAGGGTTTATTTCACATTCTTCCTTTCCCAAACAACCGACCTATTGAGTAACCCTATAAAATAGTTAATAGATCATACCTCCACTCGGTAATACCCCATAGAGGGAATAGTTCTTCATGGCTTTCATAGATAATATGAAATTGGTATAAAGAGAAAGCATGCTAATTAAATTAACAAGATAAAGTAAATGAAATAACTTGATTGTATTGAGATTAATTGCGAATCCACGAAGTTTGAATGCTTCCATAATTCAGATATCTTGAGATCAACAAGAACAAATGAAAGAAATCTAAAACCTAAAACCGAAAGAAAGCTAAAATAAATTTTACAGAGAGAATTTAAGTTAAAGGAATAATGTCCATATCAAGTGACAAATGAGCCTATTTATAGCCTTCAGGTGGCCATTGTCCTTAATCCTAGGTTAGCTGATGTTCTCGAGCTTTATGTTTGATTGTATAGACCAAAACGCCACTGCTTTGTGTTTTCATTTTCGTCACAGAGTCGATGTCGTGACACACCAGGACATGTGTCGCGACATAGCAATCAGTATACTTCTCTTCAGCTATCTTCAGGGTATGTCGCGACACCCTCAATCTGTGTCTCGACATCAAAGGCAGTCTTGAGCTTTCTCTATTCTGCTCCCTATGTTGCAACATCGAGTCATCTGTGTTGCGACATAGCGACCAATATCCATTTAGTATACCTTCTAATCATTTCCTGCACACTCACAAACTGCGTTAACTCACCCTTAGGGCTCATTTGGCCCCTAAGGTCAATAAAAGACTTAATTCACACATTTTATTAACCTAGCGAGAATTTACAAAAACATAAATAAAACCTACTAGAAATGCTTGCTTTCAAGCTCCTAAAGTGTAAGAATTAGTTTAATCTGCAACACTAAATTATGGCAGTTCACAACCCCAGACACAACAGCCTCATCACCCTCCTCAACCGCAGCCTGAAGTGGTTCGCCTGGCTCAGCCCGTGCCACTGATAGTACTAGAAAGAACATATGTTTTCTCCCTACTTATTGGTTAATTTGTCCCCATTTAGTTATCTTTTGACATATTTTAGCATTTTCAGTTCAGTAAATTGCATTTTGTAACTCAGTGGATCTTAGCATATTTATCCTTAATTTTGTCATGTTTTGGTACCAATGTCGTTGCATTAGTATTTTCAGATTGAGCCTAGAATTGTCGCTGCACCTGACAACTGTCTAGATAAGAACAAAAATGTGTGCACTGTCCAGTCTGGTATAACCAACTTGTACATATAGAGGCAGCATAATTCTGATGAAAGGACACTTGGGCTATTTGGGAAGAATATAAATATTCATGTGAAAAGAAAAAAAAGAGGCTTTTTAGGGAGTATTAACTTCTTCAATCTATCTTTTGAAGCTTTCAGCTATGGTGACTTAAGCATCCTACAGGTGAACTGACGTGAAAGGGATGTAGCTTAGTTCTTGACGAGGAGCCCTAAGTGCGACGCAAGAGGGAGTTGAGAGATTAAGTCGCGATTTTCTAAACGATGTTTGTACGAAAGTAAACATGATTTCTGGGTTAAACATTATTTTATTCAATCTTGCTTCTACTATTTAATCTTTGGTTTTGAATGTTTTTAGCATGGAAGTGTTATTGCAGTCACTGACACTGGAAAGTTGCTTGAGGATTAGAGGAATTTAATCTACTTGTTCTTAATAGTGTTCCATTGCCATTAGTGGAAGGTGTGGCTAATGTGCATGTTTAAGTCTTAAATTAAATATGGAAGTTAAGCTTGGTAAGATATTCATTGGAATTTAATGCATCGACAATCACCTATCCTTTTATACCTTGTGAGCACTTAGTATTCTGTTGAATATTCACGTTGGGGATCCCAGTTTATCAATATCATATTTTATCTTATTGTTTTCCAGTTATTGCTTCGACAACTACACTCACAATTTATCTCGTTCCTATCTATTTATTGCACTGACATTGATAGACAAAAGACAACCATCCTCATGGGACCAATATCTGATAGACTCATATTTGTCTACTATACTTGCATCGACAGTGTACGCTTGCACATTATTGATGTGACGTTGAACAGCGATCAAGTTTTTAGACCGTTGTCGAGGATGGTGTTTGTGTGATGTTTATTTTTGTTTGTTCTTATTTCCTAATATTTAGTTATTACTAACTTGTTTTCTCTAATGGTCCTTTGCTGGATTTTACTTATAATGATGCATTCACACACAAGGAATCTTGTCGACACATTAGCCAATGGCACAAATTGAGATTTTCTATAATAGGCTAAATTCACACACAAGGAATCTTGTCGATGCATTAGCCAATGGACCTTTGCTGGATTGTACTTATAATGATGCTATTGGAATTCTGGAGAGAATTGCTCAAAATGATTATCAATATCCTATCTCTAGAGCTGCATAAGAAAAAGCTACTCCGAGAGTTATTGAATTGGACGCAATATCTGCACTTAGTGCTCAAGTTTCTTCTCTTACAAATATGATAAAAAATATGCAATGGAATAGTGATGTTGCACCTATACAAGTCGCTTAACAAGTTGATGTTCCTACCTTTTTGTTGTGAGATTTGCAGTGACAACCATAGCTATGAAGATTGTCCACAACATGCAGAGAATGTCTTTTATGTCAGTAACATTCACAACAATTCTTATGGCAACTCTTATAATAATTCTGCACTCAATCAAAAGCCTTAGGGAACTCAGAATGCTGGACAAAATGCTGCAAAATTCTGATATGGGAATATATCTACTCAAGGCAATTATAATCCAAGACATGTGAATTACAATTAGCAGCAGCAGAACAAAAATAAGCACACTAAGATGCATCCACACCAGAATCAGACCCAGCCATAACACTCTTCATTGTCGCATTAGCATGTTCAAGAGCATCGACAACAACAATACACACAAGCTTCTCCTTCTGACCCGTTAACATCTCTTAAGGATTTAATGCGGGAGCATATGACTCACACAGAAATGATCATGCAAGGGAATTCATCTTTTATTCGAGCGTTGGAGGCACAATTAGGAAAACTTACTTCGAATCTGAATACTCAACCACTGGGCACACTACCTAGTGACACGAAAAATCCTAGTCCGAGGGGGAAAGAACATTGTAAGGCTATCACTCTCAGGAGTGGTAAACAAATTGGTGAGCTAACTACAGACTCTACTGTAGCACCTCAAGATACTGGTGAAGTGATCTCTGGTGAGAAGGTTGAATCTGAAGAGCTTGTCAATGTACCAGACAAAGAAGTTCCACAAATTGTCATTGATATGCCTAATGTCTGACCTTCGAAACTGTCGACGCAATCAAAGGTGTCAACATAATCAGATGTATATACACCTTTACCTTTTCCACAAAGATTCAAGGAGAATGAGCAGGACAAGCAGTACCAATAGTTCTTGAACACACTGAAACAACTTCAGGTTAATATTCCTTTAGTAGACGCTCTTGTGCAAATTCTGAATTATGAGAAATTTATGAAGGAGCTCTTATCTAAGAAGAAGGAGCTCAATGATATGGAAACTATCGCACTCACAGAAGGCTGTAGTACTATTTTGACAAATAAGTTGCCCCCCAAAATGAAAGATCCTAGAAGCTTTAGTATCCCATGTTCAATTGGCAACCATTATTTGGGCAAGGCTTTATGCGACTTGGGAGCTAGCATCATTTTAATGCCACTATATACTTTCATAAAGTTAGGAATTGGTCACATGAAACCTATTATAGTGGCATTGCAACTAGCTAATCGATCCTTGGCTCAACTTGAAGGGAAAATCAAAGAAATCTTAGTTCATGTGGATAAACTCATTTTTCAGGCTGATTTTATCATGCTTGACTGCGAGGCAAACAATAAGGTTCCCATAATCTTGGGACGACCATTTTTAGCCACCAGGCGAACTCTTATTGATGTTTACAAGGGTGAACTGACCACGCGGCTTAATGATGAGCACGTTACCTTCACTGTTTTCGAATCTATTCAATGCAAGGATAAAGAAGAATGCCATACTGTTGATCTGCTAGATGATCTAATTGAGGAAGAATTCAATAACCAAAGCACAATACTTTCTGAGGAGTTTACAGTAACATCTAATGATGAATTCTTAGATAATTGTGACAACATGGTTTAAGCAAATAATATTGAAATCAAGCATGGATGGCAGATTGAATCCTTAGACTTAGCCAATAGAACAACTCCAATTTTCAAGCCATCTATTGACTAAGCTCCTACTCTGGAATTGAAACCACTACCTACTGATCTTAAATACGTCTTTCTTGGTGATAACAACACTCTCCTAGTTATTGTCTCCGTAACACTGGATGTAACTCAAGAAGAGAAATTGGTCCATATTCTTAAGCAACATAAACGATCTATTTCTTGGAGTATTGCCGATATCCGAGGCATTAGTCCATCTTTTTGCATGTACAAGATCAAGTTGGAATATGAATACAAGTAATCGATTGAGAAATAAAGAAGATTAAACGAGAAGATGAAGTTGTTAAGAAAGAAATTATAAAATGGCTTGATGCTGGAATTATTTACCCTATTCCTGATAGCAATTGGGTAAGTCCAGTGCAATGCGTTCCTAAAAAGAGTGGCATCACTGTGGTTAGCAATGACAAAGAAAAATTAATTCCTACACGCATTCCTACGGGATGGCGAGTCTGTATGGATTATCGCAAACTTAATGCTGCCACAAGGAAGGACCACTTCCCACTTCCTTTTATTGACCAAATGTTGGACAGGCTTGCTGGAAGAGTCCATTACTGCATCTTAGACGACTATTCTATGTACAATCAAATTGCTATTGCACCGAAGGATCAAGAGAAAACAACTTTCACTTGTCCCTTTGGTACTTTTACTTTTCGCCGTATGCCTTTCGGTCTTTCCAAAGCACCAGCCACATTTCAAAGGTGCATGATGGTAATATTCTCAGATATGATTGAAGATTCTTTAGAGGTTTTTACGGATGATTTCTCAGTCCATGGGAATGATTTTGATCATTGCGCTAACAATTTGGATAAAGTTTTACAGCAGTGTGAAGACATACATCTTGTTCTAAATTAGGAAAAATGCCATTTCATGGCAACTGAAGGCATTGTGTTAGGCCATCACATCTCTAGTTAAGGAATTAAAGTATACAAAGCTAAAGTGGAAATCATTGAGAAATTACCTCCACCGACAAATGTGAAGGTATTCACAGTTTTCATGGGCATGCGGGGTTTTACCGAAGATTTATTAAAGATTTCTCAAAAATTACATATCCTTATGCTCATTGCTGGAACAGAATCATAAATTCCTTTTTGACGATGTATATCTGAAGGCATTCATTCAATTAAAGACGTAGCTAGTAAATGCACTTATTGTCGTTGCACCAGATTGGTCTAAACCTTTTGAAGTTATGAGCGATGCGAGCGACTATGCTGTGGGTGCTGTTCTAGGACAACGCAAGGGAAAAATATTTCACGCCATCTATTATGCTAGCAAAACTCTTACAGTGACTCAAATCAATTATACCACTATAGAGAAAGAATTATTGGCTGTAGTCTTTACTTTCGACAAGTTTCGTTTTTATCTTGTCGGTGCAAAGGTTACCGTATTTACTGATCACTCGGTGTTGAGATATCTTTTTGCGAGGAAGGATGCAAAACCAAGACTGGTATGCTGGATCTTACTGTTGCAAGAATTTGACATCGAGATAAAAGACCGTAAAGGTTCAGAGAATCAAGTTATAGACTATCTGTCTCGATTGGAAGTTGGAAGCGAAGATGGAATCATATTTCAAATTGTCGAAGCATTCCCAGATGAGAAGTTATTTGATGTAGATGCAACCCCTTATTATGCAGATTTGGTTAAATGTATAGTGTGTGGAAAACTCCCATTGGGTGTCACAAGCCATGAAAGAGAAAGATTTCTTTGTGAAGTAGTGAAGTATCATTGGAATGAGTCGTATTTATTCAAGGTATGCAATGACAACATCATTCAGCGTTGTGTTCCGGAAGCAGAGATGCTTTTAATCCTAAAGCACTATCATGATGCTCCTTATGGAGGTCATTTCGGTGGCATGCAAACTGCTGCTAAGGTTCTCCAATCAGGATTCTACTGGCCTTCATTATTCAAAGATGCCCACAATTTTGTGAATCAATGCGATAGGTGTCAGCACACTAGCTCTATATCCCGACGCAATGAAATGTTGCAGCAGCCAATTATGGAGGTTGAATTGTTCGATTTTTAGGGTATGATTTTTAATAGACCATTTCCAAACTCATTTGGAAATCTTTATATATTAGTAGCTGTTGACTACATCTCGAAGTAGGTTGAAGCTGTTACAGTCCTATAGGATGATGCAAAGACAGTGCTTAATTTTTTTCACAAGCATATACTCACCCACTTTGGCACACCAAAGGCATTGATTAGTGATCAGGTTACACACTTTAATTGCAACCAAGTGGTAGCCGCACTGAAGAGATATGGAGTTAATCATAGAATGGCTATTACTTATTATCCGCAAACTAATGGATAAGCTGAAGTATCGAATCGACAAATTAAAAACATTCTTGAAAGGGTTGTGAACCCTTCAAGGAAAGATTGGTCTTCCAAAATGGATGACACTTTATGGGCATTGCGGACAATATACAAAACTCCATCAGGGATGTCGCCGTATCAATTGGTTTTTGGGAAAGCATGTCACTTTCCAGTTGAATTGGAGCACAAAGCAATGTGGGCAATTAAGTAAGCGAACATGGACTATGAAGCTGCTGGAAAGAAAACACCGTTGGATATCATTAAACTAGAGGAGATTAGACGAAATGCCAATGAAAATGTTGCAATTTACAAGGAAAAGACCAAATGATGGCATGACAGAATTATTTTGCGGCGACAATTTATCGCGGGTCAACAAGTTTTATTATGCAATTCTAGATTGAAATTGCACCTGGGTAAATTGCACTCACATTGGTCTGGACCTTTCAAAGTTGTCGAAGTATTTCCTCATGGTGCTGTCACAATCAGAGATTTACATGATGGACACCAGTTCAAAGTGAATGGCCAGCGATTGAAACATTATTTTGGGAATATTGATCAAAAGCAGGCAGAGACCATTAAATTGGTCGAAAAATTTTATTTTTTATGGAATTTATTATTATGTAATTTTATTTTATTTTTGTTTATGTTCAAGTTTGTTTTACTTTTATTTTATTTTATTTTTGTAGAATAATTAGGTACCATTCTTGAATCACTTGGGCTTTATTGTCAACGCAGTTCGTACTATTGTACTGTCACGTATGACTCACCACGAATGAAGGGCAGATCAGAAATTTTAGATCCCACAATTTGATCAAAAGTCACCTAGCCGTCTGATCTGTCTGAGCGGGCGTAATTCTCATTGGACATAATTATTCCCTCCAGCTTTATATCCATTCACAAAAGTCACGCCTTTCCATCTTCTTCTTTCACTCGCTATAAACCCCCTTCATTGTGCCAACTGTAACACATACAAAGCAGCCATTTTTATTCACTTTCTCTTCCCCAAGCTCGTACCTTTAAAACTTTAAACCATTTTCACTCCACAAAAACAAACAAAATATGGCAAGAACGAGAGGATCAGGCAAGAAAGCCACCAAGCATGTTGAAGAACACTCGTCCTCTGCAACTGCAGTTCGTGAGTCGGAATCCTCCATGCCAACAGAGAAAAATGAGCCAGTGATCTTTTTAATGAAAGAAGCCAATGACCGGTTTCAAGACAACATTTTAAAGCAACATTTCCAACCAGAACAATGCATTCTCCTTTCGCAACAGCAAGACTTGGGCAATCGAGTCTACAAAACCTTTATGACCATGATTTAGAGTTTATCTTTGTTCAAGAAGGCTTTATCTCATGGGATGCTAAAAAAATCAATGAGCTGTACAACACTAAAGTGGATGTAGATGAACATTCCGAGTTTATGGAGGATATCACAGATGAAAAAAGAGACCTGTTGGTGAAGGATTTATGTGTCGAAGGAGCATTTTGGACGGGTTCACATCAAAAGAATTATACGATGCACTGCCGCTTCCTGACACTGCAAAGAAAAATCTTGTTTCATTTTGTCAACTACAGACTACTGCCCTCTACTCACAGCACCACAGTCAACCTCGATAGAATGTGCCTGATACATTCAATTGTCAAGGGTAGAAATATTGATGTCGGTGCAATACTCCACCAGGATTAATGTCAACGCAATACTCCATCAGGAAATTACTAACTGCGCCTCGAGGCAAACTAGAATTTTGGTTTTCCTGTCTTTGGCGATGCTATTATGCTAGCAGAAATGGATCATGCCCCGTGATGATAAAGAGATCCTGGAGAATAAGGGCCCGATAAATGAAGCCTCTATTGAAAGAATGACTTGTGGCAAAGATACACTAACAATGAAGGGGGCAGAGGCTAGCAAGACAAGGAAAGGAAAAACCAAGGGAACAAACCTGACTGCAGAGACATCATTGTTGCTCAAAATGCAAGCTATAGAGAAGTTGGCCAATTCCATCAGCAATAAGTAGATCAGGCTTGTCGCTACAATAGAGGATATGGATAGATCACAAAATTTTTCTACACTTATACCAAGGCCTATAACAACTCTATTGTAACCTCATTAAGTCAGTTAAGCCCAGCCTCACTCCCAGAATTCCAGTGTTCCCACCGATCATCCGAGATTATAAACCCTCATCCGAGGAGACAACTTAGAGGACCGAGACAGATCGGTGGAATACCCTCCCATTATGCATGTCTCTGCTAATGAGAAAGAAGATGGCTGAAGGGACATTGAGGAATGTATGCGAAGGACTGATAGCCTAGTCGAGGGTGACTTCATTAATGGTCAAGAGGTTCTTATTGTAAAAGAGAAAGTCTGTGTTGCAATTGTGAACGAGAAGGCCGAGGAAGAAAATAATGAGAAAGAAGCTGCTGAGAAAGAATCTACTGAGAACATTGTCAATGCATTCGAGATTGTGGGTGCCACTACTGATAATTTGGAGCAAGATGGAGCTAGACTGGCGAAAGCTGCAGAGGTAACCAGTGAGTAGCATCACAACTCATTGGCGATAGTGTTCTATACCGGACCACTCAAGGTGACCCCTCCTACACAAGAAGTAGCCGATGATACCGGGGCAGCGCCAAAAACTGAGAAGCAATCCGAGGACCGTGTGAAGCCCAAAGAAAAGAAAAGAAAGCATTCCAAAGACAAAAAGCGCAAGAAGGAGGAAAAAAGAGGAGGAAGAATACATATCGTGCAACCACATTGATGGCCGAGGAAAACTAAGTTAGTTTATTTTAAGTTTTAGGTGTAGTATTCATGCATTGTATATAGCTGTAATTTTCATTTTGTTAGTGCACATTGTCATTGCATTTTTATTGTCATCGCATTTTAATGTTAGTGCATTAAGGACAATGCAAACTATAAGTTTGGAGGAATGCATATGGGGTTTGGAAATTCTCCCACATTTAAAAAAAAATTGAGTTTAATGAAGCATGCAAAGTTTATTTGTGGTTAACGCAAACGTGTTTGAAAATTTTTGTTACATTCGATGCTTAATTCTTGAATCATGCGAATTATCGATGAATGAGTTGGATAAATTTGACTGAATGCAGTATATTCAATTTTTTGATGAATGATTTAGGTTGCATTAGTAATGGATGATTAGTAGCATTCCTTGAATCTTGAATGAATCTGCCTTTTACAGCTGCTTATATATATAGTTATGAATAAGAGACACTCAAAAGTGGGTTTATTGTGAAATGTTAAAGAGGGAACACTCTAATGCAAGCGTTAGAAAAATGAATCTGGCCAAAGGCTGACACTGCATGAGTGTGTGTCGGCGCAATTACGTGCTCCCAAGGGATTTGTTGCACTCCGTCGTTACTTCTCAGGAACAAGGGTACAGTAACGCAACGATATCCCTTATTCACACACAAAAAAAAGGGAAGTCATATATTGTACAATAAATGCTATATTGGTAGATCGAATTTAGGATTTAAAGCATAATGCTAGTTTCTATGAAGTTTCAATCTTATTCATTCATATTTATGTATTGTCGATGCAATATTCTGTCATTTGAATGTGACTAATTCATTGGGATTTTAAGTGATTCAAGTTGCTAGAATGATCATTTGCCTTAGTGAATTTTTGTGTAGCCTTGCCAGTTTCTGTTTTACTTGAGGACAAGTAAAAACTCAAGTTTGGGGGTGTGATAGTACTAGAATGAACATATGTTTTCTCCCTACTTATTGGTTAATTTTTCCAGATTTAGTTATCTTTAGCACATATTTTAGCATTTTCAGTTCAGTAAATTGCATTTTATAACTTTATCCTTAATTTTGTCATGTTTTGGTACCGATGTCGCTGTATTAGTATTTCCAGATTGTGCCCGAAATTTTCACCGCACCTGATAGCTATCTGGATAAGAACAAAAATGTGTATGCTGTCTAGTCTGGTATAACTAACTTATACGTACAGAGGCAGCATGATTCTGATGAAAGGACACCTGGGCTATTTCGTAAGAATATAAATATTCATGTGAAGCTTTTTGGGGAGTATTATCTTCTTCAATCTATATTTTGAAGCTTTCGGCTATGGCAGTTTAAGCCTCCTACGGGTGAACCGACGTGAAAGGGATGCAGCTTAGCTCTTGACGATGAGCCCTAAATGCGATGCAAGAGGGAGTTGAGAGATCAAGTCGTGATTTTCTAGGAATAGTACTCTCCACTTGTTCTTTTATATTTCTTTTCTAAACGATGGTGATTACTTTCTATTTCATGTTTGTACAGAAGTACACATGATTTTTGGGTTAAACGTTATTTTATTCAATCTTGCTTCTACTGTTTAATCTTTGGGTTTGAATGTTTTTAGCATGGAAGTGTTATTATAGTCATTGACATTGGAAAGTGCAGCGACAGTTTAAGCTAACTAGCATGACAACAGAAGTTGCTAGAGGATTAGAGGAATTTAATCCACTTATTCTTAATAATGTTCCATTGCCATCATCGGAAGGTGTGGCTAATGTGCATGTTTAAGTGTTAGATAAAATATGGAAGTTAAACTTGGTAAGATATTCATTGCAATTTAATGCATCGGCAATCACCTATCCTTTCATACTTTGTGAGCATTTAGTATTCTGTTGAATATTCACATTGGGATCCCAGTTTATCAATATCATATTTTATCTTATTGTTTTCCAGTTATTGCTTCGACAACTATACTCACAATTTATCTCGTTCCTATCTATTTATTGCACTGACATTGATAGACAAAAGACAACCGTCCTCGTGGGATCAATATTCGACTGACTCATATCTGTCTACTATACTTGGATTGACAGTGTACGCTTGGACATTATTACTATGACGTTAAACAGCCGATCAGCCACTTTCACTTATGGTGACTCCTCCTAAATTCAATCCTGTTCAGGAGATTAGGAAAATGGGCGCTAATGAATTCCTTGGTGATAGGGGAGATGACCCCACAATGGCTGAGCATTGGTTCTCTCATCTGTGTAGGATAATTAAGGAATTAAAGTGTAATCAATAACATAGTCTTAGATTGCAGTGTTCTTACTGGAAGGAGAAGCATACAAATGGGGGGAAACCTCGGTTAGCGTTACCCCTGAACACATGGTTGACTGGGAATTTTTCCTGGAAAAGTTCGAAGAGAGGTATATCAAGCAAATGTTTGTCGACCAAATGAAGAAAGACATTTTGTAGTTGAAACAAGGTAGGATTTCCATTTTGGAGTATGAGCGTGAATTCCTCCAACTTAGTAAATATGCCAAGAACATGTTTCCAACAAAGAAGGAGATGTGTGACAAGTTCGAATGGGGGCTCAGAGATGAAATTCATGCTCTTGTGGCAGCCTTCAAATAAAATACCTTGGCGGAGATAACGACCAAAGCTCACAAGATGGAATCCATCATTAAGGAAAGGAGTAAGAACTTCGGAAAAGAATGAATGAAAAGAGGCAGATCAAGTCCTCCACCTCCATCGAGTTTCAAGAAACCAAATGATCAAAAATTTTCAGCTTCAATGAAAGACTCACAATTCAATGGCTACAAATGTGAAGGATTCAACCAGCAAGTTCTGAAGGTCTCAGAATGAAAAAAGTTGAATGCAACTACTATGGAAGGAGTCATGGTGGTGAATGTAGAAAGAAGTTGGTGGCTTGCTTTGGTTGTGGATCTAGAGACCACCTGGTTAAAGACTGCCCGTCTAAGCCTGAGTTTAGTATGGAGCAATATGTTAGAAGCCTACAGAAGTTCCAAAATGAGAGCAGATCTGAGATGGTAGCCAAGTCCAGTTTAGTGCAAGGGTTTTAGCTCGATTAATCTCACCAAAATTTCCAAGAGGGGGTGAATTGGCCTTTAAAAAATTTGGTGGAAGTAAAGAAAGAATATGAAACAATAAACACAAAGATTTAGAGTGGTTCGACCCTAATTGCCTACTCTACTACCTTAGCTTTCCACAACTAAGGATTTTTCCAAGTTCACTAATTTTTTCAACCTTTGAGGACAATATTTAACCTTACAACTCTATTAAGATTTCTACCCAAATCTTAAGATAAACCCTCTTAAAGAATTAAAAAAGAAGAAAACAAAGAAATAATCCTAACAAGATCAGAATGTTTGCCAATTAAGCACAAATAGACAAGAATATACTTGAGCAAAATAAAGAAAATAAGCGCTCACAAGTTTGTACAAGAGAATTATGATAGTATTGAGCACAAAGGTTGTTTGATTGCTGATTTTTGCTTGAATATACTTTCTTGTTGTTGTAACATCTTTAGAAGCTGGTATTTATACCCCCTAATTGATTTCCAACTGTTGAGATTGTTGTGGTAGTTAATAGAGCCATTGGGGATGTGAAAACCTGAGCATTTAATACACCTACAACAGTAAGTATCAATACCAGATAAAAATGTATCGATATTTTTTGCAATAAATGCTAAATTCAGTGACTTTGAAGTTTAAATATTGATACCATAACAATTTTATCTGTACCTTGTAAAAGGTATCGATATCGGATCGGTACTTAGTTAATTTTGTGAAAAACAAAATGCCAATTTGGTATCATTTATTTGAAGGGTATTGATACTTCAAAAATATCGATACTTGGCCAAAAAGGTACTTTTTGGCCTGAAAGAAAAATAGTTTGATTTGTTAAAAGACTTTTAACTTGGTTAAAATCATTTAAACTTGATTTTAAAGTTGTTTCAAAATTTTCCTAAAAGTTCAAAGTAGATATTCTGTAACATCCTTAAAACGGGGCCTTTGCATTTTATCTATTTGCATGTAGATAGCATGGATGTCATGGTAGGTTGGGCTATTTTAGGGTCTTGGCATAAGCCGGGGGTAGGCCAGAGCTATAGCAAAAATTTTCTTTTTGAGCACTTAGAAGGGGGAGACGATTGGGGGGGAGTTAAGGGAAATTAGTGGTATGATTTGACACAAGAATCCAAGTGATAAAGTGGCAAGGGAGGCGCCACATAAGGCACAAGGGAGTGACGCCTCATACAAGCTGGAGGGCCTTGGTTTGAGCTGCAAGAATCCCCTTTTTGCTTATTCTTTTTTTGACGCCAAGACCAGGAGGAGTTGTGCTCAGGAAGGACTTGGGTGGATAAGGGTTGAAGGAGTCAACAGATTTGGATGGGTGGAAGAGAGAAAAACTAGGAGTTTAAAGTATTCAAATTTGTTTGAATGGGTGGTCAGGAGAAAAGTGAGGAGGAAATAAAGGGATTGAGTTGGGGTAAGTGTTAGCCGAATCTTGTAGTGGCTAAGAGGTGTTGGAGCATTCAGTTCTTGTGTGTTAGGAGTGTGCCAAAAATTTGGGGTGTGGGTTCTTTCCATTTTCGGTTTTGGGTGCTAATCTAAGGGGGTTGGCCGAATGTGGGTGTAGGCCTTGGTGGAGTGTGCAAAGTCGGCTAGTTAGGGAACCTTAGAGTTTTTTTCTTTCCATTTCTTTTTGTTGCCAAAATTAAACTCCTCTCAATTGGCATTTTTTCATTTTCTTCTTTTCTCTCATCTACTCCAAAACCGAATACTCTCCTAGGCCTCTTTTTCTTTTCTATTTTGATGTTGGCCGAATCTACCTTGTTTCCATTAATCAATTATGTCCCAATTTCCATCTTTTTCAAAAGCCGAAAACCCTCTGTAGCATGCCGAAACATCATTCTTCATTTTCTTCTCTCTCAAAAGCCATAGCCGAAATCACATATTTCATTCTTTCTCATTATTTTCTCATTCCCTGGTTGCCGAAACCTCTGTCACTTTCTCTTCTTCTTTTCAAGCACTTAGGCCGAATATCACCTGTTAAAGTGTACCTTTCTTTTCCATCTTTTTCTTTGCATAGGGAAACACTTTCGGCATTTGGGTAAGATCTTGGAACTTTGGTCGAATCTCTTTGACTCTCTCTCGTTCTCTTATCCCTTCTCTCTATCGTTTTCTTTGAAAGGGGAAGCTGAAATCTCTTGGCACTCAAACTCTCTTGTTTGACTCTTGTTGCAGTAGATCACTATCGTTGGGTTGCCATCACTTCCAATCGGTTCTGCTAGTGTGAGGGTGTTAAGGAAGGCTTGGTGTTTATCGATTTAGGTAAGGGCTTTCGCTCTACGAGTTATGTTAACCCCTTAGATTCAATTTCGTTGCTTTAATCTGAGTTAGTGACTAAGGTGTGTTCATGGACTCGAAGGCTAGCCAAGCATTAGGAGGGGGTGGTTCTGAGACCCCAGCCCCTAAGTTCAAGAAGAGGGCGGTGTCGGCTGTTCGCGATTGGCCACCAGGGTGTGGGCCGGCATCTGAGCAAAGCAATAAGCATATAGCGATAGTGTCGGTTAGCGACAGTGTCGGCGTAGAGAGCGTCATATTACGGGTAATCAGGTGTGTAACTCTTACACACTTCATTAGTTAATATGTTTATCATATATGTTGTCAAAACCCGGATTTACCGTAGAAACTATTATGTTACTCTTGTGGGTAAGAGTGAGGACTCCGGGTAAGTCCACTATTGATTGATTAACGATAAATGCCTCTACAATATTTGCATATGCCATGCCATGTGATGTTAGTATGTTAAGCATGTTTGTTATGCCATGAAAAGTATGTTCATAAAGTTAGGTATGATGAGAGGAGGGGGAAGGCATGATTCTAGACTGTCACCAGTGGTTTTGACCACACAGTGGGTTGGCCCCGCTTTCTATATTATTGTGACTAAGTCTCAGTGGTTTTGACCATATACTTCTATCTTTGTGACTCGTACCAGTGGTTTGGTACCACGGTGGGTTGGCCCCACATGACGATATACGGGATTGTCACTAGTAGTTTTGACCACAATGTGGGTTGGCCCACACATATTATCTGTGACTACGGTCACCAGTGGTTTTGACCACATATATTTATATATTATTTGTGACTACGGTCACCAGTGGTTTTGACCACCAGTGGTTTGGTACCACACGGGGTAGGTACAAGAGTTCGGATGGTTAGGTTGTGGGTTGCATGACTTGCATATTGGCTTATGAAATTGCGTAAGGGCACTGATATTTTTGGGATGGGGATTTATACACTGAGTCTCGGTGACTCACCCCTTCCTTTACATTTTGCAGATGAATCATAGATCTCGGATGCGGAGCCGGGGCGGACTCGAGGTGGCCATGCATAATGTTTCAGGTTTTTGTTTTAAACTATCATTTCGGTTTTTACTTTTCTTTAAATTTGGTTTTGGGTTGTAATAAGGCCACTAACTTTTATTTTGGGGTTTATTTCTCTGCTTTGAATTTACACTATATTTTGCTTAAGTTAAACAAAATGGCATGCCTAATAATCTATTAATGAATGTTTTCTAAACTTTTTACAAAGTATCGGGATTTTCCAAAACTTCACCATCGGGTAACGACAAACAAGTAGTAACAAGAAGCTAACTCAATTTTCAGTAAAATTAAGTTTACTTTAAGACTAAATGCGAAACTATTTTTTTTAGCTTTATTACTCAAACAAGTCCGGCTTTTCATAAAATCATAAGTTTTCCTAAAATGAGAGACGACAACTTGTTTCCAATAACGTTTCTTCACAAAATTTAATCAACCACTTGTTTTCTTTAATAATGGTTTTCCCTGTGACGTGCTGAATTCGGTCGTAGCATGTTGACCGAGTTTGGGATGTTACAATTTTGGTATCAGAGCCAAGTTCAAAAGCTCGGCTGTGGGCCCGAGGCCCAAAATGTTTTAATAAAGGGGTTTTGGAATGATTTGGATGGAAAATACATGATTTGGGGAAGCATGGCACCGAGTCTCCGGCACCGATCCGCACAGGTAAGTATCCCTAACTGCTGTTTATATGATTGTGATGATGGTGATATGACTGATAGTAATAGGAAAATACTTTTAGAGATGAAACTTGTAGGATTGTGTGAACTTGTGAAAACAATCCCTATATCTTTATTCATAAGATGTCTTTGTAATAACAATGGAATAAGTCTAACGCATAAAATTTTTAAATCAGATTAAATCGTGAACGGTAATCATGAGCGCTCGAGGACGTGGGCATAATACGCGTGGTCGTGGTAGAGGCAGGATGACTGTGTCGAGCCCGTGTAGGGTCCGCCATGGGTCGAAAAATGAGGTACCACCGCCGCCGACTATGGGTGCAGAATTTCAGGATCAGACGGGTGGTGATGATGCAGTGTCGCAGGCGATGCTAAGGGTTCTGGAGAGAGTCGTGGTTGCAGGCGTCAGAACGGGAGCTCAGAAATCTGTGTCCGAATGACTCCGGGCTAATGGCGCAGAGGTATTCAGGGGTGTATCCGGTGTGGCTCCCAATACAGCTAAGTATTGGCTGGAGGCGACAGAACGTATAATGGACGATTTGGATTTTACGGCTGAGGAGAAGCTGAAGAGGATAGTGTCTCTTCTCCGAGATGAGTCTTATCAGTGGTGGCTCACGGTCAGGGAAGGAGCAATGGCCGATGACATCACCTGGGATTTCTTTAAGGCAGCTTATCAGAGGAAGTACGTTGGGGCTAGTTACGTTGATGTGCAGCGCAAGGCGTTCCTGAATTTGGTCCAGGGGAGTAAGACACTATCGGAATATGAGGCAGAGTTTCTTCGATTAAGTCACTATGCTCGGGGTATTGTGGCTACGGAACACGAGCGTTGTCTCAAGTTTAAGGACGGGTTGAGAGATGAGCTACGGATGTTGATTGCTCCACAGTAGGAGAGAGAATTTGCGGTCTTGGTAGAGAAGGCCAAGATTACTGAGGAAGTGAAACAGTCGGTGAGACAGAACTAGGATAGGAATTGGACTAAGAGGAGTTCTGGGTTATCAGGGTCTGCCGGGAATTCGCAGAAAAGGGCTAGATATGGTGGGCCGACTCAAGCTGCAAGGCCTGCTGCTACTACTCAGTGGCTGCCACGGTGTGCTCGGTGTGGGAAGTCTCATTCGGGGGAGTGTTGGACCGGGAATAGAGGGTGCTTTGAGTGTGGGTCAATGGGGCACCGGGTAAGGGATTGTCCGCGAGAGGTTAGCCAGATCCGGGCCTAAGGGTCAAGGCCGTACCACGATTCGGGAGGGATGGTCGGCTACCACGGAGGGTCGCGGTTCACCGTGGGTGGTAATGGTTCTCGGGCGAGGCCGCGAGCACCGGGCGAGAGGTCTTTGGGAGCATAGAGGCAAGACAGCTTGGGTTGGTCTATGCAGCGAGGCGTCGGGAGGAGGGTGACGCACCGGACGTCATAACCGGTACGTTCTTAATTTTTGGACTGCCTTATACTACTTTGATAGATATTGGTTCGACGCACTCTTATGTTGCCAGTAGTATAGTGGGAACTATGAACTTAGCCTTTAAGATTTCTTCTAGGGAGATGACAGTAATTAGCCCTCTAGGTCACTCTGTAGAAGTAAACAAACTATATAGGGATGTACCCCTAGAACTTCAAGGGGCAGAGTTTTTGGCCGATCTGATGGAACTATCATTCGGGGAGTTCGATTTGATCCTTGGGATGGACTGGCTAGTGAAGTACTAAGCAAGTTTGGATTGTGCAGCCAAGCACGTGGTGTTGAGGTCTGTTGGGGGTGAAGAGGTGGTGATGATAGGTAATAGAAGGGATTATCTATCTAGCGTAGTATCTGCTCTGAAGGCCAAGAAAATGGTGAGGAAGGGTTGTGAGGCGTTCATGGTTCATGTTTGTGCATTGGAGGCCAAGGAATCAACTGTGGGGAATGTCCGAACGGTGAAGGAATTTACCGATGTATTCCCAGAAGAACTTCCGGGTCTGCCTCCGGACCGCGAAGTTGAGTTTGGTATAGACCTGTTACCCGGAACCGTGCCAGTGTCTATTGCTCCATATAGGATGGCACCGAAGGAGTTGGTGGAACTGAAAGCACAGATTCAGGAATTGTTGGACTGGGGTTTTATCCGGTCGAGTGTATCACCTTGGGGAGCGCCTGTGCTTTTTGTTAAGAAGAAAGATGGTACAATGCGGATGTGTATAGATTAAGCAATTTGAATAAGTTGACGATCAAGAACAAGTACCCGTTCCCGAGGATAGACGATCTGTTTGATCAACTTAAGGGTGCATCAGTCTTCTCTAAGATTGATTTAAGGTCGGGGTATCACCAGCTTAAGGTAAAGGAGGTCGACATTCATAAGACGGCGTTTCGCACTCGTTATGGGCACTACGAGTTCTTGGTAATGTCGTTTGGGTTGACCAATACGCCGGCAGCATTCATGGACATGATGAATCGGGTGTTTCAGCCGTACTTGGACCGGTTCGTCGTAGTGTTTATAGATGACATTTTGGTGTACTCGAAATCTGAGGAGGAGCATGATGCGCATCTACGTGTGGTTTTGCAGATTCTGAGGGAGAAGCAACTGTTCGCAAATTTTAGTAAGTGCGAGTTCTAGCTTAAGGAAGTAACCTTCTTGGGTCATGTGGTGTCAGCTGAGGGGATTAGAGTGGACCCTCGGAAGATTGAGGCGGTATTGGACTGGAAACCATCAAAGTCGTGAGTGAGAGATTGAGTTTTACAGGTTTGGCGAGGATATTCTGAGAAGATTTATGGAAGGGTTTTCCTTGATTGCGTGCAGTTGACCAAGTTCTTTGAGAAAAGGGTTCCATTTGTGTTGTCAGATAAGCAAAAGGAAAGTTTTGACAAGTTAAAAAGGATTCTGACAGAAGCTCCGGTTTTGATTCAGCCTGAAGCAAGGAAGGAGTTTACGGTGTAGTGTGATGCGTCACATACCGGATTGAGATGTGTGCTGATGTAAGAAGGGAAATTAGTGGCGTATGCGTCTCGACAGTTGAGACCTCACGAAGCGAACTACCCGACACATGATCTGGAGTTGGCTGCAGTGGTTTTCGCCCTGAAAATTTGGAGGCATTATTTTTATGGGGAGAAGTCTATAGTCTACACGGATCACAAGAGTTTGAAGTATCTCTTGACTCAGAAGGAATTGAATTTGAGGCAGCGGAGGTGGATCGAGTTATTGAAGGACTACGACTGCTCGATTGAATACCATCTGGGTAAGGCTAACGTAGTGGCTGACACGTTGAGCCGTAAGGTGGTAGCGGACCTGAAAGCAATGTTTGCCCACCTTAGTCTGTATGATGACAGGAGTCTGTTAGCGGAATTGCAGGTAAAGCCATCTTGGGTAAATCAAGTTAAGGGGAAACAGCTGGTGGATGGGGTCCTAAGTGCTTGGAGGTTACAAGTGCAGAATGGTTGATTGGAGGGTTATGGTTTGAGCAGCGATGGAGTGTTATGTTACCAAGGGAAAGTTTGTATGCCAAAGGACGTTGAGTTAAGGCAGAGGATTCTTCAGGAAGCTCATAGCAGTCCATACGCTATGCATCCTAGAGGTAGTAAGATGTACCGGGATTTGCGGGAATAGTTTTGGTGGCCAAGGTGCAGGCGAGAGGTAACAGAGGTGGTAAGTAAGTGCTCGACGTGTCGCAAGTCAAAGTCGAACATCGATTACCTTTGGGTGCATTGCGGACCGGTGAAGATTCGCGATGGAAATGGGAAAGGATCACGATGGATTTCGTCAGTGGGCTACCCCTTACGCCTAGCAAGAAGGATTCGGTCTGGGTGATTGTTGATCGTCTGACAAAGTCTGCACATTTTATACCGGTTCGGGTTGATTACTCACTCCAAAAGTTGGCTAAGTTGTATGTAGCGGAAATAGTGAGACTGCATGGAGTGCCGATGTCAATTATCTCAGATAGGGATCCCAGATTCACGCCAAGGTTTTGGAAAGCGTTGCATCAGGCGTTAGGTACAAGGTTAGATTTCAGCACAACATTTCATCCGCAATCAGATGGGTAGTCAGAAAGGGTGATCCAGATTTTAGAAGATATGTTGAGGGGTTGTGTTTTGGATTTCAGAGGTAGTTGGGAAGAATTTCTACCATTGGCGGAGTTCGCGTACAACAATAGTTATCAGGCAAGTATTCAGATGGCACCATATGAAGCATTGTATGGACGGAAGTGTCGTACCCTTACGTGTTGGACGGAGTTGGCCGAGCTTCAATTGTTGGGCCCAGAGTTGGTTGCTGAAATAGAAGAAAAAGTTAAGCTGATTCGAGCTCGTCTGAAGGAAGCTGTGGACAGGCAGAAATCTTATGCCAATCTTAAGCGGAAGGATATAGAGTTTGCAGTGGGTGACAAGGTCTTTTTGAAGGTGTCGCCATGGAAGAAAGTGCTGAGATTTGGTCGGAAGGGCAAGCTGAGCCCTAGGTTTATCGGGCCTTATCGGGTATTGAAGCGGGTAGGACCAGTAGCTTACCAGCTTGAGTTACCATCAGAATTTTGCCAGATTCACAACGTATTTCTTGTTTCCATGCTTAGACGCTATCGTTCGGATCCGTCTCATGTTGTACCAGTAGAGGAGATTGAAGTGAGTCCGGATTTGTCTTTTGAGGAAGAACTAGTGCAGATTCTGGATCAGGATGTCAAAGTCTTACGTAGGAAATCAGTTCCTTTGGTGAAGGTGTTATGGCAGAATCATGGAACAGAGGAGGCCACGTGGGAGCCAGAGGATGTGATGCGGCAGTAATACCCTCAACTCTTTTGACCAAGTAATTTCGAGGCCGAAATTATTTTTAAGGGGGTAGAACTGTAACATCCCTAAAATGGGGCCTTTGCATTTTATCTGTTTGCATTTAGATAGCATGGATGTCATGGTAGGTTGGGCTATTTTAGGGTCTTGGCATAAGCCGTGGGTAGGCCAGAGCTATAGCAAAAATTTTCTTTTTGAGCACTTAGAAGGGGGAGACGATTGGGGCAGGAGTTAAGGGAAATTAGTGGTATGATTTGACACAAGAATCCAAGTGGTAAAGTGGCAAGGGAGGCGCCACTTAAGGCACAAGGGAGTGACGCCTCATACAAGCTGGAGGGCCTTGGTTTGAGCTGCAAGAATCCCCTTTTTGCTTATTCTTTTTTAACGCCAAGACCAGGAGGAGTTGTGCTCAGGAAGGACTTGGGTGGATAAGGGTTGAAGGAGTCAACAGATTTGGATGGGTGGAAGAGAGAAAAACTAGGAGTTTGAAGTATTCAAATTTGTTTGAATGGGTGGTCAGGAGAAAAGTGAGGAGGAAATAAAGGGATTGAGTTGGGGTGAGTGTTAGCCGAATCTTGTAGTGGCTAAGAGGTGTTGGAGCATTCGGTTTTTGTGTGTTAGGAGTGTGCCGAAAATTTGGGGTGTGGGTTCCTTCCATTTTCGGTTTTGGGTGCTAATCTAAGGGGGTTGGCCGAATGTGGGTGTAGGCCTTGGTGGAGTGTGTAAATTCGGCTAGTTAGGGAACCTTAGAGTTTTTTTCTTTCCATTTCTTTTTGTTGCCGAAATTAAACTCCTCTCAATTGGCATTTTTGCATTTTCTTCTTTTCTCTCATCTACTCCAAAATTGAATACTCTCCTAGGCCTCTTTTTCTTTTCTATTTTGATGTTGGCTGAATCTACCTTGTTTCCATTCATTAATTGTTTCCCAATTGCCATCTTCTTCAAAAGCCGAAAACCCTCTGTAGCTTGCCGAAACATCATTCTTCATTTTCTTCTCTCTCAAAAGCCATAGCCGAAATCACATATTTCATTCTTTCTCGTTATTTTCTCATTCCCTGGTTGCCAAAACCTCTGTCACTTTCTCTTCTTCTTTTCAAGCACTTAGGCCGAATATCACCTGTTAAAGTGTACCTTTCTTTTCTATCTTTTTCTTTGCATAGGGAAACACTTTCGGCATTTGGGTAAGATCTTGGAACTTTGGCCGAATCTTCTTGACTCTCTCTCGTTCTCTTATCTCTTATCTCTATCATTTTCTTTGAAAGGGGAAGCCGAAATCTCTTGGCACTCAAACCCTCTTGTTTGACTCTTGTTGCAGTAGATCACTATCGTTGGGTTGCCATCACTTCCAATCGGTTCTGCTAGTGTGAGGGTGTTAAGGAAGGCTTGGTGTTTGTCGATTTAGGTAAGGGTTTTCGCTCTACGAGTTATGTTAACCCCTTAGATTCAATTTCATTGCTTTAATCTGAGTTAGTGACTAAGGTGTGTTCATGGACTCGAAGGCTAGCCAAGCATTAGGAGGGGGTGGTTCTGAGACCCCAGCCCCTAAGTTCAAGAAGAGGGCGGTGTCGGCTGTTCGCGATTGGCCACCGGGGTGTGGGCCAGCATCTGAGTAAAGCAATAGGCAGATAGCGGTAGTGTCGGTGTAGAGAGCGTCGTATTACGGGTAATCAGGTGTGTAACTCTTACACACTTCATTAGTTAATATGTTTATCATGTATGTTGTCAAAAACCGGATTTACCGTAGAAACTGTTATGTTACTCTTGTGGGTAAGAGCGAAGACTCTGGGTAAGTCCACTATTGATTGATTAACGATAAATGCCTCTACAATATTTGCATATGCCATGCCATGTGATGTTAGTATGTTAAGCATGTTTGTTATGCCATGAAAAGTATGTTCATAAAGTTGGGTATGATGAGAGGAGGGGGAAGGCATGATTCTAGACTGTCACCAGTGGTTTTGACCGCATAGTGGGTTGGCCCCGCTTTCTATATTATTGTGACTAAGTCTTAGTGGTTTTGACCACCAGTGGTTTTGACCACATACTTCTATCTTTGTGACTCGTCCCAATGGTTTGGTATCACGGTGGGTTGGCCCCACATGACGATATACGGGATTATCACCAGTGGTTTTGACCATAATGTGGGTTGGCCCCACACATATTATCTGTGACTATGGTCACCAGTGGTTTTGACCACATATATTTATATATTATTTGTGACTACGGTCGTGGTGGTTTTGACCACGGTGGTTTTAGTACCACACAGGATAGGTATAGGAGTTCGGATGGTTAGGTTGTGGGTTGCATGACTTGCATATTGGCTTATGAAATCGCGTAAGGGCACTGATATTTTCAGGATGGGGATTTATACACTGAGTCTCGGTGACTCACCCCTTCCTTTACATTTTGCAGATGAATCATAGATCTCGGATGCGGAGCCGGGGAGGACTCGAGGTGGCCATGTCCAATATTTTGGGTTTTTGTTTTGAACTATCATTTCGGTTTTTACTTTGCTTTAAATTTGGTTTTGGGTTGTAATAAGGCCACTAACTTTTATTTTGGGGTTTATTTATCTACTTTGAATTTACATTATATTTTGCTTAAGTTAAACAAAACGGCATGCCTAATAATCTATTAATGAATGTTTTCTAAACTTTTTACAAAGTATCGGGATTTTCCAAAACTTCACCATCGGGTAACGACAAACAAGTAGTAACAACAAGCTATCTCAATTTTCAGTAAAACTAAGTTTACTTTAAGACTAAATGCGGAACGGTTTTTTTTAGCTTTATTACTCAAACAAGTTCGACTTTTCATAAAATCATAAGTTTTCCTAAAATGAGAGACGGCAACTTGTTTTCAATAACGTTTCTTCACAAAATTTAATCAACCACTTGTTTTCTTTAATAATGGTTTTCCCTGTGACGTGCTGAATTCGGTCGTAGCGTGTTGACCGAGTTTGGGGTGTTACATATTCAAAAATGCTATTTCCTATGCTTATATTGCTTCTATTTACTTTATTTGTTGGAGCTATAGCAATTCCTTTTAATCAAGAAGGAATGCTTTTGGATATATTATCAAAATTATTAACTCCATCTATAAATCTTTTACATCAAAATTCAAATGATTTTGAGGATTCGTATCAATTTTTTAAAAATGCAACTTTTTCAGTGAGTATAGCTTGTTTCGGAATATTTACAGCATTCCTTTTATATAAACCTTTTTATTCATCTTTACAAAAATTAAACTTAAGAATCATTTTATCAATTTTGTTCAATTTTAACTTTTATTCAAAAACACTTCAATTTGTCATATCAAAACATTTTATCAAATAAAGCTTAGTTTAATCTCCCCCCTTTTTGATATATCAAAACTTTTGGTAATATTTTTTTGAATAATTGTTCCCCCTTAATAAAAGTCATTTTGAATTTAAGGCCAAAATGAAAATTGACATACAATTTGATATTCATTTTTACTTTAAGGAAAATGGTCACATAATTTGCATATGGTTAGCATAAAAATAATCAATCAATTTACCTTAATTTACCTTTTCTTCTCTCTTTTTTTGTTATATAAAAAATTAAGCTTAAAGAAAAAAAAATGGTTAGTTCAAAAAGATAGGAAAATTAAGAAATAGATAAGTAACAAATAAAGTATCTTAGAATACAAAATAAAAAACATGAAGGTTCATGATATAGGAAATAAACAAAAGTAATGATGCAAATGTTATGAATAATGATATGGAAAATACAAGCCTAGAAATCTACTATAGTCCTAATCGTGAGGTGAGAAGGGAGGTGTCGAAGGAAAGTGATCAGGAGAGATGACATTTGCGTCTCCAATGTTGATAACCTAGAATTAACCTCATCTCTATGAGATCTAAACTATTCTCTAAGTTTTTGAACATCATTGCTCAAAGAATGGATAGCATCGAGGATGTCACCATTGATCTTGAATGAAGGTTGAGCTGCGTAAGAGAACGAAGCCAAAGGAGGAATATATTCGGGTGAATGAACATTCTCATGTGTTGGAATGTCTTCAAAAGCGGCGTCGATGTCATCATCTTCATTTTTCACCAGTTGGTCATCTTAATCTACGTACCGATGATGGCATCATAATGATATCTCGCATGATGAAGCGCCTCATAACTAATAGGTTGGTTAGAAGTAACGGGGGTGTCTCCATGAGTGCTAATGCCTAACCTCCTAAAGCGATATGAAAAATGAGTGCCATGGGAAAGGTGATATTTGTATTCATCCCCTTTCTGATAGCCTTATTAATGTCATTAAACATGATGAGGGCTAGGTTGGGACACCTATCGAATTTAAAAGAATCGAGCCACCAATAATTAGTGTTTCGAAGCTTAACATATTTTTTTAATAGAGCGAAGGTTCCAAGTTATGATCAAAAGGACCTTTTTCATCAGAGTTACCTCTGGAAGGAAAATGTAGATAATCACCAAACTCTTCTAAGGTAAGATGTATAGGGGTTTTCATTAAAAAATAAATGATGGCTATTACGGTGTCCCCGGACTCATCGTGGTCGAGTTTGGCATTAGAGAAGAATGTTCAAACAAGATTATAGTAAGTCAGTAAGGAAATATTAAGGAAAGCCATCCAACCCCAATTTTGAAAAATTAGAAAGATAGATAAAATTAATAACCTCTAACATGGCTATATCAACTTTCCAAGACTCCCAAACTCTCTTAGATGCAAAGTTGCTATCAAAACGGTTATGTCAGGTATCGTTACAAAAACATTAGTTAAATGATAATCTAGGGCCACTAGGTTGGTGTGAGGAAGATGCACTGGTTCTAGGTCTTTCCTTAGGAGACATAACTAGTGAAGTGAACACTAAAATTCGACTAAAAAACTAAAAAAATTCGTTTGAGAATTTTTTCAAACACTTGGTGTGGAAAGGATTTAATTAAAAAATTTAAGAAAATGGCTAGGAAAAGGAAACCCCCTGCATCAAAATACAAAGTTTATAGTACAAATCAAAATTTCAACGTACATTGCATAGAATCAAAAGTTTAAAAATTTTAGAGTTTACCTTAAAAGTGTTGAAATAGGAAAAATCTCCAAGAAATGTTGAACAAATCTTGAAGAAATAGTGTTTGAGAGTGTTTCATAGTCAGGATTTAACAAAAAAGTCAGTAAATTTGAAGAAAGTTTGTGGAAGAAATTTGTAGTTTTCGGATAAGTGAAGAGAAAAAGAGGGTTTTGGCAAAACTAATTTTGAAATCATGGTGCAGGTGCCCTTAAACATCCAGAGGTATCGATATATTCTCTCGAGTATCGATATTTTTAATTGGTAATGATACCAAATTGTAGTTCTATTTTCCAAGTGCAATAAAATTGCAAAAACGAAATTTTTTGGTCATAAGGAGTTCTAATGGTCCTAAAATGACTCTAATATCATTCCTAATGGTTTCTTATGCATGAAAATACATAATGTAAGCATGATGCATATGATTCATGAAAAACAAAAAAAAAATCATAAAAAATGACTAAGTTAATAAAATTAAGTTCATCTTAACAAGTTTAAGAGCATCAAAAGAATAAGTCAAACTAGACTAATAAGGTCAAAATATAACAATTATCCATATGAAAACTCCCATTAACTTTTTGCATACAAAGGCAATATTCATGCATATATACTTTTTCAATCAATTTTAAGTCATAAAACAATTTTAAAACAAAAAAATGCTAAAATTCATTTGAACACAAATTTAAGGTAGGTAGTAATACCTAATTCTCCTTTAAGTGTCCAAAATCTTTCTTTTTCTAAAGGTTTTGTAAAAATATCTTCTAATTGATTTAAGGTGACTACATATTCTAAAACTATTTCTCCTTTTTGGACATGATATCTAATGAAATGATGTCTAATCTCAATATGTTTACTTCTAGAATGTTGGATGAGATTTTTAGTGAGACAAATAGCACTAGTATTAAAGAAGGGGAGTAGGCGCATCTTAAGGAAGTGATACCAAACCCTGCACTTGGGCTTGAAAGATGCCATTTCCACGATGTAACAATCTTGCCTTGACACTGTCCATTTATTTCTCGCCACACAAAGGTCTTGAAGAACCTGTTTCAACCCATCAGCAGTGATAGCTACAACAAACTGTGTATGCTCGTCTTGGATATCAGAAAGACCGTACCGATCATTAATAGTCTCCTCATCAAATAAGACCGAAACTCCTCACACATATATAAAAACAACATTTGGGGAAGTAAGGTGAGCATATAACTCACGAACAATCTTGGTCAGAACATCCTCCAAATGTAAACAAAAAATTTGCCATCCATGTTGCTCGATGATAGAAGAAACAAAGCGTCGTATCCCATGAAAGGCTCGCGTTTAAAAAGCAAACCTTTTCCCAAGCAAAAAGGTCGCTTGAAGAAGTTGTTCTGGTACCGCTTTTCTGCTGCAGCGTTAAAGAAAGTGCGAGGTGTCATAGCAGATGATTGAGGGGTAGATTATCTAGCCATTATGGAAAGTTAAGTTAAAAGTCTGTGTAGAAAAGGAAGAAGAAAATTTGCAATGTCTGAAGAAAGCACAAATAAGCGTGGAGAGAAATAAATTTAGGGTAACTATAGAAGAATTAAAGAGGTTAGGTAAAATAAATCGATTGCAAAGTAAGGAGTAAATGGGGTATGACGTGAGTGATGGGAGGCCGATAATTATGACCTAAATTTTGTGTGATGGAAATTTGGAGGGAAAGTGAAACGGTTACAGGCCAAAATATTTGGGAAACAAATTCCCAATATGCCAACGGATATCATATGGCCTAACCTCACAATTGTCATTATGAGATAGTGTTGACGATTCAGAAAAATTAAATGTGCAGAGTAAGTTTTGTAGCATGGAGGGAAAAACATAGGGATTTTTTGGGGGGAACTGTGAAGTGACCTAGTCCTAAAATAAGACTTTTGGCTTTTCCACCATGGTCTACCCAAGTAACATAAAGGACCCAACTATCCCAAAATCTCTCCCTTGGACTATTCTATCCGGTCAACCCATATTACCTCATACCTCAACATTTATTTCCCAGTTTGTCACGGCATAACTCTCTTTCGCAATGCTGTAGCAGACTCCTCTTAGTAGCACAACTGATAAGTTCGCATTCTTTATTTTGTCTCTAGAAATCATGGAAAGAACTATTGAAAGATAAAAATAGAAATAGAAGCAACATGAAATAATTAAAGATAACTAATAAAATGAAATTAAAGTAAAGTAATTAAGGAAAATAAAAATAGAAAATATAATTATTAGCTCAAACATCTCGGAGGTCAATGGATTGTTTGTCTCGATCCACATGAGCACCCAGTAGTGCTTCAAGCATTGTCCATTAACTTTAAATGTGAACCCCATTTTCGTATCTTTAATATCAACAGCTCCATGAGGATAGACTTGAGCTACTTCAAAAGGATCTGACCAGCGAGATTTTAATTTACCAGGGAACAATTTGAGCCTAGAGTTGAACAACAACACCTATTATCCTGGTTCAAATCTCCTTGGCATAATCCTCTTATCATGCCAACACTTGGTTTTCTCCTTGTACAATTTAGCATTCTTCTATGCCTATGCCCGTAATTCTTTCATTTCATTCAGTTCTAACAACCTATTATGGCCAGCAGCTTTTTAGTCCATATTCAGCTTTTTAATAGCCCAAAATGCTTTATGTTCTAACTCAACAGGTAAGTGACACGACTTCCCAAAAACAAGCTTAAAAGGCGACATCCCTAATGGCATTTTTGATCGTTGTATTTCAGAGTTTTAAATTTATAATGATCGATCCTGGAACTAACTATAACAACGATTGAGGCAAGTGCACCTATTGAACAGTAGTATAGCTTAGGCAAGATCGGATTGTCGAACCCAAAGGAACTAAAAGTACTAATACTAACTTTCTTTCTATTATTTAGCCTAAAATAAGTGAAGGTTTTTATTAATCTAAATTAACAAATTACTAAGCTAAAGACGCAAAGATAAAAAGAATGAATTGGGGAAATACTTGGGAAAAACTCAGTTGATTAAGACGATACCCTTAGGAAGAATCCACCTAGACTTCACTTGTTATCTAACACTGAACCAGACGATTTATTCACTTGACTTGATCCGTAGGACTCCCTAATTTATATTAAACCCTCTCTCGAGGCGAATAACGTCTAACCCTAGGTTGATTAATTGAAATATCTTTCTAATTAAAACCCCTAGAATAGCAGTAAATCGATCTATGGACTCCCATATTAGGTTTCACCTTAATCCGACAAAATCTCGTCACCCTATCTCTAGGCGCGCGATCAACTCCGCTTAATTATGCTAGATCTACTCTTAGTCAGGGACTTTTTCTCCACCACCTAAACACATTCAACTTGAATTAATATCCGCGAAATATCAACACAATAATTAAGCACACATAATCAAGAACAAATCTAGTATGTATCATATAGTTCAGAAAACAATAACAAGGTTCATCTAGGTTTCATCCCCCTTCAGGTATCTGAAGGGTTTAGTTCATAATAATAAAGAAAAACATCTCGGAAGAAAAGATAAAACAAAACATAAGAAATCCCTAAAACTCCCTCAAGGAATTGAAGGAGAGATCCTCCGTCTCGAGTAGAATTCTCAAGCCACGGAGATGGATCAAGCTGGCTATCCCTTAAGAGTTTCCCACAAATCTGACCTTTTTGGCTCGGCTCCTTGGCCTAGCTAACCGCCCCCTTCGATAGCTTTGTGCTCCCCTCGACAGAGGGTTTCTGTCGAACTCCCCGAATAAGTTGCCCCCTAGGATGTTTATATAAGCTTTGAGATGCCTTACTTGGCCTCCAAGTATCCTAATCTGAATTAAATTCCTATTTTGGTGTTTAAATAGACTTTTGAATGTGTTTCTTTGCCTCCAAGTATCCAAATCTGAGTAAAACTCCTCTTGACCGTGGCAGGGGCACGGCCATGGCACACGCCCGTGTGAATCGTGGCCAGGCCATGTGGACTCCGTTAGTGAGGCACGGTCGTGTGGTCTTTGGTCCAAGCCGTGTTCGAGATTATTGAGGAGGCACGTCCGTGTGGTCTTGGGCCCAGGCCGTGTGGATTTCGTGATGTGGTCTATTTGGCCCGTTATAAGCCCGTTTCTTGTTCTTTTCATCCTCCAGTGCTTTCCTAAGTATATAACATGAAAAGAAAGGATTAAGAGCACCTTTTTACATAAAATAAGGGATAATTCATCCAAAATCATTCTAAATGTGGGCTTAAAATATGTTACTTTTACGGTTAATCAAATACCCCCACACTTAAGCTTTTGCTTGTCCTCAATCAAAATTCTCAACTCATAATTAAAACGAACTTCCTTCAATTCATAATAGTCATTGATAGTGTTTCATCATAATTCAGAGATAATTTATACATGGATAATTCAACTTAAAGATTCCTAAAGATTCAAACAGTCTAAGTCATACATTTGCAGCACAAAACATAGGTGTTTCCCCTCATCTAAATAATTACCTTTGGTTCAAAATCGACAAGGATTGACATCCTCACTAAAGATTCACTCAAACCACACAAAGTGTTTAAGGTTCAAAATTAGGCACTCAAAAGTCGAACATGAAAAGTTAATCCCATAGGCTTGCATGAAAATCAAATCTCCACCACTATAATATGAGATGATACACAAATCAAAAGGTCTTTACTTGAGAGGTTGTAACGGGGCTTAGGTTAAAGGTGTGGATAAAGGCTGAATTAGAGGGTTAGAATCGAGATTGACCTGAAAAATTACCTAACTAGAAACAACGAACAGAAAAATAAATAATTACATGAATTGAAACTTTAAAACTAATAATACGAGCTTTTTTTTTCAATAAATAGACGTTAATTGTACAAGCTCGCTTTTCATCATACTAATACTGAATATACTTCAATTTTTTTAAGAACAAATAATCAAATATTTACAATAATAAGAAAGTACTTTAACAACTAAAATATAGAACATAGTTAGGCAACTGCTCAAAATCAAATCTCGACAAAAAGGGTAGTCAGGAAGAATGGTGATAACAAATACAAAGGGTTTTGGGTTAATATTAGTGGGTGAGTCAATAAAAAGGGTTGTTAGGATCAAAGGGGTTCACTAGGGGTTAATTATGAAGATAGGCTTTTATGGAGTAAGTGGGTTAAATCCTAGGTGCCTTTATCATTTTGATTATATCAAGTCAAAGATGTGGTCTCAACATGTATAATCGAGGCAAGTTCTAGAATAATAGTTCAATGTTGACACACTCATAATCAAAAAGTGAGCATGAAAAAAGGATATATGCTCTTATAAGGCTCAAAATCTCACAAAAATTATGGGTATTTTGATATCAACCTCGTAAATTTCAAACTTCAAAGTAATATTCAAATTGGGTAGACAACCTAGAAAAAAATTTTAATTTGAAAAATAGACTTATTATGCTTGATTCTCTAGTATTCTTAGAATTTAATTATCAATACACAATTATCAATGACTTAATCTAAAACATATCAATAAAGATCATAAATCATGGAAATTTCATTCTAATCATAATATGAGAAACTTACTTTAAGAAAAGATATAATTCAGGGATTTTCAAATAATACTATAGTTATTCCCCCCACACTTAAGATGTACATTGTCCTCAATGTACAAAGATAGATAATAGCAAAATAATAATAAAATCATAAGATAGGGAGAGAAGTGAAACTTCTTGAATTTCGGATGGAGTCAATGAAAAGAAACCGGATAGGAATTGAGCGGAGGTGAATGTGGGGAAGCGTCTCGAACTGTTTGAAATTGAATCCTCAAAGTAGCCGGTCTGATTTTATTGTATCCTAAGCTAAATCTAAATGGTATTAAGAATAAGAAGAAAATAATAAAGAAAATAAAAATAAAAATAAAAGTAAATAATGGAAAATAAAAATAAGAATAAAAGTAAATAATGGAAAATGAAAGAAGAAAGACAACTGGACAAGAAAAAGGAAGAAGGGGGTTAAATAGAAATTATGGATCTGGCGGTTGCCCCCACCCTTGTACCTTTCTACGGTGGCCACACGGCCACGGCCACGGCCGTGTGCAAGGCCGTGTGGTATGGAAATCTGTACTTTGGTTAGTTTATGGTTAGGTGCTAAAAGGAAAAATAAAAAACTGTAAAAATTAATGGGGTTAGTGTTCGGGTTGCCTCCCGAGAAGCGCTCTTTTATAGTCTTAAGCTAGACTTTAGCTCTCATTCGTATGGTCATGGTGGTTTTAGGAGGTGAAAATCCTTTCTCATGCGATCAATTCAGTTTTTGATAAATAATTTAAGTCGAGTAATGTTTTCCTCAAAAGTGCCGAAATTATAATGTGTTACCTCGACCGTTCCATCTGGGAAGATTTTGAGTACCTGATCTCCTATCTTAAGCTGGGTTGTCCCATTATTAAGTTCGACGTGGAGTTGCCTCGTTTTTGCTTCGTGTGTTTTTAGTCTCTCCTTAAAGTGCGTCTTCCATTCGTCTAGTTCATCGATCCAAAGCCTTCGTTCCTCATGAATTTCTTCTTTATTGACACGAGGTTTAGGATCGGGTTCAGTTGTATTCTTTTGTGGTGCTTCCTGAAAATAAGGGTTAACCAAATGGTTATCAGTATAATTTACGTTCTCACATTGATTACTCGATGTTCTGGCCGAGTCGAGAGCCTTGAGGGTGACCGTCTTATTACCTACACAAAGTATGAGTTCTCCTGCATCAACATCAATTTTAGTCTTGGCAGTTGCTAAAAAGGGTATTCCTAAAATTAAGGGAATCGAATTATCCTCATCCATGTCTAAGACAACAAAATCTACTGGGAAAATGAATTTGTCAATTTTTACAAGAACATCTTCGATAATACCCCTAGGAATTCTAACAGTTTTATCAGCTAATTGAATGCTCATCCTAGTTTGTTTGGGTTTCCCTAGACCTAATTGTTTAAACAATTTATAAGGCATGACATTTATGCTTACCCCTAAATCAGCTAACGCATTATCAACAGTTAGTCTACCAATTAAACATGGAATTGTAAAACTCCCTGGATCTTTTAGCTTTTGTGGTATTCTATTCTGTAACATTACTGAGCATACTGCGTTTAATTCTACATGTGGATCCTCTTCTAACTTGTGTTTTTTCGTCAAGAGATGTTTTAAAAATTTCCTTGATTCTGGCATCTGTGAAAGAGCTTCAAGTAGCGGTAAGTTAATATGTAATTTCTTTAAAAGTTTAAGAAACTTACCGAACTATTCCTCTGTGTCGTCTCTCGTTAACGCTTCGGGATATGGTATGCGAGGTTGGTAGTCCTTGACTACCGGTTTTGGCTTGTCTTGTGTTTCCTCAACTTTACCTTTTTCTACCTCGTTTCCTTGTATTGGACTGGGTTCTTCTAATCCTTCACTTTCTTGAGCTGTTATGGCTTGGATTTGCTCATTTGGATTAATCTCAGTGTTGCTTGGTAGACGCCCTTGCGATTGTTCAGACATCAGCTTCGCGAGTTGTCCAACTAACTTAGTGACTTCCCTAACTTGGCTCTTGATCCCTTTGATCGATGCTTGTTGGGTCTTAAGGGTGGTTTCAGTGTATTGGAGACGGTTTTCTATGGATGCCATGAATCTTGTCAGCATCTCTTCAAGGTTCGGCTTCTTCTCCTGTGGATAGGGCTGATTTTGGAAATTTTGAGGAGGTTGTTGTCTTTGATTTCCTTGATTTCCTTGACCTCCCCACGAAAAATTTGGGTGGTTCCTCCAACCTGGGTTATAATTATTACTATATGGGTTATTATTAGATCTGAATTTGTTACCTATATAGTTCATCTGTTCGCTCTCTGTGACCGGTTGGTAGGGTGGGTACTCAGGATTCGCCACGGTTCCACTTATGTCGCACTGCATTACTGGATGTACCTGCAAACTATCAAGCTTTTTATTCATCATCTCTACTTGTGTTGATAGCATGGTTACTGCATCTATGTTGAAAACTCCGGTTGATTTTGTTGGTTTGGTCCTTGTAACCTGCCACTGATAATTATTCAATGACATCTCTTCAATAAACTCGTAAGCTACTTCAGGAGTTCTATTGTTTAGGGTTCTACCAGCGGCTGAATCAATTAGTTGCCTCGTTGAGGGGTTTACACCGTTATAGAAAGTTTGGACTTGGAGCCACAAGGGTAAACCATGGTGCGGACACCTTCTCAAGAGATCCTTATATCTCTCCCATGCGTCATATAATGCCTCTAAATCCATATGCACAAAAGAAGAGATATCATTCTGTAATTTGGCCGTTTTGGCCGGTGGGAAATATTTTAATAAAAATTTTTCGATCATTTGATCCCATGTAGTGATAGACCCTCGTGGTAACGAGTTTAACCACTGTTTGGCTTTATTCCTTAATGAAAAGGGAAATAATCGAAGCCTTATGGCATTATCAGAAACGCCATTTATTTTGAAGGTATCACAGAACTCTAAAAAATTAGCTATATGAGTGTTTGGATCTTTGTCCTGCAAACCATCAAATTGAACAAATTGTTGAATCATTTGTATAGTGTTAGGCTTTAATTCAAAATTATTAGAAGCTATAGCAGGCCTAACAATACTTGATTCTGCTCCTGTTAAATGAGGTTTAGCATAATCATACATAGTACGCAAAGCATTATTTTCTGCCACATCTTGTGGTGGTGGATTATTTTTGTCCATCCCTTCAGTAGGATTGGATCTGTCTTCTCGTCCTTCTTCTGTGTAATTTAGGGCTCGCCTAATTTCTCTGCGATTCCTGCAAACGGTAGCATCAATATCACTGTCGTATACTAGTGGTCCTCTCGGGTTCCTTCTAGTCATAAACTAGAGGTACCTGCTAGGAAAAGAAAGAAAGAAAATTTAGCAAAGTTAAAATTTAAACTTAAAAATAAAAGTAAATTGCAGAAAATAAAAAATAATTGCTAAAGTAATAAAAATAAAGCTTTCTTAATATTTTAGTTCCCCAGCAACGGCGCCAAAAACTTGATCATTGTATTTCAGAGTTTTAATTTTATAATGATCGATCCTGGAACTAACTATAACAACGATTGAGGCAAGTGCACCTATCGAACAGTAGTATAGCTTAGGCAAGACCGGATTGTCGAACCCAAAGGAACTAAAAGTAATAATACTAACTTTCTTTCTATTATTTAGCCTAAAATAAGTGAAGTTGTTTATTAATCTAAATTAACTAATTACTAAGCTAAAGACGCAAAGACAAAAAGAATGAATTGGTGAAATACTTGGGAAAAACTCAGTTGATTAAGACGATACCATAAGGAAGAATCCACCTAGACTTCACTTGTTATCTAACACTGAACCAGACGATTTATTCACTTGACTTGATCCGTAGGACTCCCTAATTTATATTAAACCCTCTCTCGAGGCGAATAACGTCTAACCCTAGGTTGATTAATTGAAATCTCTTTCTAATTAAAACCCCTAGAATAGCAGTAAATCACTCTATAGACTCCCATATTAGGTTTCACCCTAATCCGGCAAAATCTCGTCACCCTATCTCTAGGCGCGCGATCAACTTCGCTTAATTATGCTAGATCTACTCTTAGGCAGGGACTTTTGCTCCACCACCTAAGAACATTCAACTTGAATTAATATCAGCGAAATATCAACACAAGAATTAAGCACACATAATCAAGAACAAATCAAGTATTTATCATATAGTTCAGAAAACAATAACAAGATTCATCTAGGTTTCATCCCCCTTCAGGTATCTGAAGGGTTTAGTTCATAATAATAAAGAAAAACATCTCGAAAGAAAAGATAAAACAAAACATAAGAAATCCTTAAAACTCCCTGAAGGAATTGAAGGAGAGATCCTCCATCTTGAGTAGAATTCCGGCTTCTGGAGATGGATCAACTGGCTATCCCTTGAGAGTTTCCCACAAATCTGACCTTTTCGGCTCGGCTCCTTGGCCTAGCTAACCGCCCCCTTCGATAGCTTTGGGCTCCCCTCGACAGAGGGTTTCTGTCGAACTCCCCAAATAAGTTGCCCCCTAGGATGTTTATATAAGCTTTGAGATGCCTTACTTGGCCTCCAAGTATCCTAATCTGAATTAAATTCCTATTTGGGTGTTTAAATAGACTTTTGAATGTGTTTCTTTGCCTCCAAGTATCCAAATCCGAGTAAAACTCCTCTTGACCGCGGCAGGGGTACGGCCATGGCACACGCCCGTGTGAATCGTGGCCAGGCCGTGTGGACTCCGTTAGCGAGGCACGGCCGTGTGGTATTTGGTCCAGGCCGTGTTCAAGATTATTGAGGAGGCACGGCCGTGTGGTCTTGGGCCCAGGCTGTGTCAATTTCGTGATGTGCCCCATTTGGCCCGTTTTAAGCCCGTTTCTTGTTCTTTTCATCCTCCGGTGCTTTCCTGAGTATATAACATGAAAAGAAAGAATTAAGAGCACCTTTTTACTTAAAATAAGGGATAATTCATCCAAAAACATGCTAAATGTGGGCTTAAAATATGTTACTTTTACGGTTTATCAATTTTCAATGTCGTACAATAAGCCCGCAAAGCCTCATCAAATCTGGAGGACCAATTTTTTCGAGTTGGGTTCATCACTTTTTCCAGAATTTGTTTAATTTCTCTGATAGAAATCTCTGCTCATCCATTTGTTTGGGGATGATATGCCGTCGCAATCTTATGTTTCACCCCATACCTATGGAAAGCATTAGCAACTAATTTGCAATCAAAATGAGAACCTTTATCACTGATAATTGCTCAAGGTGTACCAAATCTTTTGAAAATGTTCTTGTGCAAAAAATTCAGCATTGACTTGGCATCATTCATTAGGAGGGGTACCGCTTCGTCCCACTTAGAGATGTAGTCCACTGCCAAAAGTATGTAGAGACTGCCAAATGATGGTCGAAATGGAACCATAAAGTCGATTCCCTAAACATCAAACAACTCAATCTCCAAAATATTTTGCAACGACATTTTTTTGTCTCTTAAATAGATTTCTTGTCTTCTGAAAATGGTCACATGACTTATAAAATTCATGGGCATCCTTGAACAAACTTGACCAATAAAAACCAGATTGGAGTACCTCGGCAGCAGTTCTCATTCCTCCAAAGTGTCCTCCGTAAGGCACTGAGTGACAATGTTGCAGGATGCTATGTACTTTGTCATCAGGGATACACTTCCTAATCATCTGATTAGCATATTGCTTTAAGAAGAAGGGTTCATCCCAATAATAATGCTTGGAATCATGAAGGAAATTCCATTTTCTTTGGCTATTGAGATCAAGTGGCATCAAACCACTTACTAAGAAGTTCACTATATTGGCATACTAAGGTAATGTCATGACAACCAACAATTGCTCATCTGGATAATCTTCTTTAAGAAGTTGACTTTTTCCATCTTCATTTCCAGCTTCTAACCTTGATAGGTGATCAACCACTTGATTTTCAGTCCCCCTTCTATCTCGAATTTATAAATTAAACTCCTGCAGTAGAATTATCCATCGAAGTAATCGTGGCTTGGCATTTTTCTTGGTCACCAAATACTTAATAGTAGAGTGGTCTGTGTAGACCGTGACTTTGGTGACAACTAAATAAGATTGAAATTTATCAAATGCGAACACCACAACCAATAACTCCTTTTTTGTGGTGGTGTAGTTCAGCTGCGCATCCATCAGGGTCCTGCTCGCATAATAAATTGCATGAAATACCTTGTCTTTTCACTATCCCAACATTGCTCCCATAGTATAATAATTGGCATCACACATGAGTTCAAAAGGCACTCTTCATTCTGGAACAATTACGATTGGTGATGTCACCAATTGTCTTTTTAGCTCTTCGAAAGCGATCAAAAAGGGTTCACCAAAATTGAAAGGTCTATTATGTTCCAGCAAGACGCACAAGGGTTTAGATATCTTCGAAAAATCCTTAATGAATCTTCTATAAAATCCCACATGACCTAGAAAATTCCTAATACTCTTGACACTGGTAGGAGGCGAAAATGTGTCTATCACCTCAATTCTTGATTTGTCAACTTCAATCCCTATTTGCGATATCTTATGCCCTAGCATAATACCTTCACAAACCATGAAGTGGCATTTCTCCCAATTTAAAACAAGATTTGTTTCTTCATAATGGCAAAGAACCAATTTCAGATTTTTCAAGCAATCCTCAAAATCATTGCCAAACACAGAGAAATCGTCTAAGAAGACTTCAAGAAAATTTTCCAACATGTCCGAGAATATGGCCATCAGACAACGCTGAAAGGTTGTCGGGGCATTACATAACCCAAATGGCATCCGTCTAAACGCAATAGTATCATATGGACACGTGAAAGTTGTCTTCTCTTGGTCATTTGGAGCTATGGCAATTTGGTTATATCATGAATAACCATCTAGAAAATAGTGGAAAGCTTTCCCAGCTAATATATCCAACATTTGGTCAATAAATGGTAAGGGAGAATGGTCCTTCCGAGTTGCCTTATTAAGCTTGCGGTAATTCGTGATAGTGCGAGGTTGAATAAGCTCATTATTATCATTGTTGATTATTGTGACACCTCCTTTCTTAGGAACATATTGTACAAGACTCACCCATGACCTGATAGAGATAGGGTAAATAATACCAGCATCGAGCCACTTGATGATCTCTTTCTTAACAACTTCCTTCATGATTGGATTCAACCTCCTTTGCTGTTTAATAGAATTGCTATGACAATCCTTCAGTAAAATTTTATTCATACAAATAGTAGGGTTGATTCCCTTGATGTCAGAAATTTTCCATCCCAATACCTTCTTAGATCGTTACAGTACTTCCAACAATCTCACCTCTTGATCGAGTGTCAACTCGGTAGAAATAACTACTAGAAAAGTATTGTTTTCTCCCAAATAAGCATATTTTAAATGCTGCAGTAAAATGTTTTAACTCCAATGTGGAAGGTTCCTCTATAGAAGGTTTAGGAGGCTTGAAAGAACGATCTAATAAACCCAAGGATTCAAACTTCTTCCATAGTCTATCCACAAGCTAATTGGCTTCCGCAAGTTCACCAAAGTATTCAAAAATTATTGCGTTACTCTACTCAAGTCTTCATCTTTTTCAGAATTGCTATGGCAAAATCTTGTGAACTCTTCCTCTACTAATGTTTCTATCAAATCAATGGCATAACATTCTTCATTCTCATCAGCGCATTACAAGGCATCAAATACATTGAATTTAATCTTTTATTCATTTACCCTCATGGTCAGTTCACCTTTCTGCACATCAATTAAAGTTCTGCATATACCAAGAAAAGGTTTTCCAAGAATAATTGGCACATATTTGTCAGCTTCACATTCTAAAATAAGAAAATCTACCGAAAAAATAAACTTGTCTACTATTACCAGCACGTCTTAAATTTTACCTTCCAGATGTGCATAGGATCAATCAGCTAGTTGCAACGTAACCGTAGTAGGTCTTGCTTTCGTAATTCCCAGCTTCTTGAAAATAGACATAGACATTAGATTTATACCTGCTCCTAAATCACATAATTCCTTACCACCATACTGATTTCCTATTGAACAATGGATAATGAAACTCCCTAAGTCCTTCAAATTTAGAGGTAATTCATTAGTCAACATAACTGTGCACCCTTCAGTGAGAGCAACAGTCTCAAATTCTCCTAATCTGCGCTTCTTTGACAGTATGTCTTTCATTAATTTTACATAATTAGGCATCTGCTCCAAAGCTTCCACCAACGGTATGTTGATGTGAAGTTGTTTAAGGACATCTAGAAATCTTTTCAACTGAGCCTCTTGTTTACAATTGTGGAATCACTGAGGAAATGGTGAAGGTGGTCGTCCTACGAGTTGTCGATGCTATTTTACCGTAGCATTTCCATTAGCAAGATGATTTGATTCTTCTGCAACATTATTTTGTTTAGCTTTTCTTGACGCAGTGTGATTTTCAGGAATTTCTAAAATCTTTTCATCTTTTACCATTGCATCTTTAATGATTTCATTCAGCTGAGTCCCACTTCTGAGAGTAATTTCCTTACAATGCTCCTTCCATTGTGATCTTGAATTCTCATTATTACTTGGTAGAGCTCCTTATGGTCTCGAACTCAAAGCATTTGCTATCTGCCCCATTTGATTCTCAAGAGCTCGAAAGGATATAGCTTGACCTTGAATTATGTCATCATTCTTGGTCATATACTCTTTCAACAAAGCTTCAATAGATGATGATGATGATGATGATGGTGATGATGAAGTCGATGTCTAACTTTGTTGGGTATTCTACCTCGGCATAGGGTGAGTATAACTAGGTGGTGCACTGATGGCATTCTATCTTGCAGCATTGTTAAAATTCCTTGCACCTTGATTATTCCAACTAAATTTGGATGTTGTTTCCACCCTGGATTGTAGGTGTTGAAATAGGGGTTATTATTTCGATTGAAATTAACCATGTAGAACACAGATACTGGATTTGATGGGCATTTGTCAAACTCATGGTCTTCACCACAATAAAAACTCGATAGCTCGACTAATTTCATCTCCTGACTGCAGTCGCCCTCTTCATTGTTTTAATCATATTAGTTAAAGATGATACCTGGGCAGTCAATGAAGTGATTACATCAATTTCCACAGTGCCAACAGTTCTCCTGCCAGTCCTAACTCGCGTGGTAGGATATTGATAATCATTGTTGGCAATTCGTTCCAAAATATCATAAGCTTCATTGTAAGATTTATCCAATAGCGTACCATTGGAAGAAGCATCAACTACCATTCTCGTATCAGCATTCAACCCACTATAAAACATCTCCATCTGAGTCCAGTGCTGAAACCCATGCGTCAGACATTTTCGTAGTAATTCTTTAAATCTTTCCCAAGCTTCGTACAGTGTTTCATCCTCCGATAGCTGAAAATATGTGATGTCATTTCTAAGCTTGGCATTCATGTTTGGTAGATTATATCGTAGCAAAAACATCTGACAAAGGTCATTCAATGATGCCACTGTCCCCAATGGCAAAGCATTCAACCATGCTCTTGCACTGTCTTTCAAGGAATATGGAAACAACTTAAGTCTCAGGGTGTCTTTAGAAACACCCTATTGTCTAAACGAGTCACAAACTTCTAGAAAAAGTCTTAAATGCAATCGTGGATCTTTAGTAGGCAACCCACTAAACTGTCCCACTATTTTCAACATTTGAAACATCACTGGTTTCAATTCAAAATGCTGAGCTTGAATGTGTGGTCTAACTATCCCTGGATTCAGATAATCCAAAATCAGCACAGCATGTTCATGAATTGGCCTGCCTCGATCATCATCCTGACCATTAAGATTTAATGGATCATTCAGACCAGGATCATTCCCATCCCTAGCCATGTTACACATTTCTCTTCTTCTACTTCACAAAATTCTCTCAATCTCAGGGTAAAAAAGATACTCTTTGTTAGCAGGAATGCCTCTATTCATCCACTTATAACAAACATATGAAAATTAAAACCAACTAAGTTAAATAAAACTAATGGAATTAGATAAAATAAGAAAACCAAATTTCACCAAATTGCCGATCCCTGGTAACGATACCAAAAACTTATCGCATATGAATATGCTAAGCGAATTGTGCAAGTGTACACTTAAGATCAAGTAATAATGTGATAACTGAGATCATCTCTATAGGGATCAGTTATGTATAAATTGGTCTAGTTATTGTAAATGAGTGTGTTTAATGCTATTGCAAAAACAATAATAAGGATGCAGAGATAATTAGGGAATATTGACGTGTGTAATATGTGAATTCTAACAAATAAATGAAAATGCTATGGCAAGACAAGAGTAAGTATGCAATGACAATTACGAGAATGACTACATGAATAATATGTAAATAAGTAACAAGTAAGGATGTGAAAATAGAGATGCTACAGTAAAGGTTAAAGGATCTACGATGTTGAATCGTAAGGTTGGGATTACAGAGAATCTACCTTTATTAACCAATAATGCCTTGGAAAAATCAATCTTATTCTACTGCTCGGAAGAGATAAAATGACTTGCTTCTTTCGAGAGCAAGACCTCAAGTTACCTTGCCTAAAGCTATATATTTCTATAGGCCTTTAGCATGGTACCCATCACTATTTTGTTTTATTTTCGTATGGAATGTTGCTCTATGTCTAGAGATTGCTACAACTATTCGGTCGAATACTTGCTCATATCATTCAATTTTGATCTAACTAACCTAACCTTGTCAGTATTAGATTAATTTTATAAACATGCTACACATTCATCTATGTCTAGAGATTATACGCATGTGATTCATAAATACCATTTAATGGAACAATAAATTAAAACTAATCTAGGCTTTAGCCATTGAAGGAAATAAAGGTTTCATCAAGCAATCCCAACCCTATGAGATTAACTCATGGGTTGGAAAATAACATCCAAATTCAAAATAACATTCAACATCATTTTCATCAATTAAGATCACAAAAAAAAAAATAAAGAAGAAAATGAAGAACTTAGGGAAGATAACTTTCACCTATCCAGCCTACAACTCTGACGATGTAATATCTTATGATTGCCTAGAGGAATTGCCTTCTTCTTCTTCTTCTTCTCCATTTTCGACTCTACCTTGTTCTCAACCGTTATCCTCTACTTTCGTCCAAGGATTTTTTCTCCAATTGTCTCTTTAATCGTCTCTCCCTTTTTTCCTCTTTCTTGTTGGGTTTTATACCTTTTCCTTTAGAGTAGACCCATCATCCCATGATCCTATGATCTTTTTCCTCTTTTTAATCAGATTTTTCTGGTATATGTATAGCATGGCTGATAACTGTTAAGTTTTGACTTGGTCACTTCCTGGCATTTCTACAGCATTCGTGTTGGAAAAATGTCAACCTTTTACCACGACAAACCTTCACTCCTTTACTTATTTTCCTCATTCTGCACCAGCCACTTAACAAACAAATCCTTCCCGCAAACAATTAGAAGTAACATGTAAAAACCTTTAAGTACAGTCCAAGCCTTTTGATGCAATTTCCTAAAAACACTAATGGAAAATCCTAAAATGCAACTAAACTTACCTAAGTACAGACAATTAATCAATTATAAAGGCATAAAATATAACTCTTTTTAAGATTTATCAATAAGACAACGCTATTTTGTTTCTTTGAAAACCATGATACATGAATGTTGCCTAAGAATTGACAAGTACTAGTGGTGCTTTTCCTATCTAATTTGCAACCTCCAAAACCTACATCTGAGAATGCATGCAAGCTAATGGATGAATCTCTAGGATACCAAAGGCCTAAATTAGGAGTGTTTCTAAGGTATCTAAAGATTCTCTTAAGGGCTTGTAAATGTGATTCCTTAGGACAAGATTGATATCTAGCACACAAGCAAACACTTAACATAATGTTAGGTCTACTTGCGGTAAGATAAAGCAAAGAGTAAGTCATTTAATTACAATAATACTTTTTATATTGTCCTCACATGATTTTTGCATGCAAAGCAAAATGGAAGCAAATGTTGCTCAATGATTGTCTAATGTTTAACTAATATTAAGCGGTATTACGTGGTCAGATCATAGTACAGAAAGACAGCTTGTATTAGTAGACGGACTTAAATATGTCCTTAGTCTAATAAAAAATGGGAAAAACCAGTTGAAAGACTAATATGTCGTCTACCAAGTCCAATTAACGAGAGGCCTTGGCTTGGGCATCGTAGCGGATGACTCCCAAAAAATAGAGACATAGATGTGACTAACTGGGCTGACAGTACATTAGACAGGACCCAAGTAGAATAGATCCTAAATCTGTTTATTGATTTATTCACTAGTGACATTCATAGTGTGACATACCTAAATCTTGAGTGGATGGCGAACTATGTATGCCTAACTCATACACTTTTATGCAAGTAAAAGCTTGAGATCAAATAGATAAGGAGTCGAAACCTGGTGCGTTGGGTGTACAATTTTCGTAGTCTGTAACATAATTCACAAATGTGGAATTCATAGCCCAAAACATGGGTAAATGATATCCTCTCATTCGAATTGCATGATTGATGAAAAGTAAACGTGGTCATGGGTCGTTCGTCTTTGTGATGGATGACTTGATCACTATTTAATAGTGATTGACTTTTCATGAATGAATATGTAATGGTTACCTTGAGATAAAATAAAACCATATTGGGAGAGCGAATATTATCCTAAAGAGATCAAAGATATCCTATGAGGGTAACATACTTATAACAAGGTCATTGGACGAGCACTGAGTAGTTGCTTTCATAATGATAAGCTATTGAGGAGAACTCAACCACGATATTATAGTGGAATGACTTCGTGACTAAATAAGTTTATAATTAATATGCGTAAAACTAGAACTTTATTATAAATCATTTGAGCCTCAATTATATATGTCCAATCGGTCCCTCCACTAGCTCATTGAAACTATAAATGAATTGCGTGTTTGAATAGAAATAAAAAAATGGATAGAAAAAAAGAAATGAGAAACATTCAGGAATGATTATAGTTTTCTCCAAAATGGAGAAATGGAATCATTTAGAATTGAATATAGGTTTTCAAAAATAGAAATAAAAATGAAAATGGAAATTTGCAATCCTATATAGGATTACTTAAAAAATGATGGAAGAATGAGTTAATGTTTTTGGACAGTTTTAAAGTCTGAAAATGAAAATAAACCATATAGTCATAGTGAACATGTTAAGTTGTGACATAGTGAATAAATTTTCTCGAAATTTATTGGGGGTAAAATCGTTAAAGTTTTACTGGGTAAATGTAACACCCCCAAACCCGGCCCACAAGTCCTGACCGGATCTGGTTATGTCACTGCGGAATCCGTTTGCAAAATCTTTGTCCTTAGAGTAGAACTTGAAAATTTATTATCTTTGGAAAATTATGTCCACAAAAATTTAATACATAATATAAGTTTGTTGAAAATTTCTGAATTAAAACATTGTTATAAATTACTATAATATGAACCTTTTTAATAAAAATATTTCTGAATATAATGTAAACTTCAACAAAATTAAGTAGAGTACTTTAATCATAGTGGCCCTTATTACATCAAATAAATTAAACCAAGTAATTAAAATGCTTGAAAGAAAAATATTCAAAACATCTATACATGAAAATGCATGCATGGGCCACCTTGTATCCACTCCAACCAGTCCATTACTCACGACCCACTGCGATGTTTAAAAAGTTGGGTGAGTCATACAGACTTCAGTGTGTAAGTTGACCCTTTGAAATCCACCCACATGCTAGCCACATAATATCCCAATTATCAAATGCAAAGAGTAATATATATATATATTCATCTTAACAATTACCACAATCTGGGCTTGGCCCACATTCAAATCATACTCAAATACTGGGCTAGGCCCATTTCTCAATAATCCACATATCAACTGGGCTTGGCCCATTTCCACGTATGTTCCCAAAACATACCTATCCACATGCCATATTGGGCTTGGCCCATTACCATATTATTACAAAAATAATGCAACATGATTCCCAACCCAACCTAGGGTCCATCCGCTACACACCCCCTTATCCGATTTACACACACACGGGGACTATCGAGTCACCTCTCCTTTTCCCTCCATAAAGGCAACCAATGCCATCCACGATGTAGCGTATAGCTAAAATCAAACCACGATGGAGCACACAGCAATCCATCAAGCCACGATATGGCATAAAGCCCATATCAATCAAGGTAACCACGCGAACTAAATCGCAAAGATCCACAACGCGACCTCAGTCAGCGCCAATCCACGATGTAGCACAAAGCTGACATCAACCACGTACTCGAAGTACACCCGTACCTTCTTTTCATAAACCCACCCATGCACATGTAACATAATATAATGCGAGGATGATGCATGTGCATGCTATTCACAATCATAGGCATACTTATATATTAAAAATCAATCATCACATATTAGCCAATTTGCTACTAACCTGGTCATCATCATACCCTTTAGGGGTATATATGGCACACTCCTTACTGCACTTGTTAGTAAAACATATAACACATAAAACCCGGAAACAGTGGGTTAGTTACACACCTTATCACTAGGAGTTCTAGACTCTCGATCCTCGACGCTATCGTCTAGCGAAACTACGGCTTTCTGCCTAACGTTTTCTGTTGCACGTCCACACCCTGGTGGCCAATCTCGCATGGCCAGAAACGGATCTTTTCTTAAACTTTGGAGCAGAGGACCTTCCTTTTCCCTTCTTGGTCGGTATTGGCCTCCATCGAAAGTCACTTAATCAGAACCACACGATTAATCAACGAAGTCATAATCAACTAATTCTAAGTCACTTACTAATATCCTTACCGAAATAATCTGAGATCCCGAAGGCTTCCCTTGCTCTTGTCGATATGCCCCTTAGATGATCGAATCCAAGAGACTTCCTCAATGCTTCCTTCTTTCGGCTACACACAAGAGAACATACTTAATGGCACTATGACATTCGGCCATGCCAAAACTAAGGCCAACCATTCGGTTTGACCACTACAACAAGGAATTCATAAATCGATTACTAAGGGCGAGAACATACTTACCACTCTTGCTTAAGATTCGGCCAACCACACTAGGACACCGAGGAGATCAAGCACCACTCCACTATTCGGCCAAGATGACACTAAATATGGGAAGGGAATTTGGCACACCAAGAGGGAGAGGAGAGATTTAGCAAAGACTTGAAGAATAATTGGCTTTCTACCCCCTATTTATAGCATTGGCCTACCCCTTGAAGACTCCAAGATTTGGCCAACACCTTCCTAGCCACTAATTCAATTCCATTTGAATTAGTTCAAAACAACTTGAATTGTTCCACTATTATCCCACTTATCACTAAAAACAAATAAATAATAATTATCCCCACTTAATCTAATTAATAATAGATAAATAAAAATAAAAAAATAAAATAAAATAATAATAATTATCCTACAATTATCCTACCACTTATCTAAAAAAACAAAAGAATAATCTAATACTTATCTCCTTCAATTTGAATTTAAACAAAATTAATCCTAATCTTATCCCATTTGAAGCCCCCATGTGCCGTCCAATACCCCAATCGTGACAAAAGAGAAACCATTCCACCTCACATTTGAGATTCGAACATAGGACACTGGGGAACCCAGTGCTAAGTAGCGCCTGTGCCACTTGGGCCACCTTGATTTTTATGCTAAAAACCCTCAACGTTTATTTATAAACCCTTCTTAACTCAAGCCCATTACCACCAACAAAAATAAAACGCCAGCTGCGGCTCGGTGCTCGAACTGCGCCCTTGCGCTCCTCAGGCGCCTAAGTGCCGCACGAGCACCACTCCACCAACCCATCTTTCTTGTCCGAATTCCTCACCATATACCTTTAAGGCCTTACAAAGCCCAACGCCCAAAACGAAAAATAAACGCGCCAAATGCTTCGCAGCCCTCGAAAACCGCGACCTCACTCCCTTCCAGCGCCTAAGTGACGCATGAGAGCCACTTCTCCCAATTGGACTTTCATGCCCAACAAACCCGCCCTTTTGTTTTAAAAGCCTACCTAGCCCAATCCTCGACGCGAAAATAAAACAAAAATTGCTGCCGCTTGGACTCGAACCCAAGCCCCCATCGGGCGCTACTTCAGCCCCTAAAAAGCGCGCATGAAGCCACTATGCGGATCCTTTCTTGCGCCCTAAACTCCGAGAAAAATATTTTAAGGCCTTCACGCCTATTTCCCCTTTTTACCCTAAAAATCTAAAAATTTTCTAAGGCATTCCTTGCCTTCTAGGGTTCTCCAAACCCCTAAAAATTCCTCCAACATGACCATAAGCCTACTAACTGCTCGAGCTATGCTCCAAGCGCATAACCCCTAAACCAGGGTGTTACAATTCTACCCTCCTTAAAATAATTTCGTCCTCGAAATTACTTACTGCCATGCAATCCTAACTCCCTACTCTACGCCTCCGCTGCGCACTCTGCTTTCAATTCATCATACTTCCCAAACGTAGTCTCTAAGTTCTCACTCAAGATCCAAATCATACAGGAAAGAATTAACTTACAAACAAGGAGAACAATTAAAGAGTATTCCAAAACAAAAGAGCTTACCCGATATCACATCCTTGGTTGACTTTGACTAGAACCACGACCCTTCGTTGCTCGAGGACAATTCCTAACCAGATGTGCCTTAGATCCACACCGAAAACATTCTTTACTATTCCCCCAACACTCTCCTATGTGAGGTCTCCCACATCGAGCACAGGAACGATTCCGATTCTCAGCAACTGGCACAGGTGGACGTACCGTATTCTCAACCCTCGGTCTTTTCTGAGCATCTCCAAACGATGCTGACGGCTCAAGCCTTCTCTTATTCTCGTTCCTATTCTTTTCTCGATTTTCTCTTATAGTCTTCTTAACCTCTTCAGCAATCCGAGCTTTCTCCACTAGCACCGCAAAGTCTCTCTCCCTCTGCGGAGCGATCAGCATTCGAAGTTCATCTCGCAATCCGTCCTCAAACCGGACGCACCTCTCATAATCAGTGGCCACAATTCCCTTAGCATACTGACTAAGTCGCACGAATTCCGCTTCGTACTCAGCTATCGACTTACTTCCTTGTACTAGATTTAGAAACGCTTTCCTTTCCGAGTCCAAATAACTGGCTCCTACGTACTTTCCTTCAAACTTAACCTTAAAGAAGTCCCAATCTCGCCGATCTGCCGATACACTTTGCTTGACGGTGAGCCACCAACGATAAGCTTCGTCGCGAAGCAACGTAAACGACACCCTTCGACTTTTCTTCATTGGTGCGGTCCAAATCGTCCATGATTCTTTCGATCGCTTCTAGCCAATACTCCGCACGTTCGGAGCTACTCGGACATTCCTCTAAAGATCTCGGCTCCGTTCAATCTAAGCCTTTCCGACACCGACTTTCGAGTTCCATTTCCTCTACTAGCTCCTCGCTACACGTTCTAAAATTCGTAACATGGCCCGCGATCATTGCGTCATCTTCTCTGTCGGTCTTGCCCCTCTACGCCCCCGCTGTGGCGGCACTTCACTTTTCGACCCATGGCGGACCCTATCTGCCCGATGTTGCCATTCTACCTCTCTGCGCCCCTAGAATTCATCTCTATTGTCGCGATTTAACTCGATTAACAACTTTTATGCATTAGAAATTTTGTTCCACTATTTAATCGCGAGCAAATTTTTATGAAAGAAGGGTATTGTAAGTAGTTCTTTCGATCGCACAGGGTTCGATTCGAGTTTTACTACTCTAATTCGAGAGAATCACTTTCACATTCATCAATAGAGACACCTTCATTTCTCAATGAAGACACATTGATGGTATCTACCACACACATTCACTATTCGGACCTTTTCGCCCGTTTCCACCCTGTGGGTATTTTCGTCATTTTCCTATAGAGGTATTTGGTAATAAACCCAAGCGATTCCAAAAACTTTAATGAGTCAGGATCTTTTGATATTCCCAAAACTAAAGAGTATTTAGAAAATTTCGCAAATTGAAGGTATACCAGATTTTGGTAACTGGGTATTTCGGTAATTTTGACAATCGGGGTAATTTTGTAAATTTTCAAAGTCGGGTTATTATTTTTGCCATACAGAAAATTGGGTACTTTTACAAAGTAAGAAAATTTTATTAAACTTGGGGTTAAACAGGAAATTTTAAAAGTCGGGGCATTTTAGTAATTTTCAACATAGGGTATTCTTGTAAATTTTAAAACCAAGAATTTTTAAAGCAAGAAGGCTAATCCCTTTCGGTTTTAATAATTGGTTTAGCCTATGAACAAGTCCTTTTGGTTAAGGTGAACCGTAGCTACGCACTGTAGGATTCCAAAGAAAGAGGAGGTGAGTCACGAGGATGCTTAAGTACTGTGCTCTTAGGATCCACTCCTGACATGCGCACAATGGTTGCCACACCTTAACTCGACTTACTTCACTGATTTGTTTAATAATCCTTAAGTCTTATGCATGTTTTTGAGTAGACTAGTCCTAGGGTTCAATAGATCCTAGTTCACTAATCTACGTTCCCATATAAGCCCATACAATTCATATATTCAAATCACTTCAAAAGTCCGAAGTACTTACAGTGGACTTCGGGTTGGAGGTACAGGTGCCATGCCAGAATACCTGAAAAAGTTTCTTAAAAGCCCATTTTGAGAATGTTTTTGGGCCCAAAACCCTCAAAGCCGAGTTTTGAACCAGCTCGATACCAAATCGTAACACCCCAAACCCGCCCACAAGTCCCGACCGGATGCGGTTATGTCAACTGCTTGAATCCGTTTGCAAAATCTTTGTCCTTAGAGTAGAACTTGAAAATTTATTATCTTTGGAAAATTATGTCCACAAAAATTTAATACATAATATAAGTTTGTTGAAAATTTCTGAATTAAAACATTGTTATAAATTACTATAATATGAACCTTTTAATAAAAATATTTCGAATATAATGTAAACTTCAACAAAATTAAGTAGAGTACTTTAATCATAGTGGCCCTTATTACATCAAATAAATTAAACCAAGTAATTAAAATGCTTGAAAGAAAAATATTCAAAACATCTACTTCTGCATGAAAATCTGCTTATGCATGGGCCACCTTGTATCCACTCCAACCCGGTCCATTACTCACGACTCCACCACTGCGATGTTTAAAAAGTTGGGTGAGTCATACAGACTCAGTGTGTAAGTTAACCACTGAAATCCACCCACATTCTAGCCACATAATATCCCAATTATCAAATGCAAAGAGTAATATATATATATATTCATCTTAACAATTACCACAATGCAGGCTTGGCCCACATTCAAATCATACTCAAATCTTTGGGCTAGGCCCATTTCTCAATAATCCACATATCACCAGGCTTGGCCCATTTCCACGTATGTTCCCAAAACATACCTATCCACATGCCATATTGGGCTTGGCCCATTACCATATTATTACAAAAATAATGCAACATGATTCCCAACCCAACCTAGGGTCCATCCGCTACACACCCCTTATCGACCTACCACACACGAGGGGACTATCGAGTCACCCTCTCCTTTTCCCTCCATAAAGGCAACCAATGCCATCCACGATGTAGCGTATAGCTAACATTAAACCACGATGGAGCACACAACAATCCATCAAGCCCGCGATATGGCATAAAGCCCATATCAATCAAGGTAACCACGCGAACCAAATCGCAAAGATCCACAACGCGACCTCGATCGGTGCCAATCCACGATGTAGCACAAAGGCGACATCAACCACGCACTCGAAGTACACCGTGCCTTCTTTTCATAAACCCACCCATGCACATGTAACATAATATAATGCGAGGATGATGCATGTGCATGCTATTCACAATCATAGGCATACTTATATATTAAAAATCAATCATCACATATTAGCCAATTTGCTACTAACTTTGGTCATCATCATACCCTTTAGGGGTATATATGGCACACTCCTTCTTGCACTTGTTAGTAAAACATATAACACATAAAACCCGGAAGCGATGGGTTAGTTACACACCTTATCACTAGGAGTTCTATACTCTCGATCCTCGGCGCTATCGTCTAGCGAAACTACGACTTTCGCCTAACGTTTTACTGTTGCGTCCACACCACGGTGGCCAATCTCGCATGCCAGAAGCGGATCTTTTCTTAAACTTTGGAGCAGGACCTTCCTTTCCCTTCTTGGTAGTATTGGCCTCCATCGAAAGTCACTTAATCAGAACCACACGATTAATCAACGAAGTCATAATCAACTAATTCTAAGTCACTTACTAATATCCTTACCGAAATAATCTGAGATCCCGAAGGCTTCCCTTGCTCTTGTCGATATGCCCCTTAGATGATCGAATCCAAGAGACTTCCTCAATGCTTCCTTCTTTCGGCTACACACAAGAGAACATACTTAATGGCACTATGACATTCGGCCATGCCAAAACTAAGGCCAACCATTCGGTTTTGGCCACTACAACAAGGAATTCATAAATCGATTACTAAGGGCAGAACATACTTACCACTCTTGCTTAAGATTCGGCCAACCACACTAGGACACCGAGGGAGATCAGCACCACTCCACTATTCGACCAAGATGACACTAAATATGGGAAGGGAATTTCGGCACACCAAGAGGGAGAGGGAGAGATTTAGCAAAGACTTGAAGAATAATTGGCTTTCTACCCCCCCTATTTATAGCATTCGGCCTACCCCCCTTGAAGACTCCAGGATTTGGCCAACACCTTCCTAGCCACTAATTCAATTCCATTTGAATTAGTTCAAAACAACTTGAATTGTTCCACTATTATCCCACTTATCACTAAAAACAAATAAATAATAATTATCCCCACTTAATCTAATTAATAATAGATAAATAAAAATAATAAAATAAAATAAAATAAAATAATAATAATTATCCTACAATTATCCTACCACTTATCTAAAAAAAACAAAAGAATAATCTAATACTTATCTCCTTCAGCCGAATTTAAACAAAATTAATCCTAATGTTATCCCATTTGAAACCCCCCCATGTGCCGTCCAATACCCCAATCGGCAGCAAAAAGAGAAACCATTCCACCTACAGCCCCCAAGATTCGAACATAGGACCTGGGGGAACCCAGCTGCCAAGTAGCGCCCAGGCCACTTGGGCCACCTTGATTTTTATGCTAAAAACCCTCAACGTTTATTTATAAACCCTTCTTAACTCAAGCCCATTACCACCAACAAAAATAAAACGCCAACTGCAGCTCCAGGTGCTCGAACCTGCGCCCTTGCACTCCTCCAGCGCCTAAGTGCCGCACGAGCACCACTCCACCAGCCCATCTTTCTTGTCCGAATTCCTCACCATATACCTTTAAGGCCTTACAAAGCCCAACGCCCAAAACGAAAAATAAAACGCCAAATGCTTCTGCAGGCCCTCGAAACCGCAACCTCACTCCCTTCCAGCGCCTAAGTGACGCATGAGAGCCACTTCTCCCAATTGGACTTTCATGCCCAACAAACCTGCCCTTTTGTTTTAAAAGCCTACCTAGCCCAATCCCCTGACGCGAAAATAAAACAAAAATTGCTGCCGCTTGGACTCGAACCCAAGCCCCCCACTGGCGCTACTTCCAGCCCCCTAAAGCAGCGAATGAAGCCACTATGCCAGATCCTTTCTTGCGTCCTAAACTCCAGAAAAATATTTTAAGGCCTTCCTGCCCTATTTCCCCTTTTTACCCTAAAAATCTAAAAATTTTCTAAGGCATTCCTTGCCTTCTAGGGTTCTCCAAACCCCTAAAAATTCCTCCAACATGACCATAAGCCTACTAACTGCTCGAGCTATGCTCCAAGCGCATAACCCCTAAACCAGGGTGTTACAGTAAATTTGGGATGAGAAAATGATTTAATATGTAAATATTAAAGTTTATTTTAGGAAGTAGAAAAACTGAATCGGGTTGGATCACATTATAGAGTATTGGGTGTCACAACCCAAGATCCAGGCTAAAAGTTTTGGCAATACGAAGTAAGGTTCGCCAATGTTCTGATAAACTAAGGCGAGTAACAGTTCTCGTCAATAAAGTTTCAATAGGAGTGTTCGCTGAGCACCAGGATTCGCCAAATGAAGTGGTAAGAGGCTCGGTAGGTTCACTATGAGGCTTGTTCACTAATGTTTTGGCGAGCTACGGGTTTGCCAGTCTGTGTGGCGAGCAAGGTTCGTCAGGAAAGAGGCGAATTGGGTTCGCTGGTCAAAGATACATAGACATAAATTTAGGAAAAAAGTGATTTAGTGAATTGAGGAAGACTTTACGTGCAAGTAACATCTTTCCTAAATCAGATAGAATATCCAAAGATATCTAGAACTCTTAGGTCTATAAATATGACCCTTAATTTTGAGAATTCTTCATTGAATATTCTGTCGTCAAAGTCTCTGTTCTGAAAATATTGTTTGTGGAAATCTAGGTAAGTCCCTTTCTTGTTAGGTTGATTGTTCTTAGAGCTAGGTTCGCATGCATGTTTGAATTCTGAATGTTTTGATAGTAATATGTTTGTTGTTGTGAACCAGTTGGATCGTCTTCTAGCAAGGATAAAGGCAAAGCCAAAATCATATAAGTTCTTCATTTTGGTAAGTGGGATGGAATTATTTGGAGTATGGTAATTGATATGATTTTTAGTTTAACTGAATATTTTTTCTAAAGAATTATGCTTTCAAAACAAGTTTAAGGGTAAGCTATTAAAAGCTCTATTTTTAAGCTATGAAACTTTGTTTTCAAAACATGATTTTGAAAAGATGATTTTTAAAGCACAAATTTACATGAGCTCTTATGCGAGTCCCCGATTATAAAGAATCTTTTAAAAAGAACAATTTTAAATTGTGCTTTTGAAAGGCACTTACGTGCAAAACTTTACAAGCAAATAATTTAGGCACCGCTTTATGCGAGCTCTTTGCTAAGTTTGCTTTGTGTGAGTTCTCTTTTTGGCTCTGCTTTGTGCAAGCCTTTTATTTAGCTTTGACTTAGTGTGAGCTTTCTGTTCTATGAGCTCCTTATAGAGCCTTCTGATTTGCTATACCAAGGGTTGAGAATACTCGCCCATGTTAAGTCTCACTATATGTGTTACTCCGAGAGCATGAGCCTTAGTGAGCCTCACATTGCATGCCCTTTTAGAGCATGGGCCTTTGTGGGATTTCCAATATGTATGTGTGATGAACCAGTCATGCGACTTAAGGCTGACTCTATTCGTAATTTCCGTTAAGCGTTAGTTGGTCTCACAGGCTCTGCTATAAACCCTAAATTGATTTCATTTTTGAAAGGAAGGATTTGTAAACATTATTTTAAACTATTTTCACCAAAAATACATTTTTTAGATGAGAACTGGGTCTGTATCCTCACCTGCGAACTCTACACGCAAACTAGTTTTCAACTAATTTTTTTACTATTTTCAAATATTGTTTCTAAGCATAACCTAATGGTTCCTGATTATTCACTGAGTTCTCCCCGAACTCACCCACTCCTCTCTTACTTCTTCTTCAGTAAGTAGATCACAGATGGCATAGGCGAGGTTGATGATGTGGTGTGGCACTTGACTGATATGAGCAAACCATAAACATGGCTGATGGGTTTATGTTATGTTGCTTAGAACAATAAATTATAGCGTTGATTTGATTATTGAATAATTCTCTTTAGCTTAAAAATACACTATGTTATGCTTTATTTCTTTTAAGTTTACTTTATTTCTGCGAATCAAGTCTTGGAAATTATTTTCTATTTCTTTCATCAATGAATCAATGTTATTCATACTTGTGTATTTTGTTGCCTTGTAAACCCCTTTATGTTGCATAAATTACTTGTGTGCCCCTACTAAGTTAGTTTTATTGCATGCGAAACCTTAAGTATGTTTATCTTAATTACATATGTACCCTTAGTTTTGCAAACCCTTATATGTGTGTGAACCCTGTGCATGAATGTTTATTTTGTTTGTGGAACTTGTTACTGATCGAATCCGGATGTACTAACATCCAGATTGTGAATACTGCAATGAAATATAAAAAGACAAGGCAGTTTCCACAAGTATATGGGTCAAGTTGGAATATAGTTTTACAATGAAGTAGGTAAGTACTCCGAGGATCGTACCTAAGGGAGGCAAGTGCCATATCAATTCTAACCTAAACAGTAAAAGATCTAATTAGTACTTTTAAATTAGTTATAGTACGAAAATATAAAAGAAAGTATTTTTAGGGTTTCTATAATAATAAAGACAAAATAACATAAAAGAAATAGACTTCAAGAGATAGAAAAGGAGAATAAATCAAATCTTGACTATGGGTCATTAGCTCGCTTCGGTAATTTCCATCCACTGTCATTTCGGGTTCCTCGTCAATCAACTAGTCGCTACCTCAGCAGGATCTTTCAATCTCTTCCACTAACATAATGAGTCAACAAGAACTACTTATCTTTCGAGCTCACAATCCAGACTAGCTTGGGGTGAAGGTGCTCACGGATGGGCCATACCAATTTTGGGTTAATTCTCACCTTGATGACTTCCCAGGGTTGACAGGCCTAGGGTTTGTTTCACGTTCTTTGTTTTCCAAATAGTTGATCTGCTGAGTAACCCTACAAAACAGTTAACAAATCATATATCCACTCGCTAATCCCCATAGAGGGATTAGTTCTTCATGGCTTTCATAGACAATATAGAATCGATGTAAAGAGAAAGCATGTAATTAAATCGACAAGGTAGAGTAAATGAAAGAGCCTAATTGTATTGAGATTAATCACAAATCCTCACAATTTGAATGCTTCCACAATTCAAATCTCTTGAAAACAACAAGGAACAATTGAAATAAATTTTAAAACCTAAAATTGAAAGAAAAACTAAACTAAATTTGCTAAAGAAAATATAGGCGAAGTGAATGTTGTTGTCCACCATATGTGTTAAAGGATCATATTTATAGATTTCAAGTGGTCGTCCTCCTCAACCCTAGGTTAGCTGATGTTTTCGAGCTTTGAGTTCGGTTGTGCAGACCAAAACGCCCCTGTTTTGTGTTTAATTTCTGTCACAGAGTCGATGTCGAGACACACCAGAACCTGTGTCACGACATGGAAATAAATATACTCCTCTTGGGCTATCTTTAGGGGTATGTCACGACACCCTCAATCTGTGTCGCGACATCGAACGAAGTCTTGAGCTTTCTCCGTTCTACTCCCTATGTTGTGACATCGAACATCTTGTGTTGTGACATAGTGATCGGTATTGATTTAGTACGCCTTTTAAGGGTCTCATGCACACTCACAAAGTGCCTTAGCTCTCCCTTAGGCCTCATTTAGCCCCTAAGATTAATAAAAGACTCAATTTGCACATTTTATTAAATGTAAATAAAACTAAGAAAACATAACTAAAACATAACGAAAATGCTTGGATTCAAGCTCCTTACATGTGAAAACTAGTTTTATCTGCTACATCGAATTATGGAAGATCAAACTCCCCCACACTTATGTCATTGCTTATCCTCAAGCAACATAAACATAAGTGACAAATAAAAAATAATGACCCTTGAGCAAGTATAATACAAGCATTGACTTCGGAGCATATGAATCAGGCATTTCATGCTTACTAACAATTTTTACATGATGAGTAATAGACTTACCACATTTGATCACAAACATCTAAGTCCAGTATGTTACAAAATATACAAGTGTTAAGGGTCTCACCTGTAAGGGTCCATCAACAAATCATACAAGTGCTTTCATTATGCGAGCATAATACAAATAGTCATTTATGCGTATGTTTAGTATGATGTCTAGTCATGTATATGGATATTTAGGTCACATAGAAATTTTTGGCTTGTAACATTCTGAGGCTTAGGACAAGTATGAAATTCAAAAATAGTAAGCATTAAAAGAGTTAGAAACACAAATATAGTTTGGCACATCACATTGATTCCTATTCTTCCCCCCTTAGTGACCCTTACCCGCTCACCGCCTTATTTCTCCTTCTCTCACCTTCCTTGTCTCTCAATATATAGGAAGTCATAGAATCACATAATAACTATGGCTAGCCTTACGAGTTTTTGTGCACAAATGAACGAGTTTTTCTTTATTTTGTGGCTTTTCCACTTTTATCTTTTTCAATACATCTCACTCATGAATGCTTTCTTATTGGTTTAAGACTTTTTCTACTCGTACTAATTTTCTTTTTGGATTTTTATTTTTTGTTTTGCACCTTAGGCTCACTTATAGTTCCTATATCAAGCCAATCTTTCCTATTTCACTCTATTTTTACAAACTTCACCGTGATGTATCTACTTAACCCTCAATACATATAGCCAAACGTCTGTAGTCGTGTAGCGTAGAACCAAAGAAAAAGGGCAAATACAAATTAACATTTTCAGGCTCAAGGTTTGTGAAGAGGTTTATCAAGAAGTGTCAATAGGCTCAAAAAATCGGTACTAAAGGTGAACATTAATAGGTTGGATTTTTGGCTCTGGATGTGTTCCAAACAATGCCTTAGGTCATCCCTAAATATCTCAACATGCACAAATTTAATCAACCAAACAAATAAAAATTCAACCATTTATCATTCGTACTAGCATGCTCATTTCCTTGTATTTTCTATATCATTTGGTACAATTGATTGCTTAATACCTATTTATAGTGTAACATTTAAAACTTAGTAGTCTAATAATAAAAAATTTAAAATCACCTACCATCATACCAAATTTATTTGTAAACACAAATAACCTATATACATGCTCTTAACCAATCAGTTGTATTTCTACAAGCTCAAGCACACAAAAAGACAAGAAAAAAATAAATTTCCTATGTTACCCCCACACTTTAGTTGACACGTTGTCCTCAATGTGTAGCCCTTAAAAAATAAGTAAAGAATTTATCCGATTGATCGTGGTCGCTCTAGCTTCTATTGGTGAGTGATTCCTCCTTTACTCGTATAAAGTTTGAATTGTTTTCTGTCTCCTTCATGTTGGGTTCCTACATGGAAAACTTAAACGCAAAACATCATAACGAATAATCTACTATTAATCCTACTCCTATAAATTTAAGTTTAAAATTATCAAAAAATTAATACAAGTCTTTTAAAAGAATCAAAATAAAAAGAAGACTCAATCCTCCTCCGGATCATTTAGAGGACGGGGGCGCCCTTGCTCTATAGGTGCTTTTCCTTTGCTCGAGCTTTGTTAGTGGGAACTTCTACCTCGTGAATGTGTTTGCCAGGTGGGGCTTTGAATAACAGGACTTTTTTTATGTGGAATATTGTGGCTGAAATGTCGCTCCATACTCGTCCTCTGTCCCTGGATATTCTTGAGCCGCACCTTCCTATTCGGACTCGATCCCTTCGTTATCGCCTTCATGTTGGATCAATGTCAGACTAAACATATCTGGAGGATAGTTAGGTACTTGCAACCCATTCATTCTTGCAAATTCCTGAAGCACAAGTCCATCTCCTGCATCCATCTAATCATCCCATCAATTTTCACTTCTATGTTCCGCGGGCTCCCTTTGATTGATCTCTTCGTTTGAGTGAGGCCGGCACATCCATTTTTTTCCTTTCTCCTCTGATTTAATTCAATAATTTGTTTTCGCTGAAGCTCAATGTACTGGGTATATAGTGTGTGTCCAATGATGCTTCTTGTTGGCTTCATAAATTGTTCATTCTCGTTCATTGGCACCTCCGCCTGGCAACATAATGCTATTACCAGATGGGGGAAGAAGAGTCCAACTTTCTAACTCTGTACACACCATTTCATTTCTCGAAAGATCCATCACCTTACACAAATCTGTTTACGCTACAGAATACCATATAATAGAACAGCTCGAAAGGTGTTAACATTAGAAACATTCAATACAGGTAAAATTCTAGTGCCAATGAATTGCATCCACATCTTAATAACAGGAAACATGATAGCATGATTGAAATTCGTTGGAAGCTCTATGTCTGGCATGTAGTTCCAACTACCTCTGCCTTGTGTTAAATATTTTATAACATCTTCCATATCAATGTTTTGAAATTTGTCTAAATCAATATAATCAATAAAATCTTTTTCGTAAAATAGGATGTTATAAAATTTAAAAATATCATTAGGGGAGATTGGAACGTCTTCCCCTCGTACTTCAACATCAGTTATCACTTCATTATAGCCTCTTTTAATCACTTGGTCCTTAAGGGACGCATAAAATTCTTGAACCACAGGTATGATTGCATTATTTGTGGGAGTAACGCAGAACTGCTCTCATTGATGGTAACAGACCAAAGTCCAGATTTCTTAACAGTGGACCATCGAGGGTTCGAACCCTTGTTCCTGGATTAATGGTCTCCTGATAACTCTTGAAAAAAAATTATATTTAATGCCTTTAGACTTGTTTAATTACCTGTACTTAGGTAAGTTTAGTTGCCTTTTAGGATTTTCTATTAGTGGTTTTAGGAAATTACATTAAAAGCCTTCGATTGTGCTTAAATGTTATTACATGCTACTTCTAATTGTTTACGGGAAGGATTTTTTTGTTAAGTGGCAGGTACATAATGAGGAAAATAAGTAAAGAAGTGAAGGTTTGTTATGGCAATGCCAGGAAATAACCTAGTCAACACTTAACAATTATCAGCCCTACTGTACATGTACCAGAAAAATCAGCCTAAAAAAGAGGAAAAATATCATGGGATCATGGGATGATGGTTCTACCCTAAAGGAGGAGATATAAAACCCAAAAATAAAAACTGAAAAGGGGGTAGACAGTTAGAGAGTCATTTTTGGAATGAGAAATCCCTTAGACGAAAATAGAGGGTAGCGGTTGTGACAAGGACGGAGACGCAAAGGGAAAGACGAAGGCAGTCACTCCTAGTCACCAGAAGACAATTTGTAGCCAGAGTTGTGGGCTGGACAGGTGAAAGCTATCTTCCTGAGTTCTACCTATACCACCCCTAACCCGAATCCGTCACCGGAATAGGGTTACGAAGCATTACCAAAAACTTTTAGCTTAAAACATTCAATTAAAACCATTATAAAGAAAACACACATCATATTTCATTCAAACACATGCGTATCGTCTCTTAATTGAGCCCTCGAGGCCTTATTATCACATTAGAAATGGTTCGGGACTAAATCAAAAACATATGGAATTTCATGGAAAAAGATAGAATTTTTCATACTGCAAGGGTCACACGGCCGTGTGACTCACACGGCTGAGACACACACTGTGCTCAGGCCGTTTGGACATTAGAAGTAGGGACACACGGCCTTGTCCCAGCCCGTGTCCGTGCCCTTGTAACTCACTGACTTGGGTCACACGGCTGAGCCATACGCTTGTGTCCAAGGCTGTGTAACTCTCAAAATGGCTTCACACGCCTGTGTGCCAAGCCATGTGCTAGGCCGTGTAACTGCCTGACTTGCAACCCTTTGAAACCTACAGGGGACACACGGCCGTGTCGCATTGCCGTGTGTCACACACGGCTAAGACACACGCCCGTGTCTTAGGCTGTGTGGACAAGAAATAGGCCATTTTCAAGCCATTTCTTTCACCCAAAACATGCTCACACTTACAAGCCATTTGCACATACTTCAAGCTTTCAAAATGTGCCCATACAACCAATATGCCCAAAAGGCACCTCAATCACAACAACTAAACATGTTTAAACATTTGCATAATCTAGCATTACTCAACCATACATTTCTCATCTAATTTCCTTACCAAACTTACCACCATGACCACATGCCAAAATCATACTCAAACATACCAAAATAGTCACTAAAACATACATCAACTTGACCATTCCAACATTAACCATAAAAGCACCAAAATGCAAAAATATCATCAATCATAAAACCACATATATACATGCCAACATGATAACTAGTTCAACAACCAAAATACCATATTTACAAGCCAAACATAATGGCCACTTCGTCAAGCACAAAACACCTTTATATGTCATTATAACCATGACTCAAAAACATCAAAATCTACCGATATGGCCGATGGATAGTGTGATAGGTCTCTGACAAGCTTCTAACCTGAACGAGCTTCTGATAATCTATAAAACATGGAAAAATAACACAAGTAAGCATATAATGCTTAGTAAGTTCGTATAACATAAAACTTAACTTACCATTTCATTACATAATATTAAAATTTAGCATGGCATTATCAAACCAATAGCTTGGCCAAAGCCTAAGCATCAACACAAACATGGGAGCATATTTGAACATAATTCCTAAGCAATTAAACATGGATGGCCATTAAACTTAAACATGATTCATTTGGATTTGTCATCCATCTCAACATAGCATATTTTCCATGTAGCTCACCATTGCACAGTGTAACACCCCAAACCCGGCCTAGACGTTCCGGCCGAATCTGGCGTGTCACATCAAAGTGTTTTTCATAATCAAGGTTGATGGGAGAAATCGTTTGAGTAAAAATCCATTTAGTTCCAATTTCTTGGGAAACAATTGGTAAGTTATAAAAACCAACACTTAGTAAAACGATTACCATGTTTTTTACTGTTAATTTAAATTCACAGAAGCTACTCTATTTTCAGTTATCTTGAAGTTGAAAATATGTGTTTCCTTGTAAAACAGTTATTAGTTGTGAAAACTAATTTGTATCCATTTGGCAGTTCAAATAAGAAATTAAATACCCAATAAAAAATAAAATTAAAGCCACCAAAGGCCTTATTACCAAAATCAATAGCCCAATATAAAAGAAATATATAAGTCTAAAACAATCATCAGCGAACGTGTGGCCACCTCCGAGTCCCTCACGGCTCCAAATCGTCTAAGGCTGGGGATTACCTGTACAGTTAAAAGAAATGGTGAGTTTATGAAAACTCAGTGTGTAATTCCCTATCATTCAGTCAATAATATATGCGGTAACAGTCTAGGCCTGAGCACTATTCAGTAACAGAACAATGTGGGCTTTAACCCAAAACAGTAACAGTGTAGTGTGGGCCTTAGCCCATTATAGTATCAAAATCAGAAACAGAATACATGTGGGCCTAAGCCCAATACAGTGACAGTATCAGTAAAAAAATGCAACAATGCAATCATGCAACCCATCCCAATCCAGCCAACACACCACTCGTACCAGCCAACACACCATGTGGGGATAAAATCGACCCACCCAGCCAGCACACCAATATCGCAGCATAGCTGCCAGTAATAATAATGTAGTAGAGCTGCCAGTAATCAGAATGGCTAAGAGACGTAAACAGGATAGCTATAACGCCGTGAGTACAGTAATATGATTGGCACAAAGCCATCGATAGCTGTAGTATGATCGGCACAAAGCCATCAGTAGCTGTAATATGATCGGCACAGAGCCATTGGTAGCTGTACTATGATCGGCACAAAGCCATCAGTAACTATAATATGATCGACATAGAGCCATTGGTAGCTGTACTATGATCGGCACAAAGCCATCAGTAGCAGTGATATGACCGACACACAGTCATCAGTAGCATCGCAACAAATCTGCTAGCAACAGTATCGCAGCAAAACTGCAAGTAACAGTATCGCAACAAAGCTGCCAGTAACAGTATATGTGGCAAAGCCACCAGTAACAGTGATTGTGGTAGAGCCACCAGTACAGTACTTCCTCCATAATAGTATCCCAACCCCATGCAGTATGTCGTGTATGCAAAATGCCATGCTCAGAATCAGACATACAAATCAAGGACAGATCAGTCATTTACGTCACAGACAACTCAATCATTTACATCGCAAACAAATCAATCATTTACCCTCGAGGGCCAAAATAGTCATTTTACCTTTTGGGGGTATATCGGTCAATTCACCTAACAGAGGTATTACAGTCATTTTACCTACAGGGGCATCACGGTCATTTTACCCTACAGGGGTATTACGGTCATTTTACCCTAGAAGCGCAATACGGTCATTTTACCCTACAAGCGCATTACGGTCATTTTACCCTATAGGGGTATTACGGTCATTTTACCCTACAAAAGCATTATGATCATTCTACCCTACAGGGGTGTTACGATCATTTTATCCTACAGGGATATTACAGTCATTTTACCCTACAGGGGTATTACGGTCATTTTACCCTACAGGGGTATTACGGTCATTTTACCCTATAGGGGTATTACGGTCATTTTACCCTATGGGGGTATATCGGTCATTCTACCCTATGAGGGTATTTCAGTTATTTTCATATATTAGGGGTAAAATAGTCATTTCACCCTTTAAGGGTGCTTTGGTCATTTTACCTACCTTGGGGTCTCAATACAGTTAACGACCTTTCCAAAGGCCTACAGTCGCCTCGAGCGACACAGATAATCCATATGGTCAAAATAGTGTAAATGGGCTCAAAGCCCAACATTCGGCCCAAATGGGCCCACATGCTCGTGTGGTCCATTTGGCCCAAATTTAATCACGGCTATGCGAACTTCATAGCCCAATCCAGTTTCTGCTACTTTTCGTAAATTTTATCCGTGTAGGGCCCACGAGCCCATTGGGCCCATACAGCCCATTTCGGCCCAACGAGGCCCATAACGGCTCAAGTGCACGAGAACACTCGTGGTGGCCTCTACAGTCTACCGCCCACGGTTGTGGGCTCAATTTTTCCACACGAGCGTTCGCACGCTCGTGAGGCCTCAAATGTCGAAGTTTCGGCTTTTCAGCTTTTGCCGATTCATAGTGGAGATAGTGTGATTACACACCTTTTTACGGAGTCGCTCCAAGATCTATGAGCACCCAACCTAAATTCAAACATGACCCACATTAATCCTTTAATCATTAGGGTAAAACACCCTTTTATGGACACTTAATCCAAACCACCTTCCTTACCTTGCTTGAATGAGGCGACTTTAGTCCTCCAAAACCACTATCCAGAAGTGATCACACGCCTTTATGGTTTATCTACATCACAACACCGATTCTTAAACAAGATAGGCCTTATAAGTGGCCTCAATTCGAATATATCCAACTTGCAGAACATAGGGATAATCGGCCTATGCACAGAAAGGACAAGATGACTCTTTTACCTTAACAGATGAACGAAAAGGTTTCGATTGCTTCAGTCACTTGCACCCCTTCGCTCTACTGAAGCCCCTAACACCCAAAAAACTGCCACATCGCAAGGAAGAAAAGAACGCAAAACAACTCATGAGAAGAAGTACTCAGCTTTCGAGAAAGATAGAAGGAAATAGATTGAACACATAAAGAACCAATAAAGAGTCGAAAGAGGGGACTCATGACTACCTACCGATTCGTCAGAACCCTTTCAAGACTGAAACCGCAACACCACTGCAGAGTATAGAGACAGTCGGCCAACACCCATAAACAAAAGAACACCGAAAGGAAGAAAAATAGAGGAAGGAAAGAAATGTTGAAAATGAGAACAAGAAGGTTCGGCTATGAACCAAAAGCCGAGGAATAGAAAGGAGGAAAAGGGGGATTTGGCAGTAGAGGAAAAGAAAAATGCACAAATGTGCAGAGAAAAGAAAGTGTAAAAGTGTGCAGAGAAAAGAAAAGTGTAAAAGTGCCTAACACATTCGGTCACCGAGAGAAAGCAACCAAAATAATTCCGAAAAGGACCTAAAAGCCGAGAAATGGGAGGAGAGCAAGGAGAATTCGGCAACTGCTAGACCAAAGCCAAAAATGACTAACACTCCCCCCAGCTGAATTGTCAAAGTTTGAGTTCCCCCAAACGGCACAAATCTCCTTCACTCAAACTCCTTGATTCCCTCCACCAATCTCTCCATAATTCGCTCCTACAATCTCTCCATGACCAATTCAAACCTCTCATCCATCAGACTTCCACTGCAACACAAACTCTTGCCGTCCTAGCTGTAAAATAAATGCCCCCTATGCTGCGCCAACACTCGAACCTCAGACCCCCTTACCACACTTGTAACGCCACACCACTGCACCATTAGGCCTTTTGTGTCATATTTTAACCACACAAATCTAAAAGGCCTACTATCAAGCAGCAAGGGTTTTATTCACTTAAACTAAAATTTATGCTAAAGCCCAGGTTTGAACCCAGGACTTCTCCAACACTTCTCAGGACCCTTAACCACTGAAGCAGACATTTAATTGTGTCATTTCCTTGCACAATTAAATACTTATGTACAGCCTCCTTACGGATCCATGCACAAGGCCCAATACTTTAAGGCCCAAAATTCAGGTCGTTATACACAGTCTTTCATACATCCATGTTTTGGTTCATATAGAACTCTTACCATATCCTTGTGAATTCATGCCCGTTGAGCCGAACAGAATACTGTTGGATACGCAAGATAGCTCACACGAAGTGTGCTAAACATATAATCGTAGTCTGTCCTTTCCTTTACATAAATGCTCACATGAGCTGTGAAAAGAGTATGCTCACACGAGCTGTGAAATGGGCCTGCTCACACGAGCTGTGGGTCGGAACGTAGCTACACAGTACTACTCCACAAGTTGTCGAGTATCCGAAACAAATTTCAAAACTCAGCCACCAGTAGGACATTCAAGACCCCACCCAAAACATGTAAACCCTAATGACATGTCATTTGTATCTTACGAATTCCTAAGGTTCAAACGAGGCTTGGTAGTCGACATATCATCGTTGGATATGCAACAATTATTTACGTAGCAATCACAATATATATAGTTTGATAGAAAGCATATAATATTATGCAATTATACAAACTTACCTCGACGATAAAAACGTAAAAACGGAGTCGATTAATCTGAAGTTTTATCTCTACCCCGATCTAAGGAAGTATGAGGTCTATCTTGATCTAAACGAATAAATTCAATCCATTCAATATATATTCTATACAATTCAATCCAAAATTCATATTTTTACAAAATTAGATTTTTGCCCCTATTGTTTTGATTTCTTTACAATTTAGTCTTTAAGCTCGTAAAGTGAAATTCATGCAAATTCATCCCTAACCCAAGCTAGCCGAATTTCATATATGCTCATAGTAGCTCATACATTTCATTATTTCTCAATTTCACCACATATTTTACACATTTTTACAAATAAATCCCTATTTGACATTTTCAACAAAATTCACTTTACAAAAGTTGTTTATCTAACAATAAAGATTCATTTTCTTCCATCAAACATAAAAAACAACATGAATACATTCATGGAAAAACCCTAACCTTTTAACAATTTTGCAAATTAGTCCCTGAGCTAGCTAGATTAAGCTACTACTTCAAAAACATAGAAATCATTAAAAACGGGACGAAAACACACTTACATGTACAAAGCAACCTTGGACAAAACTTCAAGCTCCTTTAATGGAGTTTACTTAGTCTATTTTCGGTGGTAGATAGGAAGAAACAAATATGATGACTTTGTTTTAACCATTTTACTATCATATATTTATTAAATTACAAAATTAACCTTAATTAATAACCTTTTAAAACACATATATAATGTCCATAAATGTCCACTCATTATAACCATGGTATATTTTCAACATAAACTCTCTAAACATTTAATATCATAGCTATTAAATCCCTTTAGCTTATAGAATTCAAGTTTTGCACCTTTTACAATTTAGTCCTTGTTACCAAATTAAGCATATAAACGGTAAAATTTCTTAATGAAATTTTTATACGACAATACTAACATGATGTAAACATTAAAATAATAATAAAATAATTATTCTCAAATCAAATTTGTGGTCCCGAAACCACTGTTCTAATTTTACTAAAAATAGGCTGTTACACTACCTTTAATTATTTATTTTCTATTCCGTAATCTGATTTAAGGAAACGATGTTGATTACTATTTTGAATTTGGATTCTATTCACCAACCCATGAGCTAAATCTCGTAGGGCTGGGATTACTTGATGAAACTTTTATTTCCATTATTGGCCATGGCTTAGATTAGTTTTAATTTATTGTTTCATTCAATGGTATTTATGAATAGCGTGCGTGTAATCTCTAGACATAGGTGAATATGCAGCATGTTTATAAAATTAATCTAATTTTGAAAATGTTAGGTTAGTTAGATCAAAATTCAATGATATGAGCGAGTACTCGAAAGAATACTCGTAGCAGACTCTAGACATAGAGCAACATTCTGTACGGAAATGAGAAGAATAGTAGTAGGAACCAAAGTCAAAACTTATAGACATATAGTGCCCTAGGTGATGTAACTAAGGCCTAGCTCTCGAAAGAAGCAGAACACAGTAGAACTATTTCGAGCAGTAGAATAAGACTAAACTTGTCGAGGAATTATTGGTTAATGAGGGTAGATTCTTGGTAATCCCAACCTTAAGGTTCAACATCGTAGATCCTTTAACCTTTGATGTAGCATCTCTATTTTCACATCCTTAGCTGTTACTTGTTTACATATTATTCACGTAAACATTCTTGTAATTTCCATTGCATACTTGGAACGACGAAAATGTACAATTGTACACAATCGCAACAAGTAATAAACTGACAAGTAAATGTCGAGTTATCGTACCCACAGAGACTGTGAAAAGAATTATTTATGAATGCTATTTAAAACACTTTGGTGAAGAAAAATATTTTGTTTGAAGAGGGTGATTAAAAACTAAGATTTTAAGCTAAGTAAACTAAATAATTAAATCTCAAATACGTGATTTCAAAATACGATTTTAATCAAGATGACATAATGGTGTTAGATTAATTACATTTATTAACTTAGAATTATTAAACTCATGTTTATATTGTTACGGATAAATTCAAAACAACTCAGTAATTTGCTAACTTATGAACATACTCACCTACCAAAATCCATTCATCTCTTGACTATATCCCTATGTCAATTCAACCTATTAAACAAATCTTAATAGGCAAATATGTTATTGCACATACATACTTATTAAATCGAAAAAATCTCTTGTACATATCCCTATGTCAATTCAAACAATTAATTAAATCTAATAAGAAAATAAAAGTCTACGTGAGGTAACAAAGTATCCCTACCTTGAAACAATTTAATCACAATAATCTTGCAAGTTATGCAAGGCAAATGTATCGTCAGATACCGTTGCTAATTTAACCCTCAGCTACCTTAAATGATTAAACATGCACTGATTAAGTACTGTGTCCATTAATTACAATTTCAATCCGTTTAAATAACTAATTCATTAGCTACCTCACAATTGTAATGAAAGAATAACTTAGTCATGATTTTACTTAATCAAGCATCTTACCGAGGCCTATAACAACATAAACACAATTTTAACAATTTTAGCAAACGAAATACAATCAACCTAACACGAATTAAATTCAAGCTAAATTGATTAAATTAAAAATTCCAAAACAATAAATATTCATAGGTATGTTCATCACAACAACAGCAAAAATTAAAGAGATAGGGAACAAGAATCAAATCTGGTGTTTTTCCGTGGCTTGACTAGTTTGCTCCGTTCTTCCTTCTCTATTGTCCTCGTCGACCAAGGCTGCTATGAACACTTAATTGCTGCTCCAAATGGCTGATGAAAGCCCCTTTTCCAAGAGGAGAAATCGGCAAGAGAGCAAGGGAATTTGGAATGGAAAAGAAGAGAGAAAGTGGAGAAAAGATGTGAATGCTTGAGACGTGTTTCAAATGAGCAGCCTAAGGGGGTTTTTATAGCTGAAGAGGGCTGCTAAAAATAGCTAAAATTATCAGCAAAAGATCCCTCCCTTGGCCGGCCACACATGTGGCAAGGTTGATAGTTTCAACTTTGCTAATTTAGGCTTAGGGCAAATCTATAAAGCCACCAATTGTGGAGGGGTTTGTTTGCAACTTGAACAAGTCTTCAGGGGCCTCTTTGCAAGATAAATAATCAGCCAATAAGCTGATTTGGGTCAGAATATGGACGGTTTTGGGCTGTCCACTTCTTGGTCGGTTTGGTTCACTCGGTTCGGCTCAACTGGACCATTTTTTTCATAATTAATTAATAATAATTTATTTTATCCAAATTAAATTGGATATAAATTAAAATTAATTATATCATGAATTAATACACATAATTGGACCGACTTAGGCTGAAAATTAATTCGCCTTGATACTTCAAATTGGTTCTCGGTTTTGAACTTCGAACAGTGCCTGCCGAGTCGTTTTTTGCCCTTTGTGCAAATCTGTCGAAAAATGATCAAAATTAATCAAAATTAATTATAAAATTAATTAAAATTCAACATATTCATAATTTAAGTGCAATTTAATTATTTTATAAAAATTAATTTTTTTTCGATAAGAATTTTATCAAAACTGCATGAATTTAAGTTAAAAATGGCACGAAAAAGTGTGTATATTTTTGTGTTTCCACACCCCCAAACTTAATTCATTGCTCGTCCCGAGTAATGCACAAATTTGAAAAGAATTTCTCAGAAACACCTTTGAAAAACTCCTTCAGAACAACATTCTTCCCAGAATTATGAATTTAATATACTTATGCTTAAAAACAAGAAATTTGATAGTTATGCTACTTAAGTATACATATCATTCAAATTAATCTCAACAACTATTATGATAGCAAAATTAGACTAAATGCTTCCTTAACAAAGACATGTTAACCCTTACCAATTTGATTTTATTTCCTTATTCAAGATTAAGCTGGAATCATTAAGTTTAACTTATGCCTTCATATGTTGAACATACCAATTTCTCTCCACTAATGTAGGTAGCATAGAAAACTTGAATCAATAGGTCTTTAAACAAGTTGTAATGTGGCTAGGCTAGGGGTAGGTAAAAGATAGATAAATTTAGTCTTAAAACCTTAGACTCAGCTTCAATCGAACCTTTGGAATAATTTCCCTCAATACACCAACTTACTTTGCTTTCACATGCTCTTTTGTACATCTATTTTCTTTCAAGTACATGTGCTCTCTTTTTTTTTTATTTTTCTTTTCTTTTAACAAGAGAATTTTACTGTATGTACTACAATTTTTAGAGCACTTGATACTTCTTTCAACTCTCCCAAACTTATTTTCAAAGGATACTCTGAATAGTATTGAGTCTTGTGTTTGGGAAAAATTTAAAGATAATTAAGAGAAAAGTGATGGCTAAATATTGCAAAGGTTCAAATAAAATTAGGTCATATAGTCTCAAAGTTGTGTTTCAAGGGATAAAATTTCATTATGGTTGGCTTGAAAGGCTCAAACGGTCCCAAAAAAAAGTTGCCTAAATCATTTTCAACAGTCCATGCTTCCTAGGATTTCGCCTCAAGAAACTACTAAGTCAATTCTAAAGACTTAACCTTTCATGCACGTCTAACTTTCCTAAGGAACTAAAAATTTTATGGTATGATTTGCATGCTTTATTAAAAATACATTTATATCATTATTAAGCTAACATAACAATTTATTGAAATAATAGAACTTTATTTATACTGAAGTTTAGCATACTTAACAAAATTTCAAATTATTAAACAAAATATATCCTAATCATAATTAAAAGAACTATTTATTCTGAGTGGAAATAATTTCAATTTTTTGGTCCCCCTACTTAAAATGAACAATGTCCTCATTGTTTAAAGTGGAGGTGAGTCAATTTGACTGCTTAAGTACCAAGCTCTTTCTAAATCCAATCCTGACATGTATATATCTATTGCCACACTTTATACTTTGCGACTTGTTCAATTTTATTAATGATTTCCATCTCTTGTTTTATTATGTGAGAATAAAAATTCCTAATTGACTTAATCCTAAAATAACCTAAGAACATAAATAAAATAAAGTCGAGATCCCCCCTTTATTTATTTGCAGATCCTTCCGAATTTGACTCATCTTTTGCTCCATCATTATTGTCTTTGCATGAATCGCTTTGCTCCTTCTTCGATAATGGGCTCCATGGTTCAAATATGTAATCTGAAAACTCAGGCACAAAAATAAATGGGTCATAGTAAATTTTCGTAAGAGCATTTCTCATAGAGTCATCCCTTATTTTTGAGTATCTCCAATAAGCTTGTTGCTGCCACTGCATATGTTGCATTATGTCCATCAACTTTGACAGCTCATCTCGAAGATCTGGGCGAGGCGGTTGAGCTCTAAACATTGAAGTCTCGACATCAGGTTTGGCTTCTGGTTCCATTGGTTCCACCTTATCAGGGACTTTAGCCGATTGCACTAGCTCGATCTATGTGGGATCTTCTTCTTCTTCTTCGGGATCCTCACTTTCTTCAACTCGTTGCTGTAGAATAGAGTCTCCAACTATTCGATAGAGGTCCCAATCTGTGATTGTGCCTTGGCTATATCCTATATTCTTTACGTTTGCAAGAATTTTAGCTTTCAAGCACAGAATTGTTATTGTAAAAGGAAAGTAAGCTGGGCCAAAACGTCTAATTGCACAATTCTACATTTCTCTCAGGATGATTTTTCCCACATCAATGGTCTTTCCAGTTAAAATCCAGTATAATAAGACCATTTACTCTAATGAGATTGTAGTCCCATGCGAACTAGGCATAAGGCTGAGACGGATAAAATGGAACTATACATTTACGAGTGGTGTCAAATTTTCTCTTCTACAAGTGTGGATTCCTTTCTTTGACACAGTCCACTTAGAACCTGGAACTGTAAGTTCCTCAAGTATTTCTTGCAAATTTTCAGGCTCGATATTGCTCATTAAGGAAGAATATTCATCGTTTTCGAAATCAGGTAATTTAAAGAACTCATTAATAGCATTTGAAGTTATTTGTACCTTGATTCCACGAACTGGAACTTCCGTCAACTCACTCGAGGTTAAATTCACATAGAATTCACGCACTAACTCTTCATCCACACTAGGTCTCTTCTCACAAAACAACTCCCAATTGAGAGTTTCAGCAACCTGACTAATACGCGCCATAAAATCAATATAGTTGCTTTCTTTCAATGTGAAGCCTTTCTCTGGATGCATCTGTTGATTCTTGAAGATACTTTTGTATCTCGCTTTGGCTTCTTCACAGTGGAACTTGTTTTGTGATTCGTCAATTTGGGCAGAGCCACAAGTTTTCTTGCGAGGCATGATTAACCTGAACATAAGATGGGAAAATTTATTTACTCAAAAATTTAATTAATAAAAATTATTAATAATTCAATAAATTGAAAAAATAAATAATTCAATAAAATGAAATTTTAGGTGAAAAATTGGTCTTACCACTTTTTTTTTGTAAAAATTAGGAACTCCTAAGAAAATAATTATGAATGATAACATGGAAAATTAAAAGAAGTTGGAGGGTTTTCGGCTAAAGGGGTTGATTTGGTGCAAGGTCGGTGTGTCGCCCGGGTGTGCGAGGCAGCAGAGCCTAGCAGGGGTTGGATGTAAGCAGCAATGCGCGTGGGCTAGGCTGGATGTATGAGCAACATGCGGATCCTTGTCGAGCAGGCTGGCGTGGCGCGCGTCGCTGAAGGCTGAAGCGCGCAGTGCGGGATGAAGCCACTGGGCGGTGGAGCCGAGAGTAAGCACAAGGCGCACAATGCAGCGCGCGATGGGGAAGGTGTGCAGCGTGTGATGGAGCTAGGCTGTTGGCCGAATGGCTGCTTGGTAGCTAGGCAGAGTTGGCTAGGAGGCTACGGCACTTAGGGATTTTGGTGTTTGGAAAGAATGATGTATGAATGAAAAAAATAAGCATAGATGGGTGGATTCTATAGTGAGAGGAGTAGGAGTTAGAGTAGAATTTTTAGAACAATTTAACAATTAAAAAAAATTCTAATTCTAATTCTACTCAAAGTTAACAACAACAATAATTAATTAAAATACATATTAAATTATTAATTGCTATTAATTTATTAAAATAAAAGCTTATTAAATAAAATATGATACTAATCCTAATTTTATGTAAAGTTGATAATAATTAATATATATTATAATAGATATAATTATATATTAAAGATTATCATATATATATATATATATATAAATATATATATATATATATAAATATATATATATATATATTATAAAATTAAAAACATTTATTCTAGATGCCTTTTGAAAATATTTACAAAAAGCGGCACCTAATTTTTATTATTTACAAAAAGAGCAACCAAATTTTAAAAATAGTTCAATTAAGTCCCTAGACTTAATGAAAATTTGAAATTGAGTTGCAATTTTAAAACTTGGATCAAAATTGACCCTTTTATTTGATAATTAAAAAATTTATTTTTCCATTTAGGGAATAATTTCTCGGAAAATTATGTCAAAGTCAATTCCCATGAAAGATTGGAGGGGTCACAAGCGGTCCCGCTTAAGTTTCAATCTCCTAGACAGAATTTATTTAAACATACTAATCCCGAAAATACATCCTAAATCATTTATTTAAAAAGAAAACAAGAAAATTTAATCATTTGATAAAATGAACGAGATTTGATCCCGTTCAATTTTATCTCCCCAGTAATGTTTCAAGCGTTGAGCATTAACTCGAAAATTACCTCCCTTACCTTGAAGTTCAACAACTCCGTATGGATAGACTCGATGAATCATAAATGGACCGGACCAATGATTTTAACTTACCTGGAAAGAACCTTAATTTGGAATTGAATAACGAGACTTGCTGACCTGCTTCAAATTCTCGAACTCGAATGTCCTTGTCATGCCATTTCTTGAGTCTCTCCTTAAGTAATTTGGCATTCACGTATGAAGACATTCAAATTCTTCTAACTCGTTAAGTTGAAGCATTTGTTTCTCTTTACCAATTTTAAGATCCAAGTTGAGTCATTGGAGAGCCCAGTAAGCTTTGTGCTCTAACTCCAAAGGCAGATGACAGGCTTTCCCAAAGACCAACCTATAGGGTGACATCCCTAAAGGTGTCTTGTATGCTATCATGTAAGTCCATAAAGCATCATCTAGTCTTTTGGACCAATCTCATCGATTTGGGCAAACTACCTTCTCAAGTATGCCTTTGATCTCTTTGTTTGCCAGTTCAGCTTGCCCATTCGTCTGCGGATGGTAAGCTGTGGCAACCTTGTGCTTCACTCCATGTTTGTCAAGTAACCATTTCAACCACTTGTTCACAAAATGGGACCCTTCATCACTAATGATGGCTCGTGGGGTTCCAAACCTTATGAACACATGCTTCTGCAAAAAATTCATCACAACCTTAGCATCGTTTTTCGGATATGCTTCAGCCTCAATCTACTTAGACACCTAGTCTACAGCTACCAAGATGTACTTGTGACCAAAAGACGGAGGGAAAGAATCGAGAAAGTTGATACCCCAAACATCAAATAATTCTACCTCAATGATGTTTGTTCGAGGCATCTCATTTCTGTTGGTAACATTTCTGACCCTTTGACATCGATCACAACTCTTTACGTAAGCATAAGCGTCTTTAAATAGTGTTGGCCAAAAGAATCCGGCTTGCAATACTTTGGCCGCAGTACGTGTTCCTCCAAAGTGTCCCCCACTCGGAGCTAAGTGACAGTGGTATAAAATCTTATGTACTTCATCTTCTGCTATGCATCTCCTGATCATTTGATCTACACACTTTTTAAACAAATATGGTTCTTCCCAGAAATAGTACTTCACATCGTGAAGAAACTTTTTCTTTTGATGATATGTCTTATCAATCGGCATCAAACCACAAGCTAAAGAGTTAGCAATATCAGCAAACCAAGGGGTATTATGGACATGATTTACCTTCAATATGTGTTCATCTGGAAATGTCTCCTAAATTGGTATAAGTGGGAATTCCCTTCTTGCGGCTCCAATCTGGACAAGTGATCTGCTACTTGATTTTCTACTCCCTTTCGATCTTGAATTTCTAGATCAAACTCTTGAAGTAGAAGTACCCACCGGATCAGTCTCGGCTTAGCGTCTTTCTTGGCAAGTAAATACTTAATTGTCGAGTGGTCTGTATAGATAGTCACTTTGGTACCTACAAGATAAGATCGAAACTTGTCAAAAGCAAACACAATAGTAAGTAACTCTTTTTCTATTACCATGTAATTCAGTTGAGCCCCTGTCAGAGTTCGACTCGCATAGTAGATGGGATGAAAAACTTTGTTCCTTCGCTGACCCATGACAGCTCCGATCGCGAAGTCACTTGCGTCACACATCAATTCAAATGGTAAATCCCAGTCTGGTGTGACTACTATGGGTGCCGAGACTAACTGACTCTTCAAATCATTGAAAGCTCTTAAGCACTCCTCATAAAATTTAAACGCCGTGTCCTTCTCCAATAATTTGCATAAGGGTTTAGCAATTTTGGAGAAGTCTTTGATAAATCTTCGATAGAAACCGGAGTGGCCTAAAAAGCTCCTAACACCATTTACAGATGTCAGAGGTGGGAGTTTTTCAATAACATCTACCTTTTCTTTATCTACCTCGATTCCATGTCATGTTATCCAATGCCCTAGAACAATACCTTCTCGTACCATGAAATGGCATTTTTCCTAGTTAAGTACAAGGTTTGTTTCTTCGTATCGCCTTAGTACCTTCGCTAGATTGGCTAGGTAATCATCATATGTATCTCCAAATATTTAAAAATCCTCCATAAAAACTTCCAAATATTTCTCAACCGTGTCAGTGAAAATAGACATCATACAGCTTTGAAATGTAGTAGGTGCATTACATAAACCAAATGGCATGTGCCTAAATGCAAATGTACCGTACGGGTAGGTGAATGTTGTCTTGTGTTGATCTTCTGGTGCTATTGTATTCTGATTATACCCCGAGTATCCATCAAGAAAACAGTAATAGTCTCACCCCGCGAGTCTATCCAGCATCTGATCCAAAAACAGAAAAGGAAAGTAATCTTTTCTAGTCGCCTTGTTCAGCTTTCAGTAATCGATGCAAATTCTCCATCTCGTAACCGTTCTAGTCGGTATCAACTCGTTATTCTCATTTTCAATTACCGTGATACCTCCTTTCTTAGGTATGCACTAGACTGGACTTACCCATGAACTGTCTGAGATGGGGTAAATTATACCCACATCTAACCACTTGATGATTTCTTTCTTTACTACGTCCTTCATGATGGGGTTCAGTCTTCGTTGTCCATCAATCGTCCCTTTCTCGCCATCTTCTAGTATGATCTTGTGCATGCATACAGATGGACCAATACCGCGAATATCAGCTATGGTCCATCCAATAGCCTTCTTGAATTATTTCAATACAAGGATGAGTTTCTCTTCTTGCTCATTGGTTAATTCTGCTGAAACAATCACAGGCAAAGTAGAAGCGTTACCTAAATAAACATATTTTAAATGTGAAGGAAGTACCTTGAGTTATAATTTAGGTGGCTCCTCGATTGACGGTTTTGGTTGGGCATAATCCCTATTCTCTAACTCCAAAGATTCAAAACGAGATTGCAGATTAAATCCCCTTTGATTAGCTTCTAGCAAAGCTAAGTATTCATCCTCCTCTTCATCAATTTGAGGGTCTGATGTCAAAATTTGTTCTAATGGATCCTCAACATAGTTGAGTTCCTTCTCCATGATTAAATCCTCTAAATAGGACACTGCAGAATAATCATCAATTGTGTCAGGAAATCACATAGACTTAAAAACGTTAAATGCTACCTAATCATCCTAAACACGCATAGTAAACTCGCCCTTCTGCAGATCAATAAGGGTCCTTCCGGTTGCTAAGAACGGTCTTCCTAGGATGATTGACACCTCTTTTTCTGCTTCAAATTCTAGAATCACAAATTCAGAAAGAAAGATAAATTTTTCTACACGTAACAATACATCCTCGATTTTTCCTTCTAGATGTGCTAAGGATCAATCTGCTAATTGAAGTGTAACCTAGTCGGTCTAACTTTACCTATCCCTAACTTCCTAAATATTGACATAGACATCAAGCTGATACTCGCACCCAAGTCACATAGTGCATTACCACAATATGTTGCTCCAATGTTGCAATGTATGGTAAAACATTCAGGATCATTCAACTTTGGAGGTAGTTTGCTTTGAAGATATGCACTGCATTCCTTTGTCAAGGCTACGGTCTCAAATTCTCCAAGTCTTCATTTTTAGACAGGATATCCTTCATGAATTTGACGTAGTTCGGCATTTGTTCAAGTGCTTCAACCAACGGGATGTTGATATGCAGTTACTTGAGTACGTCTAGGAACTTCTTGAATTGAATTTCGCTGTACGCCTCAAGTCTTTGAGGGTAGGGTGGTGGAGGTTTCTTTACTAGAGCTGGTTGATTCATCTTCTGTGGTAATTCTGCATCTAATGGAGTTATTAGTTGATCAGAATTAGCTGGTTCTAAAGTTACCTTGTCGGATTTTGCAGATTCTGGTTCTTGTGAAACTAGAATTTCAACACTCGGTTGAACTTCCTCTGAGTCTTGAGCGTCGGCTGGCTCCTTCTCAATTTCAACAGAATTGGGCTCTAAAGTCTTTTCGCTCCTCAATGTCAACGCTTTACAATGATCCTTCCCTGGATTCCTCGAATTCTCCGTATCACTAGGTAAAGCACCTTGTTGTCGGTTCCTGAGTTCAGTAGCAAGCTGGCCCTTTTGGTTTTCCAGATTTTTCAATGTAGCTGCTTGGCTTTGAATTAAGGCATCATTCTTCGCCATGTATGCTTTTAACAAATTTTCTAAGCCATCGGATGGTTCAGCTTCAGTTGGTTTCTGAACTTGTTGGGGAAAACTAGGTGGCCGTGTCGATCTAGGTTGGGCGTAAGTGTTACTGGTTCCAGCCCCTTGGTTACTCCAAGAAAAATTCGGGTGGTTTCGCCATGATGGGTTATAGAAATTGGATTGCAGTCCTTGCCTTCCTCAATTTTGGTTCTGATTACCCATGTAATATATGGATTCAGGGTTCGATGGACATTCTTCAAACAAATGCCCTTCCCTACAATAGACACAGGCTATATTTTCAAATTGATTTCGTGGCTGTGCTGAAAAACTATTAGACCCATTAGTAGTAAGATTTTTTAACATTGAAAATATTGATGATACCTGAAATGTGAGTGAAGTAAGAGCGTCTACTTCATGTATTCCATCAACTCGTCTTCCTAACGCTGCTCGATTGGTTGGCCATTGATAATTGTTGCTGGCAATCCTCTCAATGATTTCATAAGCCTCATTATAAGACTTAGAAAGGAGAGCACCGTTAGTAGAAGTGTCCACTACCATCCCCGTGTGAGCATTGAGACCATTATAAAACGTCTCAAGTTGGATGAAATGTGGAATTCCATGATGAGGGCACTTATGTAATAATTCTTTGTACCTTTCTCATGCCTCATACAAGGACTCATCATCCATTTGTTGGAAAGCAGTGATCTCGTTCCTCAACTTAGCATTCTTGCTAGGGGAAATACTTCATGAGGAATCTTTCTGCTAATTCTTGCCATGTGGTAATTGAAATTGGTGGCAATTAGATCAACCAGGCTCGAGCTCTGTCCCTTAGCGAATACGGGAACAACTGTAACAGCCTGATTTTGGGCCTAGTAGGAACAGTGGTTTCGGGACCACAAATCTGACGTAGTAAAATTCATTTTTATTACATTTCTATGGTCTACAAATTTATGAAATGATTTCACAAAAATTTCGTTCGAAAATTTTGATGTTTGGGCACTCAATTTAGTCAAAAGGACTAAATTGTAAAAAGTGCAGAAGTTGAGTTCTAAATGCTAGAGGTGTCTAATTACTATGAAATTTTAAATAGAAGGTCCTTAGATGGTAATTAGACCATTTGTTAAGATAGTGGATAAAAATGGACATGGTGAGATAAAATTTCAAAGTTTTAAGTGAAGGGCATTCTGGTCATTTGGTAAATAAAAGAATAAAAAGGGAAAAATCAAGCTAAAATCTTGTCCATCTTCTCCCTCTAATGCCAAAATTTAGAAGGTCACCATAGCTAGGGTTTTCTTCAACTTTCAAGCTTTATTGTAAGTACATCCTGGCCCCATTTTTAATGTTGTTTACATTTTTGAAGTCCTCGTAACCCGGTTTACCTATTTCTACCACTAATTTAAGATGTGGTTGATGTCTAGGGTTTGAACCATGTTAGACATATGTGTATTTTTATATTTAATCGTATATTATACATGTTTGATGTGTGATAAATAACTTTTAATTGGTGATTTTTTATGAAAAAGCATAAAAAGGACCTAATTGTAAAAAGTTATAAAATGGGTGGTAAAAATCTGATTTAATGGAAAAGGTGGACTGGTATAAGCATTAAAATGATTCGACTAGGGTTGAGTTCCAAGAAATTGAACCTATTTCATTTTACGAGCCTAGGGACTAAAATGTAAAATGTCATAAAGTTAGGGACAAAATAGTAATTTTGTCTAGGATGCAAATTAATGTAAATGTATGTGTAAAATGATGAATTGATAGTCAAATTTGCTTATATAGACCCAGAACAACCAGTTACGGGACTAGATCGAGGAAAACAAAAAGTCTCGGATTAGTTGAGTTTCAAATACGAACCATTCTCAAGGTAAGTTCGTATAATTTAATTTGGTATGTTATTATGTTTTAATTGAATTGTGCAATTGAGATAATATATATGTGATGATATACCCTCTGAAATAATCACAAGGTGATAAACACGAATAAAATGTCATTGTCCCGGTTGAACATTGTATTTCGATGGATTATAATAATTTTCTTGTAATGAACAAAATGATATAGAAAGGATTTAGCCCGAACGGGTAATCCTGAGCTACACTCTCTTGAGTAAATGTTATGAAATGGATTTAGCCCAGACGGGTAATCCATAGTAGGCTCATTAGAGCTAACATTATCGAAAGGATTTAGCCTGGACTGGTAATCCTGAATAAGCTCTTGGGAGTGAATGTTAAAGACGGGATTTAGCCTGGACTAGTAATCCTATTATATAAATATGGCTTGAGAGTGTGCTCTATGAATATGTGCTTAAGGAGCACTTTGGATGTGAATTGACAAACGATTGACATGTATACCTCGAGTATACTACCCGAGTATCCATCGAAATTACAATAGTTGTAACATCCCGAAATTAGGCCTAGTAGAATTGGGCCTATTGGGCCCCGAGCGTAGAAACATTTTAGAATTTTGGGAAGACGAGAACGGAATTATTTCAAGTTGGACCTATTAGGAAGGTGATTTTGGAAGGTTACGGGGTTTCTATGAAGTCTCGGGGTCAAGTTAGGCCATAGGCAAAATTTTGATTTTTGGGCACTTTAGGGGGAGGACAGTTGGAAGCAAGACTTAAGGAAATTTGGTTGTGTCTGGCTAATACAAGGAGTCTAGTGGCAAGGTGGCTATGGCGTCAGTAGGGAAGCAAAGTGAGCTGGTGTTCGAATCCCACATTCAGCATAAGGGAGTTTTATTTTTGTGCTCAAGGAGGAAAAGAGGCGGAGTTGGAGTAGAACTCTACATGGTGGCTGGAGAGACTTGGTCAAATTGTTTGAATGGGTGATGTAGAGGAAGCTGGGGAGCAAATAGGGGAGAGAATCAAGGGATTTGAGGTGAGAGGTAGTAGTGGCCGATTGTGGGGGTGTTGGGAGGAAGAGAAATTTGGCTAAGGGGTGGTGTTTTGGCATTTTTCGGCTAGTGTGGTATAGGTGCTGAATTTCTTTAGGCTCTCTAGGCATTTTTGCGTTCTTGGGCATTTGCTACTCAAGCATTTTCGGGATCTCTTTTCCTCAACTTGTTGTTGCTGAATTGCTAAAGTTTTACTCTTTTCTTCTCCTTACTTTTCCTCAAATCCCATCTTCTCAACCTTCCTTCCACCTATAGTTGAATCCTTATTAAACCAATATTTCAGCTTGTGTTCTTTAATTGCTTTTCATTTCGATTTATACTCCATAGCCGAATTATGATTCTTTTGGCATTTGCTTCTGTTTCGTGCACTTGTTCTTTAAGCTTTTCGGGTTAACTCTTTTGCAAATCCCTTCTGCCGAAACCATAGTTTCTTTTCCCCTTCATCCCTATTTGTTCAAACACTCTCCGTTATTCTTTTTTGGCTGAAGTCCTGCTTTGACATCTTCCTTCTAGTAGCTGAATCTTGAGTCCTCTATTTTGCTACTGGTGCCGAATCTTGTCATTCCATTCGGCTTATGCCTGGTACTAAGGCAATGGTCCTTCTTCTTCCACTCTCTTTTGTTCTTTCCTCTCTTGACTCGCTGTTTCTAACTTAACCACTCGTTCTACCGTGAACCTCTTCTATTCTCTTTTGGTAAGGGCCGAATCCTCCAAAGTGCAAACTCGAATCTTGTTGGTTCAATCGGCTTCGGGATCTCGTCTTCTTGTTGGTAAGCGGTGGGGATGGCCGATTAGGGGTGTTAGTTCTCTTATTTTGGTTGAATTCTTTGGGGCCGAAAAGGCCATCCCTCTTATTTTCTTATCTTGAATAACATTCTTAATACAATCTCTTCGTAGGGGCACAGATCTCGGATTAGTAGAAGGTGGACCGAATACCCTCTTTAGAAGGGAGGGTAATATTCGTTGGTAAGCTAAACCGGGACTCTCCTTTTTGTTCTATTAAGTATTCAATGTTTAGGGTTACATATGGGAAGACTAACTGTTAACCGATTGAATCCTTATGTGCTTCAGAGAGTATCGGGTTACGTATGCCAAATCAGGTGTGTAATCTCACACATCTCTGAATGTTTGCATGAGACGTTCTGTGATTCGGCCGAAAGCCGAAAAGTCAAAAACTGGCATCTGTGACCTCTAGAACGTGCGAACGTTCGTAGTGGTATATTGAGATGCGAATGATGACGTTTAGTCGTTGAGATTGTCACGAGCACTATCGCAATACTGAGGCTGTAACGGGCCTAACCGACCCGAAACGGGCCAAATGGGCCCAATGGGCTATCCGGCCCATTTGGGCCAAACTATTAGAAAACTGTCTAATGATAAATCCGAATGCAAAATCTACAAATCTGAAACTGAAACCAAGCGTTTTGGGCCACACGAGCGCGTGGGCCCGTTTGGGCCTAAGATGGATTTTAGGACCAATAGTTCCGTAGAGACCCAAAAAGGGCTCTGTGTCACTCGAGGTGACAGTGGGTCTTCAGAAAGGCTGTTAGTTGAAAATTACTGAAATACCCTTGGTGGGTAAATTACCGAAATACCCCTAGAGGGTAAAATTACCAAAATACCCCTGGAGGTCAAATTACTGAAATACCCATGGTGGGTAAATTATTGAAATACCCTTGGTGGGTAATTTACTAAAACACCCTCGGTGGGTAAGATTACGGTTATACCCTTACGGGTTAATTAGCATGATTGTGTGTATTCTGTTTATTTGGTTATGACGGTAATTTGTTTCATACATCATTTATGATATATGCTTTGCATACATGACATTCTGCATGGGGTTGGGATATTGATGATCAGAGGAAGTATATTCTGGTGGCTCTGCCACAATCTGTATAGTGGCTATGCCACGTATATTCTGTTATTCTGGTGGCTTTGCCACAAATTCTGTGATGAGCAGCTGGTCTGCCATCGAGGTGTGTAGCGGATGGACGGGTCGATTTAGAAATCCCCACAGGTGTGTTGGGCTGGTACGGGTGGTGTGTAGCGGATGGATTGTTAGGTTGGGGCTACATTACATTATTTGCACTATCATGTTTATAGGGCTTCGGCCCGTCTGCTTCTGTAAGCGCTTCGGTCCAGTTTGTATACATGACATTCTGTATAGGCTCAGGCCCAGTTACTGACCGTCTAGGGGATTAAACACTGAGTTTTCGTAACTCACCCCTCTACTTTAACTTTGCAGGTGATCCCCAGCATTAGAGGATTTGGCACAGCGGAGGACTCTGTGGTGGCCGTACATCGGAACCTTAGTAAATTTCCGTTTTACTTTATTTTGAGATTTATTTTAATCTGGGTTTGGTATTTGTAATAAGGCCTTTTAACTTTAATTTTCTTTTAAGCTTTCTTGTCCGTTATGATTTAATGCTAAAGGATTAAGATGGTGTTTTCTTAAAAAGTTAACGAACGGTTTTCTAAAATATCACATTTTCGCAACTCACTGAAACGAATTTCTGATTTAAACAAGCTTTTGGAAATATAATAATAATAATGGTAATAACAATGTTTTTACAATAACACCGTAAAAGCAAATCTGGATTTCTCAAACAACAAAGCTCGAAGTTTACAAAAAGAAGACAAAGTTTTTAACGAACGCACAGTCTTTAGACAACCCTCCTATGTGACATGCCAGATCCAGTCATAACGTCTAGGCCGGGTTTGGGGTGTTACATTTTGTGGTATTAGAGCCCAGTTGCAAAACTCGACTGTGGAATGGGTTCGAAAACGTTTTTCAAAATTTGTTTGAAATATGGTTTAGGAAATATATCTTCATTGTATGTATGGCACCCCGAGTCTCCGGCACCAAATCCGTAAGTCCTCTTACTTTATGTTTGGTTATATGATGAAATGTCTGTAAGAGAGAAAACTACTAGAGTTAGTGGTAGTACACTGGAACTTCTAGCTGTAGGAGCTAAGACTATAGAGACTGAGACATTAGGAAATTTGATCTATGAAAACAACTCTTATACCTGTTTCCATAAGACATTTGTTAATAAACATTGGAATTATAACTGATTCATAAAACTCTTAAACAGATTAACGCGTTATAACGAGATAAGTACCAGAGGACGTGGACGCAGTACACGCGGCCGTGGTAGAGGCCGAGGTACTAGGGCTGGATCCTCAGCATCGGGATATATGCCCGAAAGGGAGGCGTCGGTATCACCAGTGACTGAGACGGAGTCTCATGACCGAGCCGGAGCTGATGTGCTGACTCAGCTAGTTAGGGAGGTATTGAAGGAGGTTAAATAAATTGGTGAAACACTTCGAGTTGGGTGCGTGGATTGTAAGAAGAAAAGAGATCACAGTTCTCTAGCGTCGCAATCTCATTCTGTGAAGCATGTGAAGGCACGTCCAAAATTTTCGGCTTGCGAATATTGCAGAAGGCGTCATCCGGGTGAATGCTGTAGGAGGTTAGGAGCATGCTTGAGATGCGGGTCTAAGGAGCATAGGGCTCGGGATTGTTCCATCACCATTAAATCGGGTATGTTTTGGTTGGATGTGGTGTTTGGATATAGAAAATTTATGAATGTGTGATAAGTACCTGTTTGCTTCTGTGGTTGGATATCTGGTTGGGCAAAGAGATTTCTAGATTAGGTTAAAAGGGTATTAGTGTGATTAGAATCAGCGCTTGTGATGCACCGTGGTAAAGCGATGCTGTGTTAAACCACTGTTAGATAGCTGGAAATTTCAAGGACAAAATTTCTTTAAGGGGGTAGATTTGTAACATCCCGAAACTGGGCCTAGTAGAATTAGGCCTATTGGGCCCGGAGCGTAGAAACATTTTAGAATTTTGGGAAGATGAGAACAGCATTATTTCAAGTTGGACCTGTTAGGAAGGTGATTTTGGAAGGTTACGGGGTTTCTATGAAGTCCCGGGGTCAAGTTAGGCCATAGGCAAAATTTTAATTTTTGGGCTATTTAGGGGGAGGACAGTTGGAAGCAAGACTTAAGGAAATTTGGTTGTGTCTGGCTAACACAAGGAGTCTAGTAGCAAGGTGGCTATGGCGTCAGTAGGGAAGCAAAGTGAGCTGGTGTTCGAATCCCATATGCAACATAAGGGAGTTTTATTTTTGTGCTCAAGGAGGAAAAGAGGTGGAGTTGGAGTAGAACTCTACATGGTAGTTGGGGAGACTTGGTCAAATTGTTTGAATGGGTGATGTAGAGGAAGTTGGGGAGCAAATAGGGGAGAGAATCAAGGGATTTGAGGTGAGAGGTAGTAGTGGCTGATTGTGGGGGTGTTGGGTGGAAGAGAAATTCGGCTAAGGGGGTGGTGTTTTGGCATTTTTCGGCTAGTGTGGTATAGGTGCCGAATTTCTTTAGGCTCTCTAGGCATTTTTGCGTTCTTGGGCATTTTCTACTCAAGCATTATTGTGTTCTCTTTTCCTCAACTTGTTGTTGCTGAATTGCTAAAGTTTTACTCTTTTCTTCCCCTTACTTTTCCTCAAATCCCATCTTCTCAACCTTCCTTCCACCTATAGTCGAATCCTTATTAAACCAATATTTCAGCTTGTGTTCTTTAATTGCTTTTCATTTCGATTTATACTCCATAGTCGAATTATGATTCTTTTGGCATTTGCTTCTGTTTCGTGCACTTGTTCTTTAAGCTTTTCGGGTTAACTCTTTTGCAAATCCCTTCTGCCGAAACCATAGTTTCTTTTCCCCTTCATCCCTATTTGTTCAAACACTCTCCGTTATTCTTTTTTGGCTGAAGTCCTGCTTTGACATCTTCCTTCTAGTAGCTGAATCTTGAGTCCTCTATTTTGCTACTGGTGCCGAATCTTGTCATTCCATTCGGCTTATGCCTGGTACTAAGGCAATGGTCCTTCTTCTTCCACTCTCTTTCGTTCTTTCCTCTCTTGACTCTATTTAAGCCGAACTTAACCACTCGTTCTACCGTGAACCTCTTCTATTCTCTTTTGGTAAGGGTCGAATCCTCCAAAGTGCAAACTCGAATCTTGTTGGTTCAATCGGCTTCGGGATCTCGTCTTCTTGTTGGTAAGCGGTGGGGATGGCCGATTAGGGGTGTTAGTTCTCTTATTTTGGTTGAATTCTTTGGGGCCGAAAAGGCCATCCCTCTTATTTTCTTATCTTGAATAACATTCTTAATACAATCTCTTCGTAGGGGCACAGATCTCGGATTAGTAGAAGGTGGACCGAATACCCTCTTTAGAAGGGAGGGTAATATTCGTTGGTAAGCTAAACCGGGACTCTCCTTTTTGTTCTATTAAGTATTCAATGTTTAGGGTTACATATGGGAAGACTAACTGTTAACCGATTGAATCCTTATGTGCTTCAGAGAGTATCGGGTTACGTATTCCAAATCAGGTGTGTAATCTCACACATCTCTGAATGTTTGCATGAGACGTTCTGTGATTCGGCCGAAAGCTGAAAAGTCAAAAACCGGCATCTGTGACCTCTAGAACCGGCGAACGTTCGTAGTGGTATATTGAGATGCGAATGATGACGTTTAGTCGTTGAGATTATCCACGAGCACTATCGCAATATCGAAACAGAACTTGGCCTAACCGACCCGAAACGGGCCAAATGGGCCCAATGGGCTATCCGGCCCATTTGGGCCAAACTATTAGAAAACTGTCTAATGATAAATCCGAATGCAAAATCTACAAATCTGAAACTGAAACCAAGCGTTTTGGGCCACACGAGCGCGTGGGCCCGTTTGGGCCTAAGATGGATTTTAGGACCAATAGTTCCGTAGAGACCCAAAAAGGGCTCTGTGTCACTCGAGGTGACAGTGGGTCTTTAGAAAGGCTGTTAGTTGAAAATTATTGAAATACCCTTGGTGGGTAAATTACCGAAATACCCCTAGAGGGTAAAATTACCAAAATACCCCTGGAGGGCAAATTACTGAAATACCCCTGGTGGGTAAATTATTGAAATACCCTTGGTGGGTAATTTACTAAAACACCCTCGATTGGGTAAGATTACAGTTATACCCTTACGGGTTAATTAGCATGATTGTGTGTATTCATTTATTTGGTTATGCGGTAATTTGTTTCATACATCATTTATGATATATGCTTTGCATACATGACATTCTGCATGGGGTTGGGATATTGATGATCAGAGGAAGTATATTCTGGTGGCTCTGCCACATATTCAGTGGCTCTGCCACAATAATCGTAGTAGTGGCTATGCCACGTATATTTGTTATTCGGTGGCTTTGCCACAAATGCATGATGGCGGTTGGTCCGCCATCGAGGTGTGTAGCGGATGGACTGGTCGATTTAGAAATCCCCACGGTGTGTGTTGGGTGGTATGGGTGGTGTGTAGCGGATGGATTGTTAGGTTGGGGCTACATTACATTATTTGCACTATCATGTTTATAGGGCTTGGCGACCGCTTCGTCAAGGGCTTGGTCCGCTTTGTATACATGACATTACAGTATAGGCTCGGGCCCGATTTCGACCGTCTAGGATTAAACAATGAGTTTTCGTAACTTACCCCTCTACTTTAACTTTGTAGGTGATCCCCAGCATTAGAGGATTTGGCGCAGCGGAGGACTCTGTGGTGGCCGTACATCGGAACCTTAGTAAATTTCCGTTTTACTTTATTTTGAGATTTATTTTAATTTGGGTTTGGTATTTGTAATAAGGCCTTTTAACTTTAATTTTCTTTTAAACTTTCTTGTCCGTTATGATTTAATGCTAAAGGATTAAGATGGTGTTTTCTTAAAAAGTTAACGAACGGTTTTCTAAAATATCACATTTTTGCAACTCACTGAAACGAATTTCTGATTTAAACAAGCTTTTGGAAATATAATAATAATAATGGTAATAACAATGTTTTTACAATAACACCGTAAAAGCAAATCTGGATTTCTCAAACAACAAAGCTCGAAGTTTACAAAAAGAAGACAAAGTTTTTAACGAACGCACAGTCTTTAGACAACCCTCCTATGTGACATGCCAGATCCAGTCATAACGTCTAGGCCGGGTTTGGGGTGTTACATTTTGTGGTATTAGAGCCCAGTTGCAAAACTCGACTGTGGAATGGGTTCGAAAACGTTTTTCAAAATTTGTTTGAAATATGGTTTAGGAAATATATCTTCATTGTATGTATGGCACCCCGAGTCTCCGGCACCAAATCCGTAAGTCCTCTTACTTTATGTTTGGTTATATGATGAAATGTCTGTAAGAGAGAAAACTACTAGAGTTAGTGGTAGTACACTGGAACTTCTAGCTGTAGGAGCTAAGACTATAGAGAGACCGAGACATTAGGAAATTTGATCTATGAAAACAACTCTTATACTGTTTCCATAAGACATTTGTTAATAAACATTGGAATTATAAAGCGATTCATAAAACTCTTAAACAGATTAACGCGTTATAACGAGATAAGTACCAGAGGACGTGGACGCAGTACACGCGGCCGTGGTAGAGGCCGAGGTACTAGGGCTGGATCCTCAGCATCGGGACATATGCCCGAAAGGGAGGCGTCGGTATCACCAGTGACTGAGACGGAGTCTCATGACCGAGCCGGAGCTGATGTGCTGACTCAGCTAGTTAGGGAGGTATTGAAGGAGGTTAAATAAATTGGTGAAACACTTCGAGTTGGGTGCGTGGATTGTAAGAAGAAAAGAGATCACAGTTCTCTAGCGTCGCAATCTCATTCGTGAAGCATGTGAAGGCACGCCCAAAATTTCGAAACTTGCGAATATTGCAGAAGGCGTCATCCGGGTGAATGCTGTAGGAGGTTAGGAGCATGCTTGAGATGCGGGTCTAAGGAGCATAGGGCTCGGGATTGTTCCATCACCATTAAATCGGGTATGTTTTGGTTGGATGTGGTGTTTGGATATAGAAAATTTATGAATGTGTGATAAGTACCTGTTTGCTTCTGTGGTTGGATATCTGGTTGGGCAAAGAGATTTCTAGATTAGGTTAAAAGGGTATTAGTGTGATTAGAATCAGAGTGCGCAGCGGTACCGTGGTAAAGCAGTCTGTGTTAAACCACTGTTAGATAGCTGGAAATTTCAAGGACAAAATTTCTTTAAGGGGGTAGATTTGTAACATCCTGAAACTGGGCCTAGTAGAATTAGGCCTATTGGGCCCCGAGCGTAGAAACATTTTAGAATTTTGGGAAGATGAGAACAGCATTATTTCAAGTTGGACCTGTTAGGAAGGTGATTTTGGAAGGTTACGGGGTTTCTATGAAGTCCCGGGGTCAAGTTAGGCCATAGGCAAAATTTTAATTTTTGGGCACTTTAGGGGGAGGACAGGTTGGAAGCAAGACTTAAGGAAATTTGGTTGTGTCTGGCTAACACAAGGAGTCTAGTGGCAAGGTGGCTATGGCGTCGATGAGGGAAGCAAAGTGAGTGGTGTTCGAATCCCATATGCGACATAAAGGGAGTTTTATTTTTGTGCTCAAGGAGGAAAAGAGGTGGAGTTGGAGTAGAACTCTACATGGTAGTTGGGAGACTTGGTCAAATTGTTTGAATGGGTGATGTAGAGGAAGTTGGGGAGCAAATAGGGGAGAGAATCAAGGGATTTGAGGTGAGAGGTAGTAGTGGTGATTGTGGGGGTGTTGGGTGGAAGAGAAATTCGGCTAAGGGGGTGGTGTTTGGCATTTTTCGGCTAGTGTGGTATAGGTGCGGAATTTCTTTAGGCTCTCTAGGCATTTTTGCGTTCTTGGGCATTTTCTACTCAAGCATTATTGGGTTCTCTTTTCCTCAACTTGTTGTTGCTGAATTGCTAAAGTTTTACTCTTTTCTTCCCCTTACTTTTCCTCAAATCCCATCTTCTCAACCTTCCTTCCACCTATAGTCGAATCCTTTTTAAACCAATATTTCAGCTTGTGTTCTTTAATTGCTTTTCATTTCGGTTTATACTCCATAGCCGAATTATGATTCTTTTGGCATTTGCTTCTGTTTCGTGCACTTGTTCTTTAAGCTTTTCGGGTTAACTCTTTTGCAAATCCCTTCTGCCGAAACCATAGTTTCTTTTCCCCTTCATCCCTATTTGTTCAAACACTCTCCGTTATTCTTTTTTGGCTGAAGTCCTGCTTTGACATCTTCCTTCTAGTAGCTGAATCTTGAGTCCTCTATTTTGCTACTGGTGCCGAATCTTGTCATTCCATTCGACATGCCCAGTACTAAGGCAATGGTCCTTCTTCTTCCACTCTCTTTCGTTCTTTCCTCTCTTGACTCTGTTTAAGCCGAACTTAACCACTCGTTCTACCGTGAACCTCTTCTATTCTCTTTTGGTAAGGGTCGAATCCTCCAAAGTGCAAACTCGAATCTTGTTGGCTCAATCGGCTTCGGGATCTCGTCTTCTTGTTGGTAAGCGGTGGGGATGGCCGACTAGGGGTGTTAGTTCTCTTATTTTGGTTGAATTCTTTGGGGCCGAAAAGGCCATCCCTCTTATTTTCTTATCTTGAATAACATTCTTAATACAATCTCTTCGTAGGGCCTGAGATCTCGGATTAGTAGAAGGTGGACCGAATACCCTCTTTAGAAGAGAGGGTAATATTCGTTGGTAAGTGAACAGGACTCTCCTTTTGTTCTATTAAGTATTCAAAGTTTGGGGTTACATATGGGAAGACTAAGCATTAACCGATTGAATCCTTAGGTGCTTGAAGAGTATTGGGTTCACGTATTCCAAATCGGTGTGTAATCTCACATCTCTCGAATGTTTGCATGAGGCGTTACGTGATTCGGCCAAAAGCCGAAAAGCGAAAAGCCAGTATCGTGACCTCTCAAGCGCGCGCGAGCGTTCGTAGTGGTATATTGAGATGCGAATGATGACATTTAGTCATTTGAGAGTGTCACGAGCACTCTCACGATCTTTCGCAATGCGGGCCTAACTTGGACCCGAAACGGGCCAAATAGGCCCAATGGGCTATCCGGCCCATTTGGGCCAAACTGTTAGAAAACTATCTAATGATAAATTCGAATGCGAAATCTGCAAATTCGAAACCAAAACCAAGCGTTTTGGGCCACACGTAGCGTGGGGCGTTTGGGCCTAAGATGGATTTTAGGCCCAATAGTTTTAGTAGAGACCCAAAAGGGTTCTGTGTCACTCGAGGCGACAAAGTGGGTCTTCAGAAAGGCTGTTAGTTGAAAATTACCGAAATACCCTTGGTGGGTAAATTACTTAAATACCCCTAGAGGGTAAAATTACCAAAATACCCCTAGAGGGCAAATTACTGAAATACCCCTGGTGGGAAAATTACTGAAATACACTTGGTGGGTAAATTACTAAAATACCCTAGGTGGGTAAGATTACGGTTATACCCTTACGGGTTAATTAGAATGATTGTGTGTATTTTGTTTATCTAGTTATGACAGTAATTTGTTTCATACATCATTTATGATATATGCTTTGCGTACATGACATTTTGCATGGGGTTGGGATATTGATGATCGGAGGAAGTATATTCTGGTGGCTCTGCCACATATTCTGGTGGCTTTGCCACAATTTGTATAGTGGCTATGCCACGTATATTCTGTTATTCTGGTGGCTTTGCCACAAATTCTGTGATGAACAGCTGGTCTGCCATCGAGGTGTGTAGCGGATGGACGGGTCGATTTAGAAATCCCCACAGGTGTGTTGGGCTGGTACGGGTGGTGTGTAGCAGATGGATTGTTAGGTTGGGGCTACATTACATTATTTGCACTATCATGTTTATAGGGCTTCACCCAATACAGTCTGTAGGGCCGGTCGGCTTTGTATACATGACATCTCAGTATGGGCTCGAGCCCACCATCGACCGTCTAGGGGATTACACACTGAGTTTTCGTAACTCACCCTTCTGCTTTAACTTTGGAGGTGATCCCCAGCATTAGAGGATTTGGCGCAGCGAAGGACTCTATGGTGGCCGTACATCAGAACCTTAGTAAATTTTCGTTTTACTTTATTTTGAGATTTATTTTAATCTGGGTTTGGTATTTGTAATAAGGCCTTTTAACTTTAATTTTCTTTTAAACTTTCTTTTCCGTTATGATTTAATGCTAAAGGATTAAGATGGTATTTTCTTAAAAAGTTAACGAACGGTTTTCTAAAATATCATATTTTCGCAACTCACTAAAACGGATTTCTGATTTAAACAAGCTTTTGGAAATATAATAATAATAATGGTAATAACAACGTTTTTACAATAACATCGTAAAAGCAAATCTGGATTTCTCAAACAACAAAGCTCAAAGTTTACAAAAATAAGACAAAGTTTTTAACGAAAGCACAGTCTTTAGACAACCCTCCTATGTGACATGCCAGATCCGGTCGTAACGTCTAGGCCGGGTTTGGGGTGTTACAATAGTTCAATGAAAAGAAATCCTGAAAAATGGAATAGTGAAATGATATGAAAATTTATACTATAGTGAGCTCATCTATGTTGGTTTGATATCTTTACGATGTGTATGACTAACTTGTTTAATGAGTGAATGTATTTAGGTAACTTGTCAAAATGTTGATGGAATGAATGCATATATATATGCTTATTTGAATAATTATAACAGGTGAGTTTCTTTCTATTACACGAAGTTACTAAGCATGAAAATGCTTACCCCGTTTTACTTTTCCTTGTTTTATAGTGCTTGTAAGGCTCGCGAAGTTTGGAGGATTCGGTCAGAGCAAGATCACACTATCCACAAATCTCCTTTTTGGTATAGCTAAATGATTCATTTTGGTATAATGGCATGTATTAACTACTTGGCTTAGATGAAGGCTTGTAAGTAATATTTTGTGACTTAGCCATCGGAATGGCTAAGGATGTCCAATTGGTGCAAGTATGATGTTAATGTATGTCCAAATTTTGAAATGTTAAGTGTGGTGGAAAATTCATTTTTGTAAGTGGTCATTGGAATAGGCTAATATTGGTTTAGTTATATATGCATATGATGATGTCTTTTTTGGAAGTGAGAACTTGCATGGGTTGAGTTGACAAGTATGTGATGTTGTATGTGATAGAGGAATAGCATGTGAATGATGTAGCTGATTTGGTTGAGTGTATGTGTTTGGATTGGTTCTATGTTTTGTTGTGTAGGTATGTGCATGGAAGGGTGACAAATGGCTTGGTAAATAACCTTGTTTTTGTCCACACGGTCTGCCCCACGGGCATGTGTTCTGGCCGTGTGTCCTCTGCACCTAAATTGATGCAAAACAGAATGTCCAGAATATAGCACACAGGCAGAGACACGGGCATGTGTCTCAGCCGTGTGTGCTACACGGCCTTGAACACGGGCGTGTGCCCCGGCCGTGTGAAGTCTGCACCTATTTTATGAAAATTTAATTGGTTAACCGGCCTAAGTACACGGGCCTGTGACTTGGCCGTGTGACCTCAATTTGATGATGACGTCATAAATAGAAAGCTCCCTAAATTGAACATGGCCAAAAACACGGGCGTGTCTTAGGGTCACACGGGCGTGTCCCGAACCCACACGGGCGTGTGACCCCTTTTTCATGAAAAATTTTCTAAGTTTCCCAAAAGTTTTGAAAGTTCTCGGTTTAGTCTCGAACCACTTTTGATGCATGTTTTGGGCCTCGTAGGCTCGTTTTAGGGACGATATGAATGTTTTTGAAAAGTTTTAAATTTGAGTGGAAATTCATGTCTTGGTTTTGAATGTTTGCTTAAGAAAAAGTCTGGTAATGCCTCGTACCCTATTCCAGCGTCGGATACGGGTAAGGGGTGTTACAAAAGCTTCAATCGTAATGCGTCTTCGGGTACTCCGGCTAACTTGAAAGAGTCACTCACCTCCATAAACAGTCTTAAGTTAAGATGAGGATCTTCGGTACATATTCCACCGGTGGGACATTCAAGACCCCACCCAAAACATGTAAACCCTAATGACATGTCATTTGTATCTTACGAATTCCTAAGGTTCAAACAACGCTCGGTAGTTGACATATCATCATTGGATATGCAACAATTATTTACGTAGCAATCCACAATATATATAGTTTGATAGAAAGCATATAATATTATGCAATTACACAAACTTACCTCGACGATAAAAATGTAGAAACGGAGTCGATTAATCGGAAGCTTTATCATTACCCCGATCTAAGGAAGTACTAGGTCTATCTTGATCTAAACGAATAAATTCAATCCATTCAATATATATTCTATACAATTCAATCCAAAATTCATATTTTTACAAAATTAGATTTTTGCCCCTATCGTTTTGATTTCTTTACAATTTAGTCTATAAGCTCGTAAAGTGAAATTCATGCAAATTCATCCCTAACCCAAGCTAGCCGAATTTCATATATGCTTATAGCAGCTCATAAATTTCATTATTTCTCAATTTCACCACATATTTTACACATTTTTACAAATAAATCCCTATTTGACATTTTCAACAAAATTAATCTAATTCTGAAAATGTTAGGTTAGTTAGATCAAAATTCAATGATATGAGCGAGTACATGAAAGAATACTAGTAGCAGACTCTAGGCATAGAGCAACATTCTGTACGGAAAGGAGAAGAATAGTAGTAGGAAATAAAGTCAAAACCTATAGACATATAGTGCCCTAGGTGAGGTAACTCAAGGCCTAGCTCTCGAAAGAAGCAAAACACAGTATAACTATTCCGAGCAGTAGAATAAGATTAAACTTGTCGAGGAATTATTGGTTAATGAGGGTAGATTCTTGGTAATCCCAACCTTAAGATTCAACATCATAGAACCTTTAACCTTTGATGTAGCATCTCTATTTTCACATCCTTAGTTGTTACTTGTTTACATATTATTCTCGTAATCATTCTCGTAATTGCACATGCATACTTGGAACGATGGAAATGTGCAAGTGTACACAATCGCAACAAGTAATAAAGTGACAAGTAAATATCGAGTTATCGTACCCACAGGGACTGTGAAAAGAATTATTTATGAATGCTATTTAAAACACTTTGGTGAAGAAAAATATTTTGTTTGAAGAGGGTGATTAAAAAATAAGATTTCAAACTAAGTAAACTAAATAATTAAATCTCCAATGCACGATTCCAAAATACGATTTTAATCAAGATGACATAATTGTGTTAGATTAATTACATTTCTTAACTTAGAATCATTAAACTCATGTTTATATTGTTACGAATAAATTCACGGCAACTCGGTAATTTGCTAACTTATGAACATACTCACCTACCAAAATACATTCATCTCTTGACTATACCCTATGTCAATTCAACCGATTAAACAAATCTTAATAGGCAAATATGTTATTGTACATACACACTTATTAAATCGAAATAATCTCTTGTACATATCCCTATGTCAATTCAAACGATTAATTAAATCTAATAAGCACATAAAAGGCTACGTGAGGTAACAAAGTATCCCTACCTTGAAACAGTTTAATCACAATAATCTTGCAAGTTATGCAAGGCAAATGTATCGTCAGATACCGTTGCTAATTAACCTCGGCTACCTTAGATGATTAAACATGCATCGATTAAGTCATTGTGTCCATTAATTACAATTTCAATCCGTTTAAATAATTAATACATTAGCTACCTCACAATTGTAATGCAAGAATAACTTAGTCATGATTTTACTTAATCAAGCATCTTACCGAGGCCTATAACAACATAAACACAATTTTAACAATTTTAGGAAACGAAATGCAATCAACCTAACACAAATTAAATTCAAGCTAAATTGATTAAATTAACCATTCCAACAACATAAATATTCATAGATATTTTCATCATAACAACAACAAAAATTAAAGAGATAGGGAACAAGAATCAAATCCGGTGTTTTTTCGTGGCTTGACTAGTTTGCTCCGTTCTTCCTTCTCCGTTGTCCTCATCGAACAAGGCTGATATAAACACTTAATTGCTGCTCCAAATGGCTGATGAATGCCCCTTTTCCAAGGGGAGAAATCGGCAAGAGAGCAAGGGAATTTGGAATGGAAAAGAAGAGAGAAAGTGGAGAAAAGAGAGAAAAGATGTGAATGCTTGAGACGTGTTTCAAATGAGCAGCCTAAGGGGGTTTTTATAGCTGAAGAGGGCTGCTAAAAATAGCTAAAATTATCAGCAAAAGATCCCTCCCTTGGCCGGCCACACATGTGGCAAGGTTGATAGTTTCAACTTTGCTAATTTAGGCTTAGGGCAAATCTATAAAGCCACCAATTGTGGAGGGGTTTGTTTGCAACTTGAACAAGTCTTCAAGGGCCTCTTTGCAAGATAAATAATCAGCCAATAAGCTGATTTGGATCAGAATATGGACGGTTTTGGGCTGTCCACTTCTTGGTCGGTTTGGTTCACTCGGTTCGGCTCAATTGGACCACTTTTTACCAAATTAAGCATATAAACGGTAAAATTTCTTAATGAAATTTTTAAACGATAATACTAACATGTTTTAAACATTAAAATAATAATAAAATAATTATTCTCACATCGAATTTGTGGTCCTGAAACCACTGTTCTGATTTTACTAAAAATAGGCTGTTACACTACTTTTAATTATTTATTTTCTATTCCGTAATCCAATTTAAGGAAACAATGTTGATTACTATTTTGAATTTGGATTCTATTCACCAACCCATGAGCTAAATCTTGCAGGGTTGGGATTACTTGATGAAACTTTTATTTCCATTATTGGCCATGGCTTAGATTAGTTTTAATTTATTGTTTCATTCAATGGTATTTATGAATAGCGTGCGTGTAATCTCTAGACATAGGTGAATATGCAGCATGTTTATAAAATTAATCTAATTCTGAAAATGTTAGGTTAGTTAGATCAAAATTCAATGATATGAGCGGGTACTCGAAAGAATACTCGTAGTAGACTCTAGGCATAGAGCAACATTTTAGACGGAAAGGAGAAGAATAATAGTAGGAAACAAAGTCAAAACCTATAGACATATAGTGCCCTAGGTGAGGCAACTCAATGCCTAGCTCTCGAAAGAAGCAGAACACAGTAGAACTATTCCGAGTAGTAGAATAAGATTAAACTTGTCGAGGAATTATTGGTTAATGAGGGTAGATTCTTGGTAATACCAACCTTAAGATTCAACATCGTAGATCCTTTAACCTTTGATGTAGCATCTCTATTTTCACATCCTTAGTTGTTACTTGTTTACATATTATTTGTAACATCCCGATTCAGGGCCTAGTCGGAATAGTGGTGCGAGACCACAAATCTGAGTTAGTAAATATAGTTCTTAAGGTTTATGACATGTTTGCATGATAGTATTAAAGTTCCATGTAGAAATTTTATGAAATTGACATGGAATGATCAAATAGGACTAAATTGCAAAAGATGCAAAATATGAGTTTCTAGAAGCTTTTTGTATGAAATAGCTTTAGAATAATAATTAGAAGTCCTAAAATAGCAATTTTCCCAAAATATAATTTTTGGACAAAATTGGTCATGAGTTGGTAAAATGGAAAATTTTTAAGAGAAGGGCATTTTGGTCATTTGTCTAATAAATGATTAAAATAGGAAAAAGATGATAGAAATCTATTCATCTTCTTCCTCCCATTGTTGAAAATTTGGATACTCCATAGCAAGGGTTCTTCATTTTTTTTCAAGCTTGCTAGTAAGTTCATTTTAGCCCCGTTTTTAATATTCTTCGTATTTTTGAAGTTCTCGTATTATGAATTAGCTATTTTTAGCTATAAAATGAGCTAAGATGCATGTTAAAAAATCTACCCATGAATGACATGCATGTTAAATGATGTTTTATGGAAGTTTATGAGAGTTTGATGTTAGATAAACATCTTTTTCTAAGAGAATTTCATGAAAAATGATAGTATGGACCATTTTGTAATAGTTATGAAAATTGGTCATACATACTAGAAATAGTGTGAATTTATGATTGTTATAGTAGAGAAAATGAATCAGCTAAGCATGAAGTTTAAGAAAGTTGAATGAAAATCATTTTACGAGCCTACGGGCAAAAGTGTAAATATGAGAAAGTATAGGGGCAAAATAATAATTTTGCCAAAGTATGAGTAATGAGTCAATTTAGTCAATGTGAGTATTAAATGATCTATTTATGATAATAGATCAAGAAAAATGAAGCCCGGATCGAAACCGAGGCAAGAACAAAGTCGAGGACTAAATTGCATATCTACATACATTTTGTATATCGAGGTAAGTTTGTATGATTTCTAAGCTTTATGATTTCTATCATTGAATTGCTTAGTATAATGTACATTATTATCATGGAATGCTTAATGTTTTGCTAAAAAAATAAATCAATGAGATTAAGTATGAGCAAGTCCCGATTGAAGATGAATTTCCTAGGATACTCAATCTACCACATGAGATAAGAAAGTCAGTATAAGACCAAGCCAAGGCATGGCATCGGCAATCAAGCAGAGATATCATGTAAGTCCAAGGCAAGCTTGGCATTGAACAAGCTACCATGTAAGTCCAAGGCAAGCTTGGCATTGAATAAGTTATCATGTAAGTCCAAGAGCTTGGCATTGAACAGATATCATGTAAGTCCAAGGCAAGCTTGGCATTGAACAAGTTATCATGTAAGTCCAAGGCAAGCTTGGCATTGAACAAGTTATCATGTAAGTCCAAGGAAAGCTTGGCATTGAACAGATATCATGTAAGTCCAAGGCAAGCTTGGCATTGAAAAGCTATCAAGAGAAAGAGATCCCATGTAAGTCCAAGCCAAGGCATGGCATTGGTGAGAACAAGAAAGACTTCGTATAAGTCCATGTCAAGACATGGCCTCGAAACCAAGATGGGATATTCCATGTAAGACCGTATCTAGGATATGGCTTTGGCATCAAGTTCGTGGGAAGAGATTTAGTATCCTCGGTTATTCGCAGAAATTCATCGGGCAAATGAGTAAAGTTAAAATGAGATAGCAAGAAAGTTAAGTAAGCAAAGTTATTATCAAGTTGAAAATGAGTATTATTCATGTTATGAATGATGAATCAGAGATTATTATTATGTTAAAGTATGCTGATCAATATGATCAAGTGATATAGGTACCTTGTTTACCTCTCAAGTATGAGACTAGTAAGTTTCATGAGATATGTAAGAATCAAGTATGAGTAAGTAAGTTTTATAGCTGAAATTTATGATACCATTGTTGATGTCAAATGGTTTATATTAAGCAAGTATGTTGCTATGAGCATTATGCAAACTTTCTAAGCTAAATGCTTACGTCTTTTATTCTTTCTTTCTATGTAGTCCCGCCAAGCTAACTTGTGGATCGTTGAAGTCGGAGCTCGAAGCACACTTTCAATCTTTATTTTGGTATAGCCAAGTTGAAATTATATTAAGTATGGCATGTATAGGAAACATTTCATTTTGAGTATATGTCTTAGTAAGGGCAAAAGTATGGGCTATCAAGTTTATTATTCGTTTGTAAATGGCTAAGTGATTGGCCAAGATTGACTAAGTATGTATGTTATTGATATCAATGAAGCATGTTGTATTGTTCATGAAAGATGTAATACTTGAGTTCTTTGAATTGAGCTTGAGTTTGGTCTTGATTTGGGGTGGCAATTGGCTTGGTAAATAGCCTCTAAGTTCCACACACGGATGGACACACGGGCGTGTGTCTGGTGCGTGTGCACCTGCACCATTGTATCTTAAGTCAGAATAGACCACGGACTAGTCACACGGGCGTGTGTCTAGACTCTAGGCCGTGTTAAGGTAGTCAGTGTGCACCACGGGTGGTAAGCACGGGCGTGTGCCTTGGCCGTGGGGCATTGGCGAGAATCTTTGGGGTTTTAGGCACGGTTTGGGGCCACGGGCGTGTCGAGCCGTGTGTATTTTTTCGATATCCACCACGGGTGAAAGACACGGGCATGTTTTAGGGGTGCACGGGCGTGTCCCATACAACATGGGCGTGTGACCCCTTCTCTAAATAAAAGTTTCTGAATAAGTTCCGAAAGTTTTTAGATAAGTATTTAAGGCCTCGTAGGCTCATGAAAGGTATGAATAGACTGAGAAAGAGAAGTTTTAAACTCGGAACAAAATTTTATAGCCCGTAAGTACATGTTTAAGTGAGTTCAAGCATGGTAATGTCTCGTATCCAGTCTTAGTCTCGGACTCGGGTATGGGGTGTTACATTTAGTGGTATCAGAGCTACAGTTTCGTCGGTTCTAGGACTAACGTAGTACGAGCACGAGTCTAGGTATACATGCCATACGTAAGAATGTTTTAATAATGATAGTGTGACGACTCATGACGACTTAAATTATGTTTATACATTTAGTAAATGGATCCCGATAGAGCTGTGGCGGATGACGTGGAAAGTAACGCACCGGCTCTGACTGAAGGGACGGTGCCGAACGAGCATGAGAATAGACCCACTACGATGAGTCAAAAAGGATGAGAAGAGGCTAGAGAAGCCTTGCTCCATATGATGAATACATGGTATACGGAGTTCGCTCGTACGAACCCGAATGCGCAACCCCCTCCACCCCCACCTATTCCTCAACCTATCTCATTAGCCCCTCAAGTAGTAAAGGTGATAAGAGGAGAGAATCCTCCGGTTGATAGGATTAGGAAACATGGGGCAAAAGAATTTCGGGCTAGAAAAGATGATGATCAGGAAAAGGCTGAGTTCTGGATAGAAAATACTATCAGGGTATTTAATGAGTTGTCATGCACACCTGAGGAATGCATGAAGTGTGTAGTTTCTCTCTTAAGAGACTACGCTTATCAATGGTGGAACACCCTTGTGTCGATGTGTAACGAGGAAAAGATCACATGGGAATTTTTCCAAGAAGAGTTCAAGAAAAAGTATATCAGTCAAAGGTTTGTAGACCGGAAAAGGAATGAATTCCTAGAAGCTGAAGCAAGGCAAGATGTCGGTGTTGACTATGAGCGTGAGTTTGTACGACTCGATTAAGTACACTCGCGAATGCGTGTCCACCGAGGCCATCATGAGTAAAAGATTTGAAGGCGGGTTGAATGAGGACATCAAAGCTGTTTTATTTCTTCATCCTAGAACTAAAGGAATTTGTTGTGCTAGTAGAGAGGGCTTGTAAAGGCGAGGAATTAGTAAGAGAAAAGAAAGTGCGAAATGGAGTCTCGTGACTCTAGGAAGAGACAGTGGAATAAGTCATTCCAATCTTCATCCAAGAAGTTAAGAGATTTCCCTACCCGATCGGCTACTTCCCTTTGGGTTTTCAAGGAAAGACAAGAGTAAGCAATATTTAGGGAATAAAGCCTGAGACTAATTCAGTTGCAAGTGTTGGGAATATTAGATTTGACATGTAACACCCCAAACCGGTCAATACACCACGGCCAGAATCGGCATGTTACAGGGGAAAATCGCGTTTGAAGAGGTTAGGTTTACGGTTAAAGATTCGATGAAACTCCTTGTCATATTTTATACTTTTCAAATCTTGGCATGATTGCTTTGTCATGTTTTAATGTTTTAGAGTGATACCGATGGTAAAGTTTAAAACACATTGCGTTATAGTTTTGAAACCGTTGACCTTCCAAGTTTTTAGCAATTTTAACTCAATTAATTTGTTAAAGCATATTAGAAAGCTACTTTAAGCATAAACATAGTAAAACCTAATTTAAAGGCCATTTACAACCCAAAATAAAACCAAATAGTAATAAATAAACTAAAGTACCAAATTTTGTAAAGTCTCGAGCAAATCTTTATTAAAGCATGGCATGAGCACCTCGAGTCCATCCAGGTTCCATGTCTGCGTCTAAGTGTCATCTGAAATGTCAAAGGAGAGGGTGAGTCGCAAGACTCGGTGCATAAATCCCCCTCTCGATAAAACAACATGCTAACACACATCATATCATAGCAACATTATCAATGCACCCGATCCTAACCATCCATATCACCTTTCTACCCCGTGTGGTACCAAACCCCTGGTGGTGCCAAACCACTGGTGACCCAAAGTCACGATATCCATAAGTGTGGTGCCAAACCACTTTGGTGACCCAAAGTCACGAATAATCCAATGATGGGGCCAACCCATCGTGTGATACCAAATCACTAGCGCAGACGATCCCATATCTCAAAGTGGGGCCAACCTACACGGTGGTGTTAACCACGGGGGCGAGTCGCAATGAGGTGCCAAACCTCACGGTGTCCCAAAGACACAGTGTGATACCAAATCACGCTGGTGACCGCGATCACAAATCCGATGATGGGGCCAACCCATCGTGTGATACCAAATCACTAGCGTCAATCCCGTATAATCAAGCGTGGGGCCAACCCCTTTGTGGTGCTAAGCCACCGGGACGAGACGCTATGAGGTGCCAAACCTCACGGTGTCCCAAAGACACAAATGTGATACCAAATCACTTTGGTGACCAGAAGTCACAAAATCAGCTGTGGTACCCGGACCTTTGGAGGTGCCAAACCTGCAGTGTCCCAAAGACCTGAGTGTCCCAAAGACACGGATATCATATTCCCCCTCCTCTCATATCACCCACACATGTCATACTAATGCAAATGATATAAAACATGCAATCATGCTAACATGCTCAAATGACATCTCATGGTATTTACATCATAAAACATGTTATCACATATATCACTCTGAGATCTCGTAATGAAACGGACTTACCCGTATCCGTGCTTATACCCCATCGGGTACCAAATCCATCAATCATATTGTTTCACTTTAATAAGTAATTAGGTTATCAATCATATTACCAAACAGAAGTGTGTTAGTTTACACACCTGTTAAAACGCAGTCTTTAGTACCAAAAGAATCGATCTAAGGCCCCTTGATTACTTGCTCCTAATATTTGATTTGGTTTCCTACAAAATCTCGAACCAAGCAGTGGCCAACTCCTATAACAACAACAGTCACACCTTTAATAACTTGGCTTAATAGAACTAAACGAATAAACCATGAACAACCTCTCACCATCACTTACCAATCAATCGAGTTCAGATAACGGCCTTGTTGACTGCTTCGAATCCCGAAGGCCCTAAAAAGAAATTGGTTACACAAGAGATTAGTTCTCTTCTAACAGAAGCCGAAAATCATCCTTTTGCGTTACCAAAATCGTTAGAGAAGTAGGGGAGAAGAGATAGCCTTTCGGCCAAAAACTCACCTTCACTAACAGATTGCCCAACACGGGATGAACACCAACACTACACCAATATTCGGCCCTAGGTGTTTAACACTCCTACTTTCGGCTTTGAATGTAAAAGGAAAGAAGAAATAGAGGTGGAAAGAAATGGAGGAATCGGCAATTGGGTTTAGGAAAAGAAGGGGAATAAAGATGGAAAAGGTGTTTTGGAGAGGTGGAGTTTAGACACAAGGTTTCAAAAGAGAAAAGAAATGGAAGTGGGGTGCTAGGTTAGAAGCTTAACAAGGGATTTTGAGAGAAAACACAAAGCCAAATTCGGCAAGGATGAAGTTGCTTAAAGCTTTCGGTTTTGAAAAGGAAAAGAGAGACTTACTTGGAGGAAATTCGGCTTAGGCTCTTGACAAAAGAAAGAACTTTGTTTTGAAACAAAGTGACCGAATAAAAATGCCCAAAAATACCAAGATGAATTTCGGCTAACACCTTCTCAAAAGGCAACACACAGTTCGAAGCAATTGAGAGCTTACACTTTTCGGTTTGGTATGGCAAAAAGAAAATTTGCTTCTAAAGATTTTGACCAGAAAAACACCAAAACTCAAAATGGATTTTGGCACTACCCCACACCCACACTACCAAGCCGTCACTCCCCCAAAACTCTCCTAAAATTCGGCCATATCCCCACTAACACTCCACACCACTCAATTCAAATGAGTTGAACAAGTCTTCCTCCTAAAATCCCTCTCCACCCACCATTCAAATGGGTAGACCAAGTCCAAAGCGAGTTTGAAGCGCCTACAAACTCTTCCTTCCATGCCGTCAAAATGGAAGCCAAAATGTGAGGTCTTTGCGGCTTGAACACAAGACCTCCACCTCATGCGATTGACGCCACACCTAGCTCCCAAGTAGCGCATGCCTTGCCACTTTGCCGGCTCCTCACTTGTGCAACAAGCACCAAATAAAATACATATCCCTCGGCTCCATCGGCTCCTACACCTAAAGCTCAAAAACTAAATTTTCCCATTCCTCAGGCATACTCCTAGCCTACAACTAAGCCCCTAAAACATAGAAATAGCAACATAGCACACCAACACATGCAATATCATGCAACAACAAAATAGCCCCAACCGGGATATTACAGTTCTACCCCTTAAAATAATTTCGGCCTCAAAATTACCGATCAAAAGAGTTGCGAATGCTATCTTTGTCTCATCATATCCTCGGGTTCCCGTGGCTTCTTCCACGCCATGATTCCGCCAAAGAACCTTAACCAAAGGCACTGACTTTCTCACGCGAGAACCTTCACATCCCGATCAAGAATGCGCACGGGTTCTTCTTCAAAAGTCAAATCTGGATTTACCTCGATCTCTTCCACTTTGCTACCACATGCGGCGGATCCGAATGATAACGTCGAAGCATCGAAGCGTGAAATATGTCGTGAATCGACTAAGCTCTGCGGCAACTCCGGTTGATACGCCATGCTGGTCCCACTCGTCTCAAAACCTTATACGGCCCAATAAACCTCGGACTTAGCTTGCCTTTCTTTCAGAACCTCAAAACCTTCTTCCATGGCGAGACCTTGAAAAACTTGATCCCCACGAGAAAACCCTATGTCTCTCCGCTTAAGATCGGCATAAGACTTGCCGGTCAGAAGCTTCCTTCAACCGAGCACTGAATCAACTTAACCTTGTCTTCGGTCGACAACCAACTCGGGTCCCAACAGCTGGCGTTCACCTAATTCCGTCCAACACGTGGGTGATCGACACTTCCTACCATACAACGCCTCATATGGTGCCATCTTGATGCTCGCAGTAAGCTGTTGTTGTAGGCAAACTCGACTAATGGTAGAAACTCCTCCCAACTACCTCTGAAATCCAGAACACAACCCCTCGGCCATATCCTCCAAGATCCGAATAACCCTTTCCGATTGTCAAGTCGATTTGCGGGTGAAAAGTCTTTGAAATCCAACCGCGTACCGAGCTGATGCAGCGCTTTCGAAGAACCTTGAGCGTAAATGCGGGATCCCTATCCGTGATGATCGATCTCGGCACACCGTGAAACCTCACTATCTCACGAAACATACGGCCGCCAACCTCGAAGTGAGTAGTCAACCCTCAGGAATGAAATGAGCTGATTTAGTCGATCGATCCACAATTACCCAAAGCCCCGAATCCTTCTTGCTTGGCGTAGCGGTAACCTTGGCGAAATCCATGGTTATCCTTTCCCACTTCCATCGAGGAATCTTCACGGTGAAGCAACCACGGCGACAAGCGATGTTCGGCCTTGACCTGCGACATGTCGGGCACTTCCCAACAAACTCTGTCACTTCTTTCTTGGACCGAGGCCACCAAAGCGCTCTGCGAGATCCCTATACATCTTACTACCTCCGGGATGCATAGCATAAGGGCTGCTATGTGCGTCTGAAGAATCCTCTGCCTCGGCTCAACATCCTTGGGCATACAAGCTTTACCTTGAAAACACGACACCTCATCACTAGACAAGTTGTAACCTTCCAAACCACCACTCTGTACACGCAACCTCCGCGCACTCAGAACCCCATCCTCTAGCTTGTTTCTCTCGATGCTGCTCAACCCAAGTAGGCTTAATGCAACTCTGCGAGAATACTCCGTCGTCATACAAACTCAAATGGGCAAACATCGCTCTTAAGTCAAGAAACAACCTTGCGGCTCAGCGCGTCGCCACCACGTTAGCCTTGCCGGATGATACTCAATCGAGCGAGTCGTAATCCTTAAGCAACTCAACCCATCTATCTTTGCCTCAAATTCAAATCCTTACGAGTCAAGAGGTACTTGGACTCTTATGTTCGGTGTAGACTATTGATCTCTCTCCGTACAAGTAGTGCCTCCAAATCTTCAACATAAAGACTACTGCCGCTAACTCTAGATCGTGCGTCGGATAGTTGACCTCATGTGGCCTCATTTGCCGAGATCGTAAGCCACAACCTTACCTTCTGCATCGGCACACAACCCAACCCGTATGTGATGCATCGCGATGGGCCGTGAATTCCTTACCGGCCTCGGGTTGAATCAAAGCGGAGCTTACATTTAGAATCTTCTTAAGCTTGTTGAAACTTTCCATACATTTCTCGGTCGGACAAAGCGGAACCTCTTTCCTTAACAACTTGGTCATTGGTGCTGCAATCAAGCGAAAAACCCTCTACAAACCTTCGGTAGTATCTGCCAAACCAGAAAACTCGAATCTCGACCACCGACTTAGGCGGTTTCAATCCAAAAGCGCCTCAATTTTCGAGGATCCACTCTAATCCCCTCGGTGACACTACATGTCCCAAGAAAGTCACTTCTCTAAGCGAACTCGCACTTCTTTGAACTTAGCGTAAAAGCACATACGCCTCAAAATCTGCAGTACCACCGCAAATGCGCATCATGCTCTTCTTACATTTCTTGAATACACCAGGATGTCGTCAATAAAAACTACCATGAACTGGTCCAGAATCTTGCTTTGAAACACCCTATTCATCATATCCATGAATCTTTGCCGGGCGCGTTAGTCAACCCGAGCGGCATTACGAGAAATTCGTAGTGCCCATACCGAGTCCGAAATCTTTGTCTTGTGAATATCCGCTTCTTTCACCTTTAGCGGTGATACCGGACCTCGGTCAATCTTAGAAAATACTGTTTGCACCCTTGGTGATCAAACAAGTCATCTATCCGTGGCAGCGGATACTTGTTTTTGATCGTCGACTTATTCAAGCAAGCGGTAATCTATGCACATCCGCATTGTACCATCTTTTTCTTAACAAAAAGTACAGGCGCACTTACGGTGAAACACTTGGCTTTGATAAAACCTCGGTCCAACAACTCTTGGATCCCGAGCCTTAAGCTCCACCAATTCCTTTGGCGCCATCCTATACGGAGCAATAGACCTTTGGCGCGATTCGGATATGAGATCTATCCCAAACTCTACCTCACGATCCGGCAAACCGGAAGTTCTTCCGGAAACACATCAGCCAAATTCCTTAAGCTGTTCGGACTTTTTCTCACAGCGGACTCTTTAGCCTCCAAGGCATACACATGAACCACATACGCTTCTGACCCTTTCTCACCATCTTCTGCGCCTTTGGCGGACACCACGATTAGATAAGTAATCCCTCCTATTACCTATCATAGCCACTTCATCACCCTCGATTCGTCCTTAGAACCATGCGCTTAGCGCAATCCAACCGCACTGGTACTTAACCAACCAGTCCATCCCAAGAATCAAATCGAACTCCCCAAATGGCGGTTCCATCGGATCGTGACAAACACTACCCCTTGGAGTTCTAGGGTACATCTCTAAACGACTTATCTACTACCACGAGTGACCTAAAGGGCTAATTACGGTCATCCGCCTAGAAGATATCTTAGAGTCTAAGTCCATGGTCTCTACTATACTCATCGGCCATGTAAGAATGCGTCGAACCCACATCAATCAAAGCGAAGAAAAGGAGAACCAAAGATCAATAACGTCACGGTTATGGCGTCCAGGTGCGTCGCCTCTCTCGGCGCCTTGCGCATACACTAACCGGTGGTATGCGGTGTCGAACTACCGCACCCGCCGGTGCTCCACGGCCCGACCCAATCCATTACTACCTCTGCCATTACCACGGCCCCTCTGCGGTGGCGGTACATTATTCTGGCCCGAGTACGGCCACGACTCTCGGGCCCGAATCTGGCCAACTTACGCGGACAGTCCCACGCGCGATGATCCAGAGAACCACACTCAAAACAACCTTTTCCACGGTCAGCGGACCTCCCAATGATATCTCCCACAATGGTTACACCGCGGCGGTCCACGACTAGCGGCAACAACCTACCAGGTGATTCGGCCCACTCTGTCTAGCCCTTTTTCGAGGATTACCCGGCGATCCGAGAAGACCCAAAGCTCCTCTTATGCCTCCTGTCCATGCCCTGCCTCACGGACTCCTTAACACCCTCGGCTACCTTAGCCTTCTCAACCAGGGCAGCAAACTCACGCTCTGTTGAGAGCAATCAGCGACCTCAACTCGTCTCTCGGTGTAACATCCCAAAATTGAGCCTAGGAGAATTGAGCCCAATGGGCCGTGGGCCCATATGAGTAAATTGCATGATTGGTTAGTATATGTTGAACTAGACTAGGTGGAAGTTATATACGTGGCTAGATTCGTGTTAGGTGGGCCACACGGCGTGTGGGGCGGATGGGCCGCGAAATCGGGTTTTAGGCCCAATCGTCCGGTACTGCCGGAAGTGGTATTGAGTCGCTAGTGGCGACATTAGGCCTTGAGAAAGGCCATTGCGGTGTGAATTTACGAAAATACCCTTAGTAGGTAAAATTACGATTTTACCCTTAAAGGTTGATTAGCATGATTATGTTGTTTAGTTTTGGCGATTGTAGGGGAAGGCTTGATCTACGCATATCTCGGGTTGTGGCTAGTGCTCGAAAAGTGTTAAGGAATGGGGATCTAGTGCGTTAGATCTTGATCTACGGGATTTGATAGTCGCGTTAGTAATGGTGTGTAAACTAACACACTTCTTGCTTTGTATATGTTTGATAAAGCGATTGATTGGTAAAACCGAAATAGTATGGTTGAGTGATATGATACCCTATGGGGTATGTGCAACGGATTCGAGTAAGTCCGTTTCATTATGAGTCTTTATTATTGATACATGATGTCATGATTTATGATGTATGTGCTATGAGATGCAACGTTAAACATGTTTGCATGATTTGAATACTATACATGAGTTGGTATGATGATGGGTGATATGAGTGGAGAGCGGTGATATTTTTGTCTTGCGAGCACAGTGTTTTGGTAACACAACTTTGTGACTACGGTCACGGAGGTTTAGCACCTCAGGAGGTTTGGCACCTCGTCCTCGTCCCCGTGGTTTTGCACCACGGTGGGTTGGCCCCACAAAAGCGGTATTGAGGATTGGCGCCGGTGATTTGGTATCACCACGATGGGTTGGCCCCATCACTCGATTATCGTGACTACGGTCACGATGGTTTGGTACCACATTTGTGTCTTTGGGACACGGAGGTTTGGCACCTCATTGCGACTCGCGTCCTGTGGTTAACACCACCAGTAGGTTGGCCCCACTTTGAGATATGGGATAAATGCGCGGTGATTTGGTATCACCACGATGGGTTGGCCCCATCATTGGATTTGTGACCGGTCACGGTGTTTTAGTAACACATTGTGACTATCGTCACGGTGGTTTAGCACCACCACGGTGGTTTGGTACCACACGGGGTAGAAAAGGTGTATGGACGGTTAGGATTGGGTGCATATGATTGGGATGCATGATGATCATGATTATGTTTGTATGTGATATTTTGCTAATCCGGGAAAAAGGGTAGCCTGCTGAGTGCAGGTGACTCACCTTTTCCTTAACCATTTCAGGTAGTGCATAAAAAGTGGGCCAGGGATCGGAGAGGACAAGGTGGCCCATGCCGAAGATGATGTTCAATTATTTCATGCTTGATTTTGATATAAGTACTTTATTTGAATTGTTGGGTTGTAATAAAGGCCATTTTATGTTTTTGGTATTACTTTAACTATGGTTTATTTAAATTAAATTGCTACGTGAAAATGATTTATGGTTTGCAACCTATTTATTCAAATTGGATATTATATACTAAAGTTTTAAAAATGAATGAGTTTAATAGCAAAGTTTTGTTCCAAAGATATGTTTTCCAAAATTCAGCAAACTACGATGTTTTATTTTAAGATTTTCAACCGTCTTTTTTCAGTGACATACTGATTCGATTCGTAGTGAATGGGGTAAGATGCAGAGGATGTTCTGATTTAATATCGAGCCGGTTCAAAACTTCGGCTTTGAGGGTTTTGGGCCCAAAACCCTTTTCAAAGAGGGCTTTTAAGAAATTTTTGGTACTACGGCATGGCACTGTACCTCACTTGAAGTCCACAGGTAAGTACTTGGACTTTTGAAAGTGATTTGTTTGTATGGATTGTTATGGGTTTATTTGGGCTCGTAGAATAGAATACTAGGATCTGTTGGACCCTAGGATTAGTCTACTCAAACACTTGCATAAAACTTAAAGCTCGTAAACCACACATGATTAAGTCGCCAGAGTTAAGGTGTGGCAACTTTGTGTGCGCATGTCTAGGAGTGGATCAGGAAGAGCTAGGTACTTAAGCAGTCCTCGTGACTCACCTCCTCTTCGCAGAATCCTACAGTGCGTAGCTACGGTTCACCTTAACCAAGAGGACTTGTTCATAGGCTAAACCGATTATTAAACCCGAAAAGGATTAGCCTTCTTTGTTTTAAAATTTTCTGTTTTAAAAATTTTCAAACTTACCCCTTTAGTTTGTGAAACTCTAAATCAGATTTTGAAAGATGTTTTCTCGATTTCTGAATTACCAAAAATACCCTGTAGGAAAATGTCAAAATTACCCACAGGTTGGGAATGCTCAAGAAAGTGACATGGATGAATGAATGTGTCTTTAGTGAAGTATGTGAATGTTTGAATTAGAAGCAGAGAACTTGAGATGAAACTTTGATTGCTCGAAGAACGACTTCGAAGTAAACTGTTCATAAAATTTGCTCGTGGATTAAGCGGTGGAACAAAATTTCTAATGCATAAAACTTTTAATCAGTTAAATCGCGACGCTAGATATGAGTTCTAGGGGACGTGTTGTCGCGGGCATGGTCGAGGTGGAATAATGACTTTATTAAGATCAGAGTGCGTGACAAGGCGTAGTGTGGTAGGTTAGGATGTGCGATTGTTAGTTAGATGGAAATTTCGAGGACGAAATTTCTTTAAGGAGGGTAGATTTGTAACATCCCAAAATTGAGCCTAGGAGAATTGAGCCCAATGGGCAGTGGGCCATATGAGTAAATTGCATGATTGGTTAGTATATGTTGAACTAGACTAGGTGGAAGTTATATGCGTGGCTAGATTAGTGTTAGGTGGGCCACCTGCGGCGTGTGGGCGGATGGCCGAAATCGGGTTTTAGGCCCAATCGTCCGGTACAGCCGGAAGTGGTATTGATGAGTCGCTAGTGGCGACATTAGGCCTTGAGAAAGGCCATTGCGGTGTGAATTTCTGAAAATACCCTTAGTAGGTAAAATTACGATTTTACCCTTAAAGGTTGATTAGCATGATTATGTTGTTTAGTTTTGGCGATTGTAGGGAAGGCTTGATCTCGCATATCTCGGGTTGTGGCTAGTGCTCGAAAAGTGTTAAGGAATGGGGATCTAGTGCGTTAGATCTTGATCTACGGGATTTGATAGTCGCATTAGTGTCAGTGTGTAAACTAACACACTTCTTGCTTTGTATATGTTTGATAAAAGCGATTGATTGGTAAAACCGAAATAGTATGGTTGAGTGATATGATACCCTATGGGGTATGTGCGCGGATTCGAGTAAGTCCGTTTCATTATGAGTCTTATTATTGATACATGATGTCATGATTTATGATGTATGTGCTATGAGATGCAACGTTAAACATGTTTGCATGATTTGAATACTATACATGAGTTGGTATGATGATGGGTGATATGAGTGGAGAAGCGGTGATATTTTGTCTTTGACGAGCACCAGTGTTTTAGTAACACAACTTTGTGACTACGGTCACGCAGAGGTTTAGCACCTCGGAGGTTTGGCACCTCGGCGTCTCGTCCCGTGGTTTTGCACCACGGTGGGTTGGCCCCACAAAGCGGTATTGAGGATTGGCGCCCGGTGATTTGGTATCACCACGATGGGTTGGCCCCATCACTCGATTATCGTGACTACGGTCACCGGTGGTTTAGTACCACATTTGTGTCTTTGGGACACGGAGGTTTGGCACCTCATTGCGACTCGTCCGTAGTTAACACCTGCGTAGGTTGGCCCCACTTTGAGATATGGGATAAATCGCGGTGATTTGGTATCACACGATGGGTTGGCCCCATCATTGGATTTGTGACGGTCACGATGTTTTGGTAACACATTGTGACTATCGTCACCCGGTGGTTTAGCACCACCAGTGGTGGTTTGGTACCACACGGGTAGAAAAGGTGTATGGGCCGGTTAGGATTGGGTGCATATGATTGGGATGCATGATGATCATGATTATGTTTGTATGTGATATTTTGCTAATCCAGGGAAAAGGGTAGCACTGCTGAGTGCAGGTGACTCACCTTTTCCTTAACCATTCGAGTAGTGCATAAAATTTGGGTAGGGATCGGAGAGGACAAGGTGGCCCATGCCAGAAGATGATGTTCAATTATTTCATGCTTGATTTTGATATAAGTACTTTATTTGAATTGTTGGGTTGTAATAAAGGCCATTTTATGTTTTTGGTATTACTTTAACTATGGTTTATTTAAATTAAATTGCTACGTGAAAATGATTTATGGTTTGCAACCTATTTATTCAAATTGGATATTATATACTAAAGTTTTAAAAATGAATGAGTTTAATAGCAAAGTTTTGTTCCAAAGATATGTTTTCCAAAATTCAGCAAACTACGATGTTTTATTTTAAGATTTTCAACCGTCTTTCCCGGTGACATAACCAGATTCGGTCGTAGTGAATGGTAGGGTGCAGGGATGTTACAGAACCATCCTCAAAGCGAACACACCTCTCGTGTTCGAGTAGCCACAATACCCCTAGCATACCGGCTCGGCTTCAAGAACTCGGCCTCATACTCGGAAGCAGACTTACTCCCTTGGACTAGCCTCAAAAATGCTTTTACATTTGCGGCGTCGATGTAGCTAGCTCCAATGTACTTTTTACGAAATGCGGCCTGAAATAATCCCATGTCGAGATCCTCTGCTTTGCCACACTATCCCGAACCGTGAGCCACCAGCGGTATGACTCATCCCGAAGAAGCGATACTATGCCCTTGACTTCTCCTCGTGATCAAGTCGGATCATCCATGATCCGCTCCGTTGCCTCGGCCAATACTCGGCGGTCTTTGGGAGCAACACTAGAAACACCTCGAAAGAATTCAGCCCCATTTGCACGAAGTCGCTCGCACCGCCATTTCTAGCTCCCGCACCACCACCTACTCCAACTACCCTTTCCAACACTCGCGGCATCGCGCTTTGTGACGCTGCGTCATCGATCGATCTTGGAACTCACCACCTCCGGTGGTGGCGATGCAGGTATCTCATTTTTTCGACCACGACGGACCCTACGGGTTCGTAAAGCGTCATCCTACCACGACCTCGTCTACGACCACGTCCACCTCTAGCGCTCATGACTAAATTCTCACGTATCGACTTAGGAGTTTTATGCATCGTATTTATTCCACTATTTTAAAGCAAAGTCTTATGAATAGTAAAGAAGCTTTGTTTCGCGAGTTCACGGAATCCTATCGATTTCGATTTCTAAAGTAATCCACTACTGCAATCATCCAATCACATCAATAAATCACAAGAAATAGTAAGGGGTACTTACAGGCGGGTGGTCGTGGGAGACTCGGTGTCATGCCTTTCAAACCATTTATTTCCACAAAACACTTAAAATGGACTTTTGAAAACATTTTGGGCCTCGGGCCCACAGTAAAACCTTTGAACTTGGCTCACGATACCACAATTGTAACACCCCAAACCCGGTCAATACACCACGGCCAGAATACGGCATATTCACGGGGAAAATCGCGTTTGAAGGGTTAGGTTTACGGTTAAAGATTCGATGAGAAACTCCTTGTCATATTTTATACTTTTGAAATCTTGGCATGATTGCTTTGTCATGTTTTAATGTTTTAGAGTGATACCCGATGGTAAAGTTTAAAACACATTGCGTTATAGTTTTGAAACCGTTGACCTTCCAAGTTTTTAGCAATTTTAACTCAATTAATTTGTTAAATCATATTAGAAAGCTACTTTAAGCATAAACATAGTAAAACCTAATTTAAAGGCCATTTACAACCCAAAAATAAAACCAAATAGTAATAAATAAACTAAAGTACCAAATTTTGTAAAAGTCACGAGCAAATCTTTATTAAAGCATGGCATGAGCACCTCGAGTCCATCCCGGTTCCATGTCTGCGTCTAAGTGTCATCTGAAATGTCAAAGGAGAGGGTGAGTCGCAAGACTCAGTGCATAAATCCCCCTCCCGATAAAACAACATGCTAACACACATCATATCATAGCAACATTATCAATGCACCCCGATCCTAACCATCCATATCACCTTTCTACCCGTGTGGTACCAAACCCTTTGGTGGTGCCAAACCAACTGGTGACCCAAAGTCACGATATCCATAAGTGTGGTGCCAAACCGCTGGTGACCCAAAGTCACGAATAATCCAATGATGGGGCCAACCCATGCGTGTGATACCAAATCACTAGCGAGGCGATCCCATATCTCAAAGTGGGGCCAACCCACGGTGGTGTTAACCACGAGGGGCGAGTCGCAATGAGGTGCCAAACCTCTGGTGTCCCAAAGACACGAGTGTGATACCAAATCACTTTGGTGGCCGCGATCACAAATCCGATGATGGGGCCAACCCATCGTGTGATACCAAATCAGCGGCGTCAATCCCGTATAATCAGCTGTGGGGCCAACCCCTTTGTGGTGCTAAGCCAGCTTTGGGACGAGGCGCTATGAGGTGCCAAACCTCTGGTGTCCCAAAGACACAAATGTGATACCAAATCTTTGGTGACCAGAAGTCACAAAATCAAGCGTGGTACCGGACCCTTTGGAGGTGCCAAACCTGCGGTGTCCCAAAGACACAGTGTCCCAAAGACACGGATATCATATTCCCCCTCCTCTCATATCACCCACACATGTCATACTAATGCAAATGATATAAAACATGCAATCATGCTAACATGCTCAAATGACATCTCATGGTATTTACATCATAAAACATGTTATCACATATATCACTCTGAGATCTCGTAATGAAACGGACTTACCCGTATCAGTGCTTATACCCCATCGGTACCAAATCCATCAATCATATTGTTTCACTTTAATAAGTAATTAGGTTATCAATCATATTACCAAGCAGAAGTGTGTTAGTTTACACACTGTTAAAGCGTGATCTTTAGTACCAAAAGAATCGATCTAAGGCCCCTTGATTACTTGCTCCTAATATTTGATTTGGTTTCCTACCAAATCTCGAAACAACGATGGCCAACTCCTATAACAACAACGATCACACCTTTAATAACTTGGCTTAATAGAACTAAGCGAATAAACCATGAACAACCTCTCACCATCACTTACCAATCAATCGAGTTGGATAACGGCCTTGTTGATTCGCTTGAATCCCGAAGGCCTAAAAAGAAATTGGTTACACAAGAGATTAGTTCTCTTCTAACGAAGCCGAAAATCATCCTTTTGCCTTACCAAAATGCGTTAGAAGTAAGGGGAGAAGAGATAGCCTTTCGGCCAAAAACTCACCTTCACTAACCGATTGCCCAACACAGGATGAACACCAACACTACACCAATATTGGCCCTAGGTGTTTAACACTCCTACTTTCGGCTTTGAATGTAAAAGGAAAGAAGAAATAGAGGTGGAAAGAAATGGAGGAATCGGCAATTGGGTTTAGGGAAAAGAAGGGGAATAAAGATGGAAAAGGTGTTTTGGAGAGGTGGAGTTTAGAAACACAAGGTTTCAAAAAGAAAAGAAATGGAAGTGGGGTGCTAGGTTAGAAGCAACAAGGGATTTTGAGAGAAAACACAAAGCCAAATTCGGCAAGGATGAAGTTGTTTAAAGCTTTCCGGTTTTGAAAAGGAAAAGAGAGACTTACTTGGAGGAAATTCGGCTTAGGCTCTTGACAAAGAAAGAACTTTGTTTTGAAACAAAGTGACCGAATAAAAATGCCCAAAAATACCAAGATGAATTTTGGCTAACACCTTCTCAAAAGGCAACACGAGGTTCGGCAATTGAGAGCTTACACTTTCGGTTTTGGTATGGCAAAAGAGAAAATTTGCTTCTAAAGATTTTGACCGAAAAACACCAAAACTCAAAATGGATTTCGGCACTACCCCACACCCACACTACCAAGCCGTCCTCCCCCCAAAACTCTCCTAAAATTCGGCCATATCCCCACTAACACTCCACACCACTCAATTCAAATGAGTTGAATAAGTCTTCCTCCTAAAATCCTCTCCACCCACCATTCAAATGGGTAGACCAAGTCCAAAGCGAGTTTGAGCGCCTACAAACTCTTCCTTCCATGCCGTCAAAATGGAAGCCAAAATGTGAGGTCTTTGCGGCTTGAACACAAGACCTCCACCTCATGCGATTGACGCCACACCTAGCTCCCAAGTAGCGCATGCCTTGCCACTTTTGCGGCTCCTCACTTGTGCAACAAGCACCAAATAAAATACATATCCCTCGGCTCCATCGACTCCTACACCTAAAGCTCAAAAACTAAATTTTTCCCATTCCTCAGGCATACTCCTAGCCTAAAACTAAGCCCCTAAAACATAGAAATAGCAACATAGCACACCAACACATGCAATATCATGCAACAACAAAATAGCCCCCAACCGGGATATTACAGTTTCTACCCCCTTAAAATAATTTCGGCCTCGAAATTACACGATCAAAAGAGTTGCGAGTGCTTCTTTGTCTCATCATATCCTCGGGTTCCCACGTGGCTTCTTCCACGCCATGATTCCGCCAAAGAACCTTAACCAAAGGCACGGACTTTCTCACGCGAGAACCTTCACATCCCGATCAAGAATGCGCACGAGTTCTTCTTCCAAAGTCAAATCTGGATTTACCTCGATCTCTTCCACTGCTACCACATGCGGCGGATCGAGCGATAACGTCGAAGCATCGAAGCGTGAAATATGTCGTGAATCGACTAAGCTCTGGCAACTCCAGTTGATCATGCTGGTCCCACTCGTCTCAAAACCTTATACGCCCAATAAACCTCGGACTTAGCTTGCCTTTCTTTCCAGAACCTCAAAACCTTCTTCCATGGCGAGACCTTGAGGAAAAACTTGATCCCCACAGAAAACCCTATGTCTCTCCGCTTAAGATCGGCATAAGACTTACGCCGGTCGAAGCTTTCCTTCAAGCGAGAACTGAATCAACTTAACCTTGTCTTGGTCTCGGCCAACAAACTCGGGTCCCAACAGCTGGCGTTCACCTAATTCGAGTCCAACACGTAGGTGATCGACACTTCCTACCATACTAGCGCCTCATATGGTGCCATCTTGATGCTCGCTTAGTAGCTGTTGTTGTAGGCAAACTCGGCTAATGGTAGAAACTCCTCCCAACTACCTCTGAAATCCGAACACAACCCCTCGGCATATCCTCCAAGATCGAATAACCCTTTCAGATTGTCCGTCGATTTGCGGGTGAAAAGCCGTCTTTGAAATCCAACCGCGTGCCAGAGCTGATGCAACACTTTCCGAGAACCTTGGCGTAAATCGGGATCCCTATCCGTGATGATCGATCTCGCGGCACCGTGCAACCTCACTATCTCTGAAACATACGGCCGCCAACCTCACGAAGTGAGTAGTCAACCCCTCACGCGGAATGAAATGGTGATTTAGTCGGTCGATCCACAATTACCCAAAGCTGAATCCTTCTTGCTTGGCGTGGCGGTAACCCTTGGCGAAATCCATGGTTATCCTTTCCACTTCCAGCGAGGAATCTTCACGGTGAAGCAACCACGGCGGCAGCGATGTTGGCCTTGACTGTGACATGTCGGACACTTCCACAAACTCTGTCACTTCTTTCTTGAGACCAGGCCACCAAAAAGCGCTCTGCGAGATCCTATACATCTTACTACCTCCGGGATGCATAGCATAAGAGGGCGCTATGTGCGTCTGAAGAATCCTCTGCCTCGACTCAACATCCTTGGGCATACAAGCTTTACCTTGAAAACACGACACCTCATCACTAGACAAGTTGTAACCTTCCAAACCACCACTCTGTACACCGCAACCTCCGCGCACTCGAACCCCATCCTCTAGCTTGTTTTCTCTACGATCTGCTCAACCCAAGTAGGCTTAATGCGCAGCTCTGCGAGAATACTCACTGTCGTCATACAAACTCAAATGGGCAAACATCGCTCTTAAGTCGAAACAACCTTGCGGCTCAGCGCGTGCGCCACCACGTTAGCCTTGCCGGATAATACTCAATCGAGCGATCGTAATCCTTAAGCAACTCAACCCATCTCTGTTGCCTCAAATTCAAATCATACGAGTCAAGAGGTACTTGGACTCTTATGTTCGGTGTAGACTATTGATCTCTCTCCGTACAAGTAGTGCCTCCAAATCTTCAACGCAAAGACTACTGACCGCTAACTCCGGATCGTGCGTCGGATAGTTGACCTCATGTGGCCTCGGCTACAGAGATCGTAAGCCACAACCTTACCTTCTGTATCGGCACACAACCCAACCCCGTATGTGATGCATCGCGATGGCCAAGTGAATTCCTTACGGCCTCGGGTTGAATCAAAGCCGAAGCATCTGTTAGAATCTTCTTAAGCTTGTTGAAACTTTCTGCTTTGTTTCTCGGTCCGGACAAGCGGAACCTCTTTCCTTAACAACTTGGTCATTGGTGCTGCAATCAACGAGAAACCCTCTACAAACCTTGGTAGTATCTGCCAAACCAGAAAACTCGAATCTCTCATTGCGACTTAGGCGGTTTCAATCAAAAGCGCCTCAATTTTCGAGGATCCTCTAATCCCCTCGGTGACACTACATGTCCCAAGAAAGTCACTTCTCTAAGCGAACTACGCACTTTGAACTTAGCGTAAAGGCGCTTCTCCCTCAAAATCTGCGGTACCACACGCAAATCGCATCATGCTCTTCTTACGTTCTTGAATACACGGGATGTCGTCAATAAAAACTACCACGAACTGGTCCGGAATCTTTGCTTTGAAACACCCTATTCATCATATCCATGAATCTTTGCCGGTAGCGTTAGTCAGCGACGGCATTACGAAAAAGTCGTAGTGCCCATACCGAGTCAGAAGCATTTGTCTTGTGAATATCGCTTCTTTCACCTTTAGCTGGTGATACCGGACCTCGAGTCAATCTTAGAAAATACCACTTTGCACCCTTGGTGATCAAACAAGTCATCTATCGTGGCAGCGGATACTTATTTTGATCGTCGGCTTCTTGGTGGCGGTAATCTATGCACATCCGCATTGTACCATCTTTCTTCTTAACAAAAGTGCCGGCGCACTTACGGTGAAACACTTGGCTGATAAAACCTCGGTCCAACAACTCTTGGATCGAGCCTTAAGCTCCACCAATTCCTTTGGCGCCATCCTATACGGAGCAATAGACTTACTGCCATGATTCGGGTGCAGATCTATCCCAAACTCTACCTCACGATCGGCGGCAAACCGGAAGTTCTTACGGAAATACATCAGCCAAATTCCTTAAGCTGTTCGGACTTTTTCTCTGAGACTCTTTAGCCTCCAAGGCATACACATGAACCACATCGCTTCACGACCCTTTCTCACCATCTTCTGCGCGCTGGCGGACACCACGATAGATAAGTAATCCCTCCTATTACCTATCATAGCCACTTCATCACCCTCGGTCGTCCTTAGAACCATGCGTAAAGCGCGCAATCCAACTTCGCACGGTACTTAACCAACCGGTCCATCCCAAGAATCAAATCGAACTCCCCAAATGGCGGTTCCTTGGATCGTGACAAACACTACCCCTTGGAGTTCTAGGGTACATCTCTAAACGGCTTATCTACTACCACGAGTGACCTAAAGGGCTAATTACGGTCATCGCCTAGAAGATATCTCGAGTCTAAGTCCATGGTCTCTACTATACTCACGGCCATGTAAGAATCGTCGAACCCACATCAATCAAAGCGGTAAAAAAGGAGAACCAAAGATCAATAACGTCACCGGTTATGGCGTCCGATCGTCGCCCTCCTCTCGGCGCCTTCTTTGCATACACTAACCCGGTATGCAGCGTCGAACTACCCGCACCTGTCCGGTGCTCTCGGCCCGACCGATCCATTACTACCTCTGCCATTACCACGGCCCCTCTGCGGTGGCGGTACATTATTCTGAGCCCGAGTGCGGCCACGACTCTCGGGTGAATCTGGCCAACTTACGCGGGCGGTCCCTCACGCGATGATCCGAGAGAACCACCTCAAAACAACCTTTTCCACCGGTCAGCCGGCCTCCCCAATGATATCTCCCACAATGGTTACACCGCGGCGGTCACGACTCGCGGCAACAACCCTACCAGGCCCGGTTCGGCCCACTCTGTCTAGCCCTTTTACGAGGATTACCCGGCGATCGAGAAGACCCAAAGCTCCTCTTATGCTGCTCCTGTCCATGCCTGCCTCACGGACTCCTTAACACCCTCGGCTACCTTAGCCTTCTCAACCGGGACAGCAAACTCACGCTCTGTTGAGGAGCAATCAGCGACCTCAACTCGTCTCTCGGACCATCCTCGAAAGCGAACACACCTCTCGTGTTCGGTAGCCACAATACCCCTAGCATCCGGCTCGGCTTCAAGAACTCGACCTCATACTCGGAAAGCAGACTTACTCCCTTGGACTAGCCTCAAAAATGCTTTTCATTTGCGGCGTCGATGTAGCTAGCTCCAATGTACTTTTAAATGCGACCACTGAAATAATCCCATGTCGGATCTCTGCTTTGCCACCTGCATCCCGAACCGTGAGCCACCAGCTGGTATGACTATCAGAAGAAGCGATACTATGCCCTTGACTTCTCCTCGGCGATCAAGTCGGATCATCCATGATCCGCTCCATTGCCTCCGCCAATACTCGGCGATCTTTGGGAGCAACACTAGAAACACCTCGAAAGAATTCAGCCCCATTTGCGAAGTCGCTCGAGCCCCGATTTCTAGCTCTGCACCACCACCTACTCCAACTACCCTTTCCAACACTCGCGGCATCGCGCTGTGACAACTGCGTCGACCCATCGATCTTGAAACTCACCACCTCCGGTGGTGGCGATGCCGTATCTCATTTTTGACCCACGACCGGACCCTACGGGTTCGAAGCAAATCATCCTACCACGACCTGCGTCCACGACCACGTCCACCTCTAGCGCTCATGACTAAATTCTCTCGTATCGACTTAGGAGTTTTATGCATCGATATTTATTCCCTTTGTTTTAAAGCAAAGTCTTATGAATAGTAAAGAAGCTTTGTTTTCGCGAGTTCACGGAATCCTATCGATTTGAGTTTCTAAAGTAATCCCTCTGCAATCATCCAATCACATCAATAAATCACAAGAAATAGTAAGAGAGTACTTACAGGCGGGGGAGTGCTGGGAGACTCGGTGTCATGCCTTTCAAACCATTTATTTCAACAAAACACTTAAAAGCAGGACTTTTGAAAACATTTTGGGCCTCGGGCCCGCAGTAAAACCTTTGAACTTGGCTCGATACCACAATTGTAACACCCCAAACCGGTCAATACACCACGACCGAATCGGCATATTACAGGGAAAATCGCGTTTGAAGGGTTAGGTTTACAGTTAAAGATTCGATAAGAAACTCCTTGTCATATTTTATACTTTTGAAATCTTGGCATGATTGCTTTGTCATGTTTTAATGTTTTAGAGTGATACGATGGTAAAGTTTAAAACACATTGCGTTATAGTTTTGAAACCGTTGACCTTCCAAGTTTTTAGCAATTTTAACTCAATTAATTTGTTAAAGCATATTAGAAAGCTACTTTAAGCATAAACATAGTAAAACCTAATTTAAAGGCCATTTACAACCCAAAATAAAACCAAATAGTAATAAATAAACTAAAGTACCAAATTTTGTAAAGTCAGAGCAAATCTTTATTAAAGCATGGCATGAGCACCTCGAGTCCATCCGGTTCCATGTCGCGTCTAAGTGTCATCTGAAATGTCAAATGAGAGGGTGAGTCGCAAGACTCGGTGCATAAATCCCCTCCCGATAAAACAACATGCTAACACACATCATATCATAGCAACATTATCAATGCACCCCGATCCTAACCATCCATATCACCTTTCTACCACGTGTGGTACCAAACCCTTGGTGGTGCCAAACCACTGGTGACCCAAAGTCACGATATCCATAAGTGTGGTGCCAAACCCTTTGGTGACCCAAAGTCACGAATAATCCAATGATGGGGCCAACCCATCGTGTGATACCAAATCACTAGCAGGCGATCCCATATCTCAAAGTGGGGCCAACCCACGGTGGTGTTAACCACGGGGGCGAGTCGCAATGAGGTGCCAAACCTGCGGTGTCCCAAAGACGCGGTGTGATACCAAATCACTTTGGTGACCATGATCACAAATCCGATGATGGGGCCAACCCATCGTGTGATACCAAATCACTGGCGTCAATCGTATAATCAGCTGTGGGGCCAACCCCTTTGTGGTGCTAAGCCAGCTGGGACGAGGCGCTATGAGGTGCCAAACCTCTGGTGTCCCAAAGACACAAATGTGATACCAAATCACTTTGGTGGCCAGAAGTCACAAAATCAAGCTGTGGTACCGGACCACTTTGGAGGTGCCAAACCTCTGGTGTCCCAAAGACACGATGTCCCAAAGACACGGATATCATATTCCCCCTCCTCTCATATCACCCACACATGTCATACTAATGCAAATGATATAAAACATGCAATCATGCTAACATGCTCAAATGACATCTCATGGTATTTACATCATAAAACATGTTATCACATATATCACTCTGAGATCTCGTAATGAAACAGACTTACCGTATCCGTGCTTATACCCCATCGGGTACCAAATCCACCAATCATATTGTTTCACTTTAATAAGTAATTAGGTTATCAATCATATTACCAAAGCGAAGTGTGTTAGTTTACACACTGTTAAAAAATGATCTTTAGTACCAAAAGAATCGATCTAAGGCCCCTTGATTACTTGCTCCTAATATTTGATTTGGTTTCCTACCAAATCTCGAACCAACGATGGCCAACTCCTATAACAACAAAGTCACACCTTTAATAACTTGGCTTAATAGAACTAAGCGAATAAACCATGAACAACCTCTCACCATCACTTACCAATCAATCGAGTTCGGATAACGGCCTTGTTGTTGCTTGAATCGAAAGGCCTAAAAGAAATTGGTTACACAAGAGATTAGTTCTCTTCTAATGAAGCCGAAAATCATCCTTTTGCCTTACCAAAATCGTTAGAAGTAGGGGAGAAGAGATAGCCTTTCGGCCAAAAACTCACCTTCACTAACAGATTGCCCAACACGGGATGAACACCAACACTACACCAATATTCGGCCCTAGGTGTTTAACACTCCTACTTTCGGCTTTGAATGTAAAGGAAAGAAGAAATAGAGGTGGAAAGAAATGGAGGAATCGGCAATTGGGTTTAGGGAAAAGAAGGGGAATAAAGATGGAAAAGGTGTTTTGGAGAGGTGGAGTTTGACACAAGGTTTCAAAGAGAAAAGAAATGGAAGTGGGGTGCTAGGTTAGAAGCTTAACAAGGGATTTTGAGAGAAAACACAAAGCCAAATTCGGCAAGGATGAAGTTGCTTAAAGCTTTCGGTTTTGAAAAGGAAAAAGAGACTTACTTGGAGGAAATTCGGCTTAGGCTCTTGACAAAAGAAAGAACTTTGTTTTGAAACAAAGTGACCGAATAAAAATGCCCAAAAATACCAAGATGAATTTGGCTAACACCTTCTCAAAAACAACGAGTTCGAAGCAATTGAGAGCTTACACTTTCGGTTTTGGTATGGCAAAAGAGAAAATTTGCTTCTAAAGATTTTGTAGAAAAACACCAAAACTCAAAATGGATTTGGCACTACCCCACACCCACACTACCAAGCCGTCCTCCCCCTCAAAAGCGCTCCTAAAATTCGGCCATATCCCCACTAACACTCCACACCACTCAATTCAAATGAGTTGAACAAGTCTTCCTCCTAAAATCCCTCTCCACCCACCATTCAAATGGGTAGACCAAGTCCAAGCGAGTTTGAGCGCCTACAAACTCTTCCTTCCATGCCGTTAAAATGGAAGCCAAAATGTGAGTCTTTCTGGCTTGAACACAAGACCTCCACCTCATGCGATTGGCGCCACACCTAGCTCCCAAGTAGCGCATGCCTTGCCACTTTGCCGGCTCTTCACTTGTGCAACAAGCACCAAATAAAATACATATCCCTCGGCTCCATCGGCTCCCTACACCTAAAGCTCAAAAACTAAATTTTTCCCATTCCCTCGAGGCATACTCTAGCCTACAACTAAGCCCCTAAAACATAGAAATAGCAACATAGCACACCAACACATGCAATATCATGCAACAACAAAATAGCCCCCCAACCCGGGATATTACATGACAGACCCGAATGCCCACAATGTGGCAAATGTCATCTTGGAGAATGTCGAGCACATGAAAATGCATGCTTTAGATGTGGTTCCCAAGACCGCTATATAAAAGATTGTCCAGAGATGATGAAAGAAGAGTGAACTCAGACCTCGAGATCCGGGAGTATGGTCCGAGGAAGACCGCAGAGAAACCCGGAAAGTGGGGCAAGTGGAAAAGGTAACCCTCGAGAGCAGGCCGCGAGACCCGAGGGTAGAGTGCCTGCAAGGACTTATGCCATTCGCACTCGCGAAGAGGTATCTTCTCATGATGTTATTACGGGTACCTTTTCTCTTTTTGATATCAAAGTTATTGCTTTAATAGATCCCGGATCCACACACTCTTATATTTGCATGAAATTAGCATCCGGTTTGAGTATGCCTATGGATTCTACAGAATTTATGATTAAAGTGTCTAATCCTTTAGGCAAGAGTGTGTTAGTTGATAAAGTATGTAAAGATTGCCCATTAATGATTAGTGGTCATTGCTTTAAAGCAAATCTTATGTTGCTACCATTCGATGAGTTCGACCTCATTCTTGGTATGGGTAGTTGTTGCCCATGATGTAATAGTTAATTATGGGAAGAAATACATTGAGATGAGATGTGAGAATGGGGATACTCTTCATGTAGAATCAGATGAATGAGGTGAATCGTCGGTGATGATTTCTCATATGATGGCGCAGAGATATATAAGAAAAGGGTATGAGGCATTTTTGGCCTTTGTGATGAATGATAAAGAAAGCGAGTTAAAGATTGAGTCGAGTGCCGATAGTATGTGAGTACTGGATGTTTTCTGAGAATTGCAGGACTACCACCGATTAGAGAGGTTGAGTTCAATATTGAGCTAGCTCCGTCTTGCATGCCGATATCTATTACTCCTTACAGAATGGCTCCAACAGAGTTGAAAGAGCTAAAGTCACAGTTGCAAGAGTTGATAGACAAAGGCTTTGCAAGATCAAGTTGTTCATAATGGGGTGCTCCAGTTTTATTTGTGAAAAAGAAAGATGGCACCATGAGATTGTGCATAGATTACCGTCGACTTAATAAAGTGTGATAAAGAACAAGTACCCATTGCCTAGGATCGATGATTTATTCAATCAATTGAAAAGAGCCACTTTGTGTTCTCCAAAATAGACTTGAGATCGGTACTACCGGTGAGAGTGAAGGATTGAGATGTATCCAAGACCGCATTTTGAACAAGGTATGAGCATTATGAATTTTTAGTCATGCCCTTTGGGTTGACCAATGCTCCATGGTATTCATAGACTTAATGAACCGCATCTTTAGACCATACCTCGACAAGTTTGTAGTCGTTTTTATTGTGACATCTTGATTTATTCCCTAGATGAGAATGAGCATCTTTGAACATCTACGGATAGTTTCTGAGACTCTTGAGAAAATCGGTTGTATGCCAAATTCGGTAGAAGCAAATTTTGGCTCAAGGAAGTAGGAGTTTTTGGACATATTGTCTCGAGAGATGGAGTCAGAGTAGATCCAAGTAAGATCTCGACCATAATGGGTGGAAGCCATCGAAGAACATCCCGGAGATTAGAAGTTTTCTAGGCCTGGCCAAGCTATTACTGAATGATTTCGTCAAGGGTTTTCCATGATTGCAACCCAGATGACTAAATTATTCTGAGAAAAATGTAAAGTTTAAGTGGATGAGCGATGCCAACAAAGTTTGAGAAGTTGAAAGCAATGTTGTGAAGCTCAGTTTTAGTACAACCGAGTCGGGGAAAGAGTTTATAATTTCTGATGCATCCTTAAATGGATTAAATTTGTGTACTTATGCAAGAAGGCAAGGTTATTGCTTATGCCTCAAGGCAGTTGAAGCCTCATGAGAAGAATTATCAAGCGCATGATTTAGAGTTGGTTGCCATAGTCTTCGCTTTGAAGATTTGGAGACACCATTTATATGGTGAAAAATGTCGGATTTTTCACGATCACAAAAGTCTGAAGTACTTGATGGTGAGAAGAGTTGAACTTAAGGCAACGGAGATGGTTAGAATTAATAAAAGACTATGAATTGGTCATTGACTACCATCCGGGGAAAGGCGAATGTAGTCGCCGTGCTTTAATGAAAGTCCCTATTTGCATTAAGAGCATTGAATTCAAGGATATCTTTATCAGATGATGGTTCTATTTTAGATGAAATTTGTGAGAGCTAGACCAATGTTTCTTCACGAGATCTTGGAAGCTCGAGAAAGAAGATAGTGAATTGCAAGTCAAGAAAGCTCGGTCTGCGAATCCGATGTTGGATCGACTTTTGGATTAATTCCAGATGGATATTTGATGTTTAAAGATAGAGTTTGTGTCACAGAGAAAGAGGAGCTTATTCGAGAAAATTTTGTATGAAGCACATAACGGATGTTTATCTGTACATCAGGAAGTACAAAGATGTATAATGATTTGAAGCAACAATATTGGTGGTGAAAATGAAGAAAGATATTTGAGTTTGTTTCCAAGTGCATGATTTGTCGGCAAGTAAAAAAGTGAACACCAAGTACCTTGGGTTTACTTGAGCCCATCTTGGTTCAGAGTGGAAATGGGATTTGTATCACCATGGATTTTATAGCAGGTTTACCGTTGTCACCCAAAAAGAAGGATGCTATATGGGTTGTAGTGGATAGACTCACGAAGTCAGCCCATTTTGTACCTGTACGAGTTGATTACTCACTCGACAAGTTAGAAAACTTGTATGTTTCAGAAATAGTAAGGCTTCACGGAGTTCCCTTATCGATTATATTGGATAGAGATCCGAGATTCACATCCAGATTTTGGAAGAAGCTGCAAGAAGCCTTGGGTACAAAATTGAGTTTTAGTACAGTTTTTCATCCTCAAACTGATGGTCAGTCAGAGAGGCTAATTCAAGTACTCGAGGATATGCTCAGATGTTGTATTTTAGAATTTCAAGGCAGTTTGGAAAAGTTTCTCCCATTGATAGAATTTTCCTACAATAATAGTTTTCAGTCGAGTTTAAAGATGGCGCCTTATGAGGCTGTATATGGGCGAAAGTGCAGAATGCCTTTATTTTGGACTGAACTCAAGGAAAACCAAATTCATGGGGTTGATTTGGATAGATAAGCTGAAGAGAAAGTGAAAGTGATACGAGAATGTTTAAAAGCTGCATCAGACAGACAGAAGTCCTATTCGGACTTAAAAAGAAAAGAGATAGAGTATCAAGTCGGAGATAAAGTTTTCTTGAAAGTGTCACCATGGAGAAAAGTTCTCAGATTTGGCCAGAAAGGCAAGCTGAGTCCACGTTTTATTGGACCGTATGAGATTACCGAGAAAGTTAGGCCGATAGCTTATAGATTGGCTCTGCCATCAGAGTTAGAAAAGATACATGATGTGTTTCACGTGTCAATGTTGAGACGCTACCGATTATATCGTTTACATGTAATTACCCCGTCAGAGATAGAGATTCATCCCGACATGACTTATGGTGAAGAACCAGTTAAGATTTTAGCTCGGGAATTCAAGCAGCTAAGGAATAAAAGTATTGCCCTGGTAAAAGTATTGTGGCAAAGACATGGAATAGAAGAAGCTACGTGGGAACCAGAAGAAATCATTAGGAACCAGTATCCAAACCTGTTTGCTGGTAAGATTTTCGAGGACGAAAATTCCTAAGAGGGGGAGAATTGTAACATCCCGATTCAGGGCCTAGTCAGAATAGTGGTGCGAGACCACAAATCTGAGTTAGTAAATTTAGTTCTTAAGGTTTATGACATGTTTGTATGATAGTATTAAAGTTCCATGTAGAAATTTTGGGAAATTGACATGGAATGATCAAATAGGACTAAATTGCAAAAGATGCAAAATATGAGTTTCTAGAAGCTTTTTGTATGAAATAGCTTTAGAATAATAATTAGAAGTCCTTAAATAGCAATTTTCCCAAAATATAATTTTTGGACAAAATTGGTCATGAGTTGGTAAAATGGAAAATTTGTAAGAGAAGGGCATTTTGGACATTTGTCTAATAAATGATTAAAATAGGAAAAAGATGATAAAAATCTATTCATCTTCTTCCTCCCATTGCCGAAAATTTGCAGACTCCATAGCAAGGGTTCTTCATTTTTTTCAAGCTTGCTAGTAAGTTCATTTTAGCCCCGTTTTTAATATTCTTCGTATTTTTGAAGTTCTCGTATTATGAATTAGCTATTTTTAGCTATAAAATGAGCTAAGATGCATGTTCAAAAATCTATAAATGAATGAAATGCATGTTAAATGATGTTTTATGGAAGTTTATGAGAGTTTGATGTTAGATAAACATCTTTTTCTAAGAGAATTTCATGAAAAATGATAGTATAGACCATTTTGTAATAATTATGAAAATTGGTCATACATACTAGAAATAGTGTGAATTTATGATTGTTATAGTAGAGAAAATGAATCAGCTAAGCATGAAGTTTAAGAAAGTTGAATGAAAATCATTTTACGAGCCTACGGGCAAAAGTGTAAATATGAGAAAGTATAGGGGCAAAATAATAATTTTGCCTAAGTATGAGTAATGAGTCAATTTAGTCAATGTGAGTATTAAATGATCTATTTATGATAATAGATCAAGAAAAACGAAGCCCGGATCGAAACTGAGGCAAGAACAAAGTCGAGGACTAAATTGCATATCTACATACATTTTGTATATCGAGGTAAGTTTGTATGATTTCTAAGCTTTATGATTTCTATCATTGAATTGCTTAGTATAATGTACATTATTATCATGGAATGCTTAATGTTTTGCTAAAAAAAGAAATTAATGAGATTAAGTATGAGCAAGTCCCGATTGAAGATGAATTTCCTAGGATACTCGATCTACCACATGAGATAAGAAAGTCCGTATAAGACCAAGCCAAGGCATGGCATCGGCAATCAAGCAAAGATATCATGTAAGTCCAAGGCAAGCTTGGCATTGAACAAGCTACCATGTAAGTCCAAGGCAAGCTTGGCATTGAACAAGTTATCATTTAAGTCCAAGGCAAGCTTGGCATTGAACAGATATCATGTAAGTCCAAGGCAAGCTTGGCATTGAACAAGTTATCATGTAAGTCCAAGGCAAGCTTGGCATTGAACAAGTTATCATGTAAGTCCAAGGCAAGCTTGGCATTAAACAGATATCATGTAAGTCCAAGGCAAGCTTGGCATTGAAAAGCTATCAAGAGAAAGAGATCCCATGTAAGTCCAAGCCAAGGCATGGCATTGGTGAGAATAAGAAAGACTTCGTATAAGTCCATGTCAAGACATGGCCTCGAAACCAAGATGAGATACTCAATGTAAGACCGTATCTAGGATATGGCTTTGGCATCAAGTTCGTGGGAAGAGATTTAGTATCCTCGGTTATTCGCAGAAATTCATCGGGCAAATGAGTAAAGTTAAAATGAGATAGCAAGAAAGTTAAGTAAGCAAAGTTATTATCAAGTTGAAAATGAGTATTATTCATGTTATGAATGATGAATCAGAGATTATGATTATTATGTTAAAGTATGCTGATCAATGAGATCAAGTGATATAGGTACCTTGTTTACCTCTCAAGTATGAGACTAGTAAGTTTCATGAGATATGTAAGAATCAAGTATGAGTAAGTAAGCTTTATAGCTGAAATTTATGATACCATTGTTGATGTCAAATGGTTTATATTAAGCAAGTATGTTGCTATGAGCATTATGCAAACTTACAAAGTTAAATGCTTACGTCTTTTATTCTTTCTTTCTATGTAGTCCCGCCAAGCTAACTTGTGGATCGTTGAAGTCGGAGCTCGAAGCACACTATCAATCCTTATTTTGGTATAGCCAAGTTGAAATTATATTAAGTATGGCATGTATAGGAAACATTTGATTTTGAGTATATGTCTTAGTAAGGGCAAAAGTATGGGCTATCAAGTTTATTATTCTTTTGTAAATGGCTAAGTGATTGGCCAAGATTGACTAAGTATGTATGTTATTGATATCAATGAAGCATGTTGTATTGTTCATGAAAGATGTAATAGTTGAGTTCTTTGAATTGAGCTTGAGTTTGGTCTTGATTTCAGGGTGGCAATTGGCTTGGTAAATAGCCTCTAAGTGCCCCACGGATGGACACACGGGCGTGTGTCTGGCCGTGTTCACCCGCACCATTGTATCTTAAGTCGAGAATAGACCACGGACTAGTCACACGGGCGTGTGTCTAGACTCTAGGGCCGTGTTAAGGTAGTCGGTGTGCACCAAGGGTGGTAAGCACGGGCGTGTGCCTTGGCCCAGTGGGGCATTGGCGAGAATCTTTGGGGTTTTAGGCACGGTTTTGGGCCACGGGTGTGTCCAGGCCGTGTGTATTTTGCCGATATCCACCACGGGTGAAAGACACGGGCATGTTTTAGGGTGCAGGCGTGTCCCATACAACATGGGCGTGTGACCCCCTGCTCAAAGAAAAGTTTTGAATAAGTTCCAAAAGTTTTTAGATAACTGTTTAAGGCCTCGTAGGCTCATGAAAGGTATGAATAGACTGAGAAAGAGAAGTTTTTAATTCGGAACAAAATTTTATAGCCCGTAAGTACATGTTTAAGTGAGTTCAAGCATGGTAATGTCTCGTATCAAGTCTCGGTATCGGACTCGGGTATGGGGTGTTACATTATTCTCGTAATCATTCTCGTAATTGCCATTGCATACTTGGAACGATGGAAATGTGCAAGTGTACACAATCGCAACAAGTAATAAAGTGACAAGTAAATGTCGAGTTATCGTACCCACGGGGACTGTGAAAAGAATTATTTATGAATGCTATTTAAAACACTTTGGTGAAGAAAAATATTTTGTTTGAAGAGGGTGATTAAAAAATAAGATTTTAAACTAAGTAAACTAAATAATTAAATCTCAAATGCACGATTTCAAAATACGATTTTAATCAAGATGACATAATTGTGTTAGATTAATTACATTTCTTAACTTAGAATCATTAAACTCATGTTTATATTGTTACGAAAAAATTCACGGCAACTCGGTAATTTGCTAACTTATTAACATACTCACCTACCAAAATCCACTCATCTCTTGACTATATCCCTATGTCAATTCAACCGATTAAACAAATCTTAATAGGCAAATATGTTATTGCACATACATACTTATTAAATCGAAATAATCTCTTGTACATATCCCTATGTCAATTCAAATGACTAATTAAATCTAATAAGCACATAAAAGGCTACGTGAGGTAACAAAGTATCCCTACCTTGAAACAGTTTAATCACAATAATCTTGCAAGTTATGCAAGGCAAATGTATCGTCGGAATCTGGTTGCTAATTTAACCTCGGCTACCTTAGGTGATTAAACATGCCTCGATTAAAAATGTGTGTCCATTAATTACGATTTCAATCCGTTTAAATAATTAATTCATCAGCTACCTCACAATTGTAATGCAAGAATAACTTAGTCATGATTTTACTTAATCAAGCATCTTACCGAGGCCTATAACAACATAAACACAATTTTAACAATTTTAGCAAATGAAATGCAATCAACCTAACACAAATTAAATTCAACCTAAATTGATTAAATTAACCATTCCAACAACATAAATATTCATAGATATTTTCATCATAACAACAACAAAAATTAAAGAGATAGGGAACAAGAATCAAATTCGGTGTTTTTTCGTGGCTTGACTAGTTTGGTCCGTTCTTCCTTCTCCGTTGTCCTCGTCGACCAAGGCTGATATGAACACTTAATTGCTGCTCCAAATGGCTGATGAATGCCCCTTTTCCAAGGGGGGAAATCGGCAAGAGAGCAAGGGAATTTGGAATGGAAAAGAGGAGAGAAAGTGGAGAAAAGAGAGAAAAGATGTGAATGCTTGAGACGTGTTTCAAATGAGCAGCCTAAGGGGGTTTTTATAGCTGAAGAGGGCTGCTAAAAATAGCTAAAATTATCAGCAAAAGATCCCTCCCTTGGCCGGCCACACATGTGCCAAGGTTGATAGTTTCAACTTTGCTAATTTAGGCTTGGGGCAAATCTATAAAGCCACTAATTGTGGAGGGGTTTGTTTGCAACTTGAACAAGTCTTCAAAGGCCTCTTTGCAAGATAAATAATCAGCAAATAAGCTGATTTGGGTCAGAATATGGACGGTTTTGGGCTGTCCACTTCTTGGTCGGTTTGGTTCACTCGGTTCGGCTCAACTGGACCACTTTTTACCAAATTAAGCATATAAACGGTAAAATTTCTTAATGAAATTTTTATACGACAATACTAACATGTTGTAAACATTAAAATAATAATAAAATAATTATTCTCACATCGAATTTGTGGTCCTGAAACCACTATTCTGATTTTACTAAAAATAGGCTGTTACACTACTTTTAATTATTTATTTTCTATTCCGTAATCCGATTTAATGAAACAATGTAGATTACTATTTTGAATTTGGATTCTATTCACCAACCCATGAGCTAAATCTTGTAGGGTTCGGATTACTTGATGAAACTTTTATTTCCATTATTGGCCACGGCTTAGATTAGTTTTAATTTATTGTTTCATACAATGGTATTTATGAATAGCGTGCATGTAATCTCTAGACATAGGTGAATATGCAGCATGTTTATAAACTTAATCTAATTCTGAAAATGTTAGGTTAGTTAGATCAAAATTCAATGATATGAGTGAGTACTCGAAAGAATACTCGTAGCAGACTCTAGGCATAGAGCAACATTCTGTACGGAAATGAGAAGAATAGTAGTAGGAAACAAATTCAAAACCTATAGACATATAGTGCCCTAGGTGAGGTAACTCAAGGCCTAGCTCTCGAAAGAAGCAGAACACATTAGAACTATTCCGAGCAGTAGAATAAGATTAAACTTGTCAAGGAATTATTGGTTAATGAGGGTAGATTCTTGGTAATCCCAACCTTAAGATTCAACATCGTAGATCCTTTAACCTTTGATGTAGCATCTCTATTTTCAGATCCTTAGTTGTTACTTGTTTACATATTATTCTCGTAATCATTCTCGTAATTGCCATTGCATACTTGGAACGATGGAAATGTGCAAGTGTACACAATCGCAACAAGTAATAAAGTGACAAGTAAATGTCGAGTTATCGTACTACTGAGATTTGTGAAAAGAATTATTTATGAATGCTATTTAAAACACTTTGGTGAAGAAAAATATTTTGTTTGAAGAGGGTGACTAAAAAATAAGATTTTAAACTAAGTAAACTAAATAATTAAATCTCAAATGCACGATTTCAAAATACGATTTTAATCAAGATGACATAATTGTGTTAGATTAATTACATTTCTTAACTTAGAATCATTAAACTCATGTTTATATTGCTACGAATAAATTCACGACAACTCGGTAATTTGCTAACTTATGAACATACTCACCTACAAAAATCCATTCATCTCTTGACTATATCCCTATGTCAATTCAACCGATTAAACAAATCTTAATAGGCCAATATGTTATTGCACATACATACTTATTAAATCGAAATAATCTCTTGTACATATCCCTATGTCAATTCAAACGATTAATTAAATATAATAAGCACATAAAAGGCTACGTGAGGTAACAAAGTATCTCTACCTTGAAACAGTTTAATCACAATAATCTTGCAAGTTATGCAAGGCAAATGTATCGTCAGATACCGTTGCTAATTTAACCCTCAGCTACCTTAGATGATTAAACATGCACTGATTAAGTACTGTGTCCATTAATTACAATTTCAATCCGTTTAAATAATTAATTCATTAGCTACCTCACAATTGTAATGCAAGAATAACTTAGTCATGATTTTACTTAATCAAGCATCTTACCGAGGCCTATAACAACATAAACACAATTTTAACAATTTTAGGAAACGAAATGCAATCAACCTAACACGAATTAAATTCAAGCTAAATTGATTAAATTAATCATTCCAACAACATAAATATTCATAGATATGTTCATCATAACAACAACAAAAATTAAAGAGATAGGGAACAATTCAAATCCGGTGTTTTTCCGTGGCTTGACTAGTTTGCTCCGTTCCTCCTTCTCCGTTGTCCTCGTCGACCAAGGCTGATATGAACACTTAATTGTTGCTCCAAATGGCTGATGAATGCCCCTTTTCCAAGGGGAGAAATCGGCAAGAGAGCAAGGGAATTTGGAATGGAAAAGAAGAGAGAAAGTGGAGAGAAGAGAGAAAAGATGTGAATGCTTGAGACGTGTTTCAAATGATCAGTCTAAGGGGGTTTTTATAGCTGAAGAGGGCTTCTAAAAATAGCTAAAATTATCAGCAAAAGAGCCCTCCCTTGGCTGGCCACACATGTGGCAAGGTTGATAGTTTCAACTTTGCTAATTTAGGCTTGGGGCAAATCTATAAAGCCACCAATTGTGGAGGGGTTTGTTTGCAACTTGAACAAGTCTTCAAGGGCCTCTTTGCAAGATAAATAATCAGCCAATAAGCTGATTTGGGTCAGGATATGGAAGGTTTTGGGCTGTCCACTTCTTGGTCAGTTCGGTTCACTCGGTTCGGCTCAACTGGACCACTTTTTCATAATTAATTAATAATAATTTATTTTATCCAAATTAAATTGGATATAAATTAAAATTAATTATATCATGAATTAATACACATAATTGGACCGACTTAGGCTAAAAATTAATTCGCCTTGATACTTCAAATTACTTCTCGGTTTTGAACTTCTAGCAGTGTCTGCCGAGTCGTTTTTTGCCCCTTGTGCAAATCTGTCGAAAAATGATCAAAATTAATCAAAATTAATTATAAAATTAATTAAAATTCAACATGTTCATAATTTAAGTGCAATTTAATTATTTTATAAAAATTAATTATTTTTCGATAAGAATTTTATCAAAACTGCATGAATTTAAGTTAAAATGGGCATGAAAAAGTGTGTATATTTTTGTGTTTCCAATACTTACTCTTGTCTTGCCATAGCATTTTCATTTGTTAGTTATAATTCACATATTACACACATCATTATTCCTTAATTATCTCTGCATTCTTATAATTTTTTTTCCATAGCATTAAACACACTCCTTTATAATAACTTGACCAATTTATACCTAACCGATCCCTATGGAGACGATCTCACTTATCACTTTATTACTTGAACCGGCGTGTACACTTGCACAATTCGCTTAGCATATTCACACACATCTCCCTTGCAACTCAAGAAAATATTTTTCCATATTCACATTATTAAATCGAGATGAGTCCAAAATCTTTAATTTTCTTGAACCATGGTTCTCTTGTTTTTTCTACGAGGCATTCTAATAAAAAATTCTCACCAAGGATGTTAAATGAACAGTAAAATAAAGTCGAGATCACTTAACCTCAATCTTGCATGTGCTTCCTCTTCGATTTGATGACGACTTCCCTCAATGTGGCCTCTAGAATTAGGGATAAAAGATTGAAAACCTAGATTTCAAATGATAAAGGGGTTTGGGATTTAGGGGTTTTAGAGAGGTCTTAGAAGATGTTGGGTGTTAGAATGAGGTTAGATTATATTAAGGGGGTGTTTTTATGTTTTAAAAGAGTATATTTAGGGTTAAAAATTGAGTATAATAAGGGTCATTCTATCGAGTTACGTGAATGGTTCGGGTCGACCCTGCAAAAAGTTGCAACGATATCGCGACACAGGGGTTCCGTGTCGTGACATCCCTAGCAGACTACTTATGTCGCGATACCGAGGTTCAATGTCGCGACACACCCTACAGTTTTGAAATTCTGAGAAACCGTCTTCTATGTCGCGGCACAGGTTAGTGATGTCGCGACATCGAGTTGATTTTTGAACTTCTTCGCTACTGCCCACGATGTTGCGACATATAATTGTCTATGCCACGATGTTTGACCTTGTTTTTTGAATTTTTGCTCTTCAAAATGCTTCAAGCGCCTATTAAACCTAGCTTTGACCTACTTGTAATACGTTAACAACTTGGTAAGTGGAATATACAATTAGTCATAATCAAACAATGGAAAGATGTTAGGTGACATATACACCGGGGTGCTCCTTGTAATTTGTTTCTATTTGTATTAGTCCAATACCCATCATGCCATACTATTCGTCTACGGTTGTCTCTTTCTCTAAATTTACCTTTCTAGCCTGCTTCAATGGCTGACAACTCTTTTCGCATGTCATAACTATTAGTGATTTGCAAAGCCACATACCTACACAACAGCTTTAATTGGTGTTCAACATTCGTGCTTTGGATAAAGGTTGAGGATTGTGGTTAAAAATTGTTGCTCTTCTCATTTATCAAGTATGACTTTTCATGAGTAATTTTTAAGGCGATTTGCGGAGGGATTGAGAAAAAAGATTGTATTGCGCTACTGAAATTCTTCTTCTATGGGTTTTTAGATTCAGCCATTGGCCTGTAGATAATTCCCTTAGATGGTTCTTGTAAGAATCGAACACTCCGTAACGACCATAACTCGATGCTTATACACATCGATTGTTTAATTTGACTGAAACCTGCTATATGATCGTAGTTCTACCAATATATATTTTTCCCACTCTTTTCAACATCTAGCAAATTCCTGGATCTATAAACTTATGGGGGGCTTGGTTTAGAACTAAGGATGTGAAAATGATGGTCAGTTCAGGTTTATCCTTTGGAACTGTTGGTTTCTCTTCTTTTTGTCCTTTAAAATTTTGAATCGACTAACATTTTTCTATTAACTCAGTCATAACTATCATTGTCTCTGTTGGTGGGTCGATGTTATATCGTTCTTGTAGCTTAGCTTCTTTAGAATTACCCGAGACTTCTAGGACGATGAGTTTCATGTCTATTTGATTCTTCGATTAATTGTCCATTTCAACCACTAGCTCCATCTCTTCTCTTTCTGAAGTTGCGTTTCATTCGTTTGAATATTCTTCTATCTACTGAGATTGATAATAATCTAATAGTTCTCCTTCTTTGCAAGCATTTATGATGACACTCTCCTCTCTGCTCAAGTTCGGACTTAGCACCTCTTGGTATCTTTTTGATGGCATATCATTGTGGTCATTATCATCTTGGGGAAGAACTAGGATTTCTCCCTGGAGTTGACTTAATTCAAGCATTAATAATCATTGGTTCTTCTGTATCTCCCAATCTTCATAGACTCTTTCTTCATAGATACCTTCATCATAATATAAGTCTTCATTGGACAACATATAATAAAAGTCATCCACGAATTTGTGCTGATTGATTATTAGTTGATGGTGTCTAAGGTTCCTAAAAAAATGAACAAATGTTAGAAGTGTTAATTAACAAAACAAATTGAAAGTTGCAATTATAACCTACAGATTCCCTCATTATTCTTTTAAAATGCAAAAAATTAAAATCAATCTAGTGAGGTTGCCTCCCAGCAACGACGCCAACACCTTGAACGCCTTCAGACGTACTAACGTCCAGAGTGTGAATACTGCAATGAACTATAGAAAGACAAGGCGGTTTCTGGAGGTATACAGGTCGATTTGTAATATAGTTTTACAATGAAGTAGGTGAGTACTCCGAGGATTGCACCCAAGGGAAGCAAGTGCCAGATCAATTCTAACCTAAACACTAAAAGATCTAATTAGTACTTTTAAATTAGTTATAGTACAAATTATAAAATAAAGGATTTTTAGGGTTTCTATAATAATAAAGACAAAATAACATAAAAGAAATAGAGTTCAAGAGACAGAAAGGGAGAATAAATCAAATCTTGATTATGGATGATTAGCTCGCTTCAGTAATTTCCATCAACTATCGTTTCGAGTTCCTCATCAATCAACTAGTTGCTACCCTAGCAGGATCTTCCAATCTTCCACTGCCATAACAAGTCAACAAGAACTACTTATCTTCCGACCTCACAATCCAAATTGGCTTGGTGTGAAGGTGTTCACGAATGGGCCATATACCAATTTTTGGTTAATTCCCACCTTGATGACTTCCTGGGGTTGTCGGGCCTAAGGTTTTTTTACGTTCTTCCTTTCCCAAACAGTTGATCCATTGAGTAACCCTACAACACAGTTAACAAATCATACCTCTACTCATTAATCCCCTATAGAGGGATTAGTTCCTCATGGCTTTCATAGACAATATAGAATTGATGTAAAGGGAAAGCATGTTAATTAAATCGACAAGATAGAGTAAATGAAATAGCCTGATTGTGTTGAGATTAATCATGAATCCTCACAATTTGAATGCTTCCACAATTCAGATCTCTTGAAAACAACGAAGAACAACTAAAATAAATTCTAAAACCTAAAACCAAAAGAAAAACTAAACTAAATTTTCTAAAGAAAATCTAGGCTAAGTGAATGTTGTCCATCACATTTGCTACAGGAGCCTATTTATAGATTCTAAGTGGTCGTCGTCCTTAATCCTAGGTTAGCTGACGTTCTCGAGCTTTAAGTTTGATTGTGTAGACCAAAACGCCCCTGCTTTATGTTTAATTTCTATCAAAGACACACCAAGACCTGTGTCGCGACATGGCAATCAATATACTCCTCTTGGGCTATCTTTAGGGGTATGTCACGACACCCTCAATCTGTGTTCGCGACATCGAAGGCAGTCTTAAGCTTTCTCCATTCTGTTCCTTATGTTGCGACATAGCAACCGATATTGGTTTAGTATGCCTTCTAAAGGTCTCCTGCACACTCACAAAGTGCGTTAGCTCTCCCTTAGGCCTCATTCGGCCCCTAAGGTTAATAAAAGACTTAATTTGCACATTTTATTGAATTTAAATAAAACTAAGAAAACATAACTAAAACATAACAAAAATGCTTGTATTCAAGCTCCTTAAATGCGAACACTACTTTAATTTGCTATACTGAATTACGGCAGATCAGTTACTTAGTGAAATTAGGATGCTGGTGTAATTTAAGTGATATGCAAACTGCCAAGTTTAACGAAACTATATTATATGCTAACCTATGTTATATGCTAACCTATGTTAATGCACAAACTTGTGTTTACTTGCTAATCTACTACCTTTTAGGCTAATAATGGTATGTGAGTTATGTTTGAATGTTTGTGCGAGGCTTAAGTGAAGTGCGAACCTATAAATAATTCTAAGTGTTTGAGTATTATGCTTTACATGATTTGGTACCCTGATGTTTTGTGCATGAAATTTGTGTTTTAAGTAAGAGTGTTTTTCACTGCATTGTTAAAGATTAACACTATGTTTGTGTTCTATGAATAAGTGGTGTGTTGGAGGTTAGGTTTGGAGTTAACGGAGAGTCACTTCGGTGGCTAATATGGCATGTCGAATTTGGGTTGAATCATTCATGATAGATTTGGGGTGTTACACTAGGTCAAAAAGGCCCAGGAAGTACTCATAATTGGACCCGATATGAGAGTGGCCCAAAACCCCTCATGTAAGGAGGTGGGACAGCAAAACCCTAGTATCATTAACTAGGGTTGTTGTGCCCTATATCCTAGATAAACTAGGATATCGTTTCTCTAGTGGAAATAAACTTCTACAACTCTACAATGGTTCTACCTTTTCTTCCTATAAACAGATGGCACCGGTAGAGCTATTAAGACAACTTTTTGAGAGATTGTTATTCTGTCAAAAAATAGAGTGAATTTATTCTCAACTTATAAAAACATTTTTCAGAATAACAATTTTACTTGTTTCTTTTAAAGAGGAGAGAATTTTCATTTTCACCCCAAAAGGAAAATTTTTCTAGTTCTATGTTTTGATTCAATTGGTTCAAGCCCACACTCGAAGTAGTTTGTGGTACGAGAATAGCGGAGAAGATCGTTTGGTTGAAAGCCGAAAAACATCAAGGATTCGCTTATCCAAAAACACATATACGAATTTTTAATTTTTAATTTTTCGCTATATAAGAAAATAGTTTCCAAACCAAGTATTTTTCCAACAAAAGGAATATTTTTTTCTTCGAAATGAGGATCAGAAGCTAGTATAAGGAAGGGAGTGTAATAGTAGAAAAGTGCATAAATGTGTTTAAATGATGTGTAAACAACTGCATCTATAATGTAACATACTAATGGAAGGGAGTGTAATAGTATAAGGAAGGTTAGTCTATAATGTAACATACTAATAGAGCTGTCGTGACATGTGTCTGTCAAATGTTGGTATCTAATAGCAGATAGTATCCGCCAGTTGATTGTATCCACTTGCAGAGAGTATCCGCTAGCGAATACTTTGAAAAAGAAAATGTATTCGACTGTAAGGGCGTGTCTTTTAAATGGTTTAAGTGTTGGTTGTATTTTTGCGGAACTCATTAAGTTCTTATGAACTTACTTGGTCTCTCTTTCTTATTTTTAGATGTTTAGGTTGGAAGATTTGTAGAAGGGATTCAGCCAGAACTGGGCCTCTTTCGTGAGCCATATTTTATTTATGTTTGTAACATGTAATCGTTGGGGATAGGATAACTGTTATATTCTACCAGTTTTGAATTCAAGGGCTTGTATTCAAGCTGTTGATTTGTATCTTTGGACTTTTATGAGCAGTATCACTAGGTACTGTTTTTAATGATGATAGTCAGCCAACAATTAATTTTTTTAACTTCAAATGAGATCTAGCATATTTATCTTTACTTATATTTAAGGATTAAAAAGGGTTTTTGCCAAATGTTTGTTTAAACATTATTTAATTATACGTAGACTTATATGTTGTTTGACAATTTGGGTTAGCGCCATAGAGGATTAAGTAGTCCACTGAACTTAGGATGTTATAATCGAGTCAGATGTAGGGTGTTACAGCTAAAACTTTAATAATTGATCAAATTGGTACAAGGGTTAGTTAAATCAAACTCACATGACCATAAATCCATAAAAAATAAATCAAAAAGGCTTAAATTACCTTATATTTTTAGCTTGGCCGAATGGAAACTTCAATGGCGTTTTTCTCTCCATTCTTCTTTCTTCAATATTTGGTGGTGGCTTGGGGGAAGATGGCAACTTGTGACATCCCACTAACATCACCATTTATACTAAAATTATATGTTGATTAACTTTATTTAATTAGTTTAATTAAGTTTTAAATCTTAATAATTTTCATTAAATTGGTTTATTTATCATTTTGGTCCTTTAGATAATTTCCTTCTAGGCTCTCAAGCCTTTTCTTAATTAAAACTCAAGCAATTGGGCTTTTACAATTTAGTCCCTAAGCCTTAATTAACTACTTTTTCGGCTAAATTACTTAACTGAACCTCAATATATTTTCATAGTAACTCCGTAAATATTTTTATTTAATATTTACAAACTCGATTTACGAACATATGGTTCAGAAACTGCATTTTTCGACACCACTGAATTTCAGGTCGTTACATCCAACATTCTATTAGGGCGACAATTCCTTAGCACTACAAGAACCAAATTAAAAGTACACTTATTATGGAGTTTGATGGTAAGGGTGTTGAACTTAATTTTTATGATTCGTTAGAACATCCTAGTGTCACAAGCCGCGGATCAAAGCCCGTGGCCAAAGTACACAAAATCGCATATGAGTTTAATTTATCAAATGGGACTCATTTAATCCACTTGAACTGACCCGATTCATGGAAAACATGGAGAAGTCCATCTACTTGAAGCCTTGGTGACCCAGTGAAACACTCTAAAAAAACTAGAGTTACCGTGGTTAATATTTGTAATCCTAAAGGATAAGATTGTATAGAGTTTAAATCCCTTAGGATTCTCATCTTGTGGATAGGCTTTAATCTCGATTGTCGATGTAATTTAAATTGTATCGTTGGATCTGAGAGAGCTCAACTATAAATAGTGGTCTTTCCCCTCATTTGTAATCATCCCATTCAGTTGCAATTCTCCAAAGTAATAGAAACACTTTGAGAGCATTTATTCAAACTTTTGGTGTGCTTAGTTTTCTTGTGGTTTTTCTATTTTTTTTTTTTGCTTTTTAGTTTGAAAGTTTGCTTCTACTTTATTTCGGTGCCTTAGAGAATTTCCTTTGTGAATTCTCAATTTTGAAAGTTAGGCTAACTTAAGCAGATTTGAAGCTAAGTTTCTACCTACGGTCACGCGATTTGCGAGACTAAATTTCTAGCCCCGTGACACTAGTAAATAGTGTGAGTTATGTAGTGAGGATACAATTGATTCTATGACACAAAATTATTTAAAGTTACACGATAAAACTAAATTGATTCTATTGTCTTGCAGGAATGTTAACGAGAAAAAAATGAGTCAACTTGGAGTACATCTTGCGGTTGAAGAAAAATTGTGGGATCCATTGCACAAATCGGAGGTACTGAAGCTTCTAGAGGAGGGCACCAATAACACAAAATTACTACCCCGCTTATTTTGAGCTTTGGTCATCTATTTTCAAACACTAAAGTGGGAACAAAAACCATTATTTGATTGTCTTAGTCTCCTTAACTACCTCTTATCAGGAGACAACCGAAAACTTTCATCTCAAGATTTGGAAGAAATTCGAATTAGATGAACAATGAAAAATGTCGAGCCAATGACATTAAACAAAGGCACTTGTTGGGAGGCAATCCTATTTTCTTTTCTTTTCTTTTTCTATTTGTTTTAGTAATTTTCCTTTATTTTTATTTTTGTTCTTAGCCATTTTTAATTTTAATTCTCTTGTGTAGGATCAAGCTTCTTTGAACTGTGATCGTGATTTAAAATTGAGCTGTGAAAAAAACATAATGGTGGTTGTGAACTTTAGATCAGGTACACTACGCCTTATGACGGAATCGATGGAGGGAAATTTGTGTTTCAAAATTCAGCATAGGAGTTTTACTAAGACTTGCCCACGCTTTAGACTATTCTTAAAAGAAGAAGGGGAATCAATGCTTTAGACACCCTCGTTCTTCTGTCGCCTTATGGGAAAAAGGAGAATCAATGCTTAAAAGAAAAATAAAAATAAAAAATCAGCAGCTGATTTTATTTTGAGGAATAGGTCTTATTTGTTAGAAAAAAATGAAAAATGGAAATAGACAAAAACCCGCAGACAAAAAAAAGAACAACCCTAACATATTTCTTCTCCTCCATTCCTTCCCCATTCACCAGCCACCGTTGCCGATCCCACACCACCCCCCTCTATTCGAACCTCGACCAGTGGTAGCCGCTCATCCCCAACAGCCCGATCTGCCCCTCCGGCCACCATCGATACCCAACAACCCCAAACATATTTTTTATTTTATCTTTTTTCATTTTCATTTTCTATTTTTTTTGTTTTATTTTTAATTTTTTCCTTTATTTTTGTTTTTGACATTCTTGTTCCTTTTTTTTTTTTTCTTTTATTTGTTTTCTTCTTAATTCAATAGTTAATTTCATTTTTCCTTTGCAAGTTAGGGTTAAACAATCGATTCAATACACTCGAGAACGACAAACATTGCCGCTTTCAAGGAAGTCCTCCTACCTCTTTATTCGTTCATTTGATTTATCGTGATACATTGAGGATAATATATGAATTGAATTGAATTATAATTTGAGATATTTTTACTGTTAGTGGTGAAATGTGTTGTTGCTTGCTTGGTCCCTAAAGTATGCATGCTATTTTCACTCGGGAAAATTCAAAATTCACTTTGCTAATTCTTTGAAGCGTCTAGATATTGGGAAAATTTTGTTATGATGACTTGATTAAAAAAAACACTTAGATTCTCTTAATTATTTTAAATAAATGTGTTTGTGAAATTGGATGTTGTATGAATTTAATTTTGTGTTAAATTGGTTTAGGGCTAAATTTGATGAATATGTTTTTTTTTTAATTTGTCCTTTAAATTGTTTTTAATTTTATTTAGGGAAATAGATTGTTTTTGGAGTGAGTGTGTGAAAGCGTATCCAATTGAGCTCGCTTTCTGCACAGTTGACACGAAAGTTCATCCAGTTGTATGCGCTTTCCTTTTAAGTTGCAATTTTTTGACTTTTTTAATATAATCAATTTTTTTGGTCAGTTGATTAAATGCTCGTTGTTTTATCCTTGAGTCTTAGATTCGATTCATCTCTCACTCACATTTATATTTTTTATTTCATATTATTTTAAGCTTTTTCTCTTTTTTTTAATGAATGTTTTTAACATATTAACTTTTTTAATTAAATGATAATATAATAATGATTTTAGTATTGAGACTCAGTTCAATTCCCTTTTTCTAAACACATTTGTAATTTTTATTTCATACTATTTCAACTTTTTTAAAATTTTTAATTAATAAATACATTTTTTCAATTTTTTATTTTAATTTATCTTTTTAATTAATAATTTTTTTATTCATAATATCAAATAATTATTACAAATATGATTATTTTTAGTAAATATAATTTTTATATGTTTAATATTTATTTTTCAATCCATATCATGAGTGTAGTAAATATTTGTGTATGTGTATTTAAAATATTTCACAATGACATTTCAAATAATTAATTGAAATATTTCATATATAAAAATATTTGAAATATCATACTCACAATGTAGATGAAAAAACAATGATATTTGAAATATTTTACATATAAAAATAATAATTATATTCGAAATAATTATTTCATTTTATAATATTAAAAATCACCATACCCACAATATTCGTGGAGAAAATAAATATTTTATATATAAATATTATATATAAAAAAAATTAGTTGATGTTTATATTATATATAAAGGAGTTATTAGTTTCAAATATTTTAACATAATGATATATGTAAAATATATATTTTTATTATCTAATTACATATTTATTAGCTTTATTTTATGAATAAAAGAGTTATTAATTAAAAAGATGAAATAAAATACAAAAATTGAAAACAATATATTTATTAATTTAAAAAACTTGAAACCCTGAGTGAAATTATTATTATTTAACCATTTAACTAAAGAAGTAAATATGTTAAAAACATTCATTAAAAAAAGAAGAAGCTTAAAACTATATGAAATAAAAAAAATATAAATGTGAGTGGGAGAGGAATTGAACTTAAGACACAAAGGACAAAATTATCATCATTTAACCATCTAAACAAAGAAATTAATTATATTTAAAAAAAGTCAAAAATTGCAAGTTAAAAGGAAAAGCGCGTTCAGCTGGATAAGCTTTCTACCAACTGTGCAGAAAGCACACCCAACTGGATGCGCTTTCTATTTATTTCTCCTAAAAACGGTCTATTCCCCTAAATAAAATTAAAAACGGGCTAAAGGCCTAATTAAAAAAAAAATAGCCCATTCAGCTAATTTAGCCTCTTATTTGCAAGATTTTTTTTTTCATAAATAAACTTTTGTTTTATCTTGTATTTGAAAATATTGAAATTTTTGAAAAAAAAAGAGAAAATTTTCAATAAATACTTTGCTAATTGTTTAGATTATGAATAAAGTTTTAGAGTTGTGACCGATTGAATAACCGGGGTCAGGTGATTGAGCTGTCATATGTTTGCGTCAAAAGATCAAGTGACACTCTAAGCGATTCACTTGCTCCGCTAATCTTAACAACTATGAGTAGAGCTAGTAGTCGTCTACAGATGTGACAAATTGAGTAATCAAGATGAGGTACTTGGGATGTCATCTTTCTTCGCGTAAAAAGATTTTGTAATACTCTAGATAAGCTTTTTAATTAGAAAAAAAAAAGAAAAAAAAATGAACTCAAGAAATAAGACAAATGGTACGATTGCAAATTATTGTTTAATTTTGGTGTCTTAACAATTTTGCATAAATTGATATTGTGGAGTCTAATTATGAGATAATTTGATAATTGTATGCTTAATTGAATTTTAAATCGACGTGTTAGCTTAAGGGAGACAATTGTAAGATCATAAATTTATTAATGCCTATTTGGTTGTTTGAATTGAGACTGTGGTGATTGAACTAGCTTGGATCATCGTAGTATGCTTGGATTGATAAATGAATGAAATGCTTGAGGGAAAGCATTGACTAAGTGGGGGAAATCTAATAATGTGCTTAATCGATATATTTTATTATTTATTTTAATTAATTTTGGACATGATTTTCCCCAATTTGACACTTAGTTGATCATTTTTTTTATGTAGGTTATTATCTATTGTGTCGGGAAATGAAAGGATATGCGGATTGTATGAAAGATTTGACACAAAAATTCGAGTTGGTGTACAAGAAAAATATTTTAAGATTATTTTTATTATTATTTCTATTAAACCTTTTTGCATTTTAAGCTTGTCTCTTTTTATTTTAAAGTTTTATTAATTTAGGTTATTATATATATATGCGCGAATAAGAAGGAAAGAAGGGAGTGGCGCACAGCCATTCTTATAGTTTTAAGGTTTTTATTTTATTTTTATTATGATAAATATAGATATAGTTTAGGGGAATAAGGTTAGGTGATGCATAATTGTTGTATTCGGTATGTTGAAAAATAAATTGATATGATTAATTGAGTGAATGATTGCATTTGTTAAGAGAGTTAACGATTAAGTTTAAATGATTCATGTAGTTGAGGCCATTGAATTGAGTTGGGTTTTTCTAGTTACAAAGGTTGCGGAGGAATTAAATCGTGGAATCTACTTTTAAGGTTATTCGCTTGGTAAGAGTTAGTTGTCGGGTTATTCTCGCAATTAATTTATTATTATGGAAGAATTAGGAGGTTTGAAGCTATTCCTTGATCTCTATAACCGATTTGTCAAATGAAAGATAAAGCTCATTGTTCGAGATCAGTTCGAAGCCACAACCAAAATCGTGCTTTAGGTTGAATTTTCATTTATTTGTTTTATTTAGGCTTAATTCCATTTTACTTATTTTTATTTTTTTTATTTAATTTAATTTCGATTATTTATTTTATATTAGATTTAATTTTTTTTTCTTTAATTTTGCAGATTCGTCTAATCTTAATAATAAGAAATCGTAAAATTTATCAGTCCAGTCTCTATGGTATTAACCTTACTCTCTATATTAAAAGTTTAATTTATTTTTGATTTAGACTTAAAAATTTATTTGTGGTAGATTTGACACCCATCAATTTCCCGGAGCTCTCTGGTATAACATGTATTTGTTTTCATATATTTTTTTATTGTTTTGGAAGCTAAAGGATGGAAAGGTTTACAAACAAAAAAGTTTGTCATGATTTATATATATTTGAACCCTAAGTCATAAGGCCACTTGCATCTCAGGTCATGTCATAGACACTACACATTAATAAAAAAAACAAACGTAACAGCAGATGACAAGCTTAACATGTTTCCAAACTTTACTTGTTAAGAAATACTAATTGTTGCTTCCACAGGCTATATGATATCATCAAGTTTATACTAATATTTTAATAAGATAAACCAAAAATTTAAAAATAAAAATAAAAAGTTCAAGCTTCCACGTATTCTAAGCTATTTTTGATACACCATAAATTTAATTTTATATATATATATATATATATATATACATACATAATAATAATAACCTTCTCGTATTCTAAGCTATTTTTCTTAAACGAACTAGGATTCTCATAAGCTATTTTCATATTATTGAATTCGTATATTAATCATAATTGCAACTAGTTTCATATTGCAATAAGATAAAGCATACTTATATATATATATATATATATATATATATAAATCAAACTTTCTCTGTATTCTAAGCTTTTTTCTTAAACGAAATTAAATTTTGATATTTTATTTAACCTATTTTCATATTTTAACAAGATAAAGCAGAAATTTTAAATATATATATATATATATATATAAATTATCTTCTCAATCTCTCATATTTAATTACATAATATTCACTATAAATAGGACAATTTCCTCGGCATATATTGCAGAGATAGAAGGAATTAGCGGTGGAAAACGCAATTTTTATGATATGAAGCCTAAATCACTCCAATTCGGCAGAAAAGAAAAGTAAATCTTGATATTTCATCCAACAGAATCAAATTCAGGTAACCTATATAATAACTTAATTAATTCTATACATACACCCATTTCTGTTTTTATGTATCATTTAAAATGTTTTTGAAAAGCCATATTCCTACAACGTCAAAGCAAATTTAATTCTACATAAAGGACATAGCAACACTCGTAAAGAACTATTTGAGGAATAGGAGCAATACGAAAAGAAAAGAAAATTTTGGAGTGGACTTCGATTATTAGTGAGAACAAAAATTTAGAATCGCAAATTATTGAACTATCTTATGACTATGAGAAGTAATAATCCGAAAGATAAGACTATCAAAAGTTATTTATTATTTTCCTCATTAGAAAGTAAGAATTTTTTCAAATTATAATATTTATTTTTTATATTATATACCATTTTGTTACTTTTCTGTTATATTTTATCAAAAAATAAAAAATAAACAAACGCACTTAAAATAATTCAAGAGGAAATTCAATAGGGTACACTCGAAATCTTTACTCATTAAAAAAAAAAAACGTGAAGACGACGTTTAAAGGATTATGAAGTATTTAGAGAAGATCTACAAAAACAAATTCAATATGACTTTCACTTTTTTGGCTTCCATATTAAAGAAAAACCTTGCCAGATTTTATGAGAGGAACTCGTGTTGGAGGACAGGAGATGGAATTGCCAAGTCACCCAATAAGATGGTTATCGTATCGGCAAATGAGGAAAGCGAAAATCAGGCAATTTGGCGATGTCTCAAGCTGAGTGTGAAGGAGCCGTAAGATTGTTGTTGGAGTTATGTATGAAGAGAAAATACATATTTTACATCGCTCTTTTGTTGGGTTGTGCAAACAATTTATTAAACTTGAAGACTTGGCTATTGAGTTGAATAAGTTAGAAATCAAAGGATCGAACTTATAATTTCTGGAAACATCATGCTGCTGATTTGTGATGATAATGACGCCATGGATATAGTAAAAAGGGACTATAGGGATCGTTTGTGCTCTTCTTTTGACAGATTGGAGGTTGTTATGGACTGCTTTATTTTCTGTTAATTTTGTTAGTTAAACACGGCGTTTATAAGTTTAAGTTAAATGGTGAGTTTTTGTTAAGGACTAAACGGTGTGTTTTATTAATCGTGGTGCTATTAGTCGTTTAACTGAAATGGTGCATTTCATGAGCACAACTATTAACATAACAACCTTAATCGAGTTTCAAATCATCTGTAACGTCTTTATTGGCCTTTTAGCAGTGAAGGCAGTGAGGAAAAACAGTTATGGGTTTGGTTATTGAGTGAAAATCTTGTTACCTTTCTTCCTCTATTCTCTGTTCTTTTCTCTCAACTCTTTCTTCTTCAATCTTCTAGAAAGCAACCATATCAAGGGTATTAGAGCTTGACGATCCTCGATGGTCGGAGATGGTATTACAACTCGACTACAAAAGGAGATAGGGCCACCTCCAACAAGAGGTTGCCAAGCTTCAAGCTGAACTCTCTTAATGAGACACCAAGCAAGATGGCCGCTTGAAGGAGTTGAAAGATTATTTTCGTGGGGAGCTCAAGCTGGACCTACAAGGGTTGTTTGAGTAGTATTTAGGCACTCAAACTTGCCCTTCCTCTATTGGGCAGTTTCCAGATAAAGGGAAAGGGAACTTAGGCGGTCCTCCACTAGGATTTCTTCCCAATGAGACTCTATCTCTAAGCAGTATGAACACTTCTCACCGTTTGGGTAGCATGGAACCAATACAACAATCTTATAAGTTGGAGTGGCCCTGATTCGATGGAACAGACTTTAGAGGATGGTTGACCAAGCTGGAACAATACTTTGAGGCTGAAGGCATTACTACTAATGCCAGAGTCAGAACGATAATGTTACATCTGGAGGGGAAGGCCTTGGATCGACTTCACTTTTACACTCAAAGGTAGAGAGGGTTTCACATGCTGACTTGGGACTCTTATTCCTACAGTCTCCGAGAGCATTTTGGTTCAAGTTCCTTCCAGGATCCCATGGCTGATCTCATGTCCTTGAAATAGAAAGGATCAGTGGACTAGTACCATGAAACGTTCGTTAGTTTACTGAACCAGCTCCATTTTTCAGAGACTTATGCCTTGAGTATTTTCGTCAATAACTTGAAGGTTGAGATTGGTCAATACTTGAACATGTTCAAACCCAAATCATTGGTGGAAGGGTTCTTGATAGCACGGAAGGTGGAGAGCATACTTAATAGTTCCTCCAAATGTAGTCTCTTAGAAAGGCGATAAGCTTCTTCTAGGGCACCATCGCTGACACCCTCGAACTCTCTTATGGCCAAGGCTAATGTGGCAACAACTCATACTATACAGGCTAGTGGAAATGTTGGGTCTAGTGCTCCAGCCAATGGACCAACTCAACCCTTATCTTCAACTGAGATTGAGGACAAGACAAGGAAAGAATTATGCTTTTGGTGTGGAGCTAAGTACAGTGTAGGCCACAAATGTGTGAGGTCTAAACTCTACCAATTTCTACTGGACCCCTGTCCAGATAGGAAGGAAGAAATTTTTTAGGAATGCCTTGATCAACTCGAGGACATCACACCTAGTGAGGATGCTGCTAAAGGACCAATCTTGTCATTGCATGCTATCTAGAGGTCCCAGGGACACAATGCAATGAGGATTGCATCACGCATTGGGGTTACTAAGGTCATCATATTGGTGGATTCAGGTAGCACTCATAACTTTATTAGTGTTAAGTTGGTTAGACAACTCTTCTTGCCAATTAACTAGATGAACAAGTTGAATGTTACAATTGTTGATGATGATAACCTATCATCTTATGTTATATGGCGATGGGTGCCTTGGAGGACTCAGAACACCAGTTTTATCACTGACTTCTTTGTGTTTGTAACAGCTCATTTTTTAGTGGTGTCGAAAATAGTGGTTTTGGGACCACAAATCCAACGAGTGAGTTTGTATAATTAGTATTTAAATTATACGAGTCAATAATAATTTTTATATTGAATTTTGATTTTAATGAATTTTAATTAATTGAATTAATGGTTAGTGTAAGTGGTTCAGTCCAAAGTCAAGTGGTTGTTGAAAACGAGGCATTAGGATCTCGTTTCTATAAATTAAGGCCGTAAATATTTTTATTAAATATTTAAAGAGTTGTATTATAGGTGAATTGAAGTTTAGTCTTGTAATTTTGATGATTGATTGCTTAATTTAGGTAAAAGGATTAAATTATAAAAGAGAAAAAAGTTAATTGCTATAGATTTAAAATGTTAAAGGGACCAAAATGGTGATTAAACCATGGTCAAAAGTCCAAGTGGTTGTATCACCCCTAACCTATATCCATCGACGGAACAAGGTTACAGATCATTACCAGAGTTTATAGAACAAATAAAGTTAATTTATGTCATTTACTATTCATATCCGAAACCAATCACATTCAATTGTATTGTCCCTTAATTGGACCCTCGAGGCCCAATTTATACATTAGAAACAAGTCGGGACTAAATGGGAAACTCAGAGAATTTTTCGCGAAATTTTCAAAATTTCCTTATATGCAGGGGACACATGCTCGTGTGATCAGGCCGTGTGTAGGTATTCATAATAGGGGCACACGGTCGTGTCCCATCCCGTGTTCTTGTCCGTGTAACTCTTTGACTTGGGTCACACGGCCAGCCACACGCCCATGTGCCAGGCCAAGTGATCAATTTAATTTTCAAAAATTAGGTACAGGATTCACACAGCTAAGGCACACGCCCGTGTGTTGAGCCGTGTGTTTCACACGGCTAAGACACACGCCCGTGTCTCTACCCGTGTGACCAATTCTAAGCATTCTATTTCTCAAATTTTTAATATGCAGGGGACACACAGCCAAACCACACGCCCGTTCGCATGGCCGTGTGTCACACATGGTTGAGACACACGCCCGTGTGTCTACCCGTGTGGACGAAAATAGGCCATTTTCATGGCAACTTTTCTCACCCATATTGTCTTCAACCTACATCAATACTTGCATACATATACCAACCAATTCATAACATTAAAACTAGGCCAACATTAACATTATACATGATATATCATCACATGTATTCAAACTTACCTTTTGTAAGACATATATTTTTACTATAATTCAATCTAACCATACCAAGCACACATATATTAACCATGTTATAACCTCTTATATATATTCATTAAACATACCATCACTAGCCATTCCAATGGCTAGATTACAAGCAACCATTTATATGCCAACTTTGGCCAAGTTACCTTATACATGCCATTATACCAAAATAAGTTTGCTATTTATACCAAAACGAGCTGAAGGATAGTGTGATGGTGTTCCGAACGATTCCAACCTTTACGAGCTTCCAAGCACTATAAAACAGAGAAAAGAAAACTGAGTAAGCACTTCAAATGCTTAGTAAGTTCGTATAACAGGAAATTAACTTACCAATTATTTGTATTTAAAACAAGTATTCATAGTACATCCAAATCAATGAAATCAATAACCTAGTCACACATAAATCCTCATCAAGCATGTTAGTTAAATAATTCATATAAGTTCCAAGAATATGGATGAGCTCATCAGTGCCCCATTTCCATATGCATGTATTTGTCATTTCAAGTTTCCAAGGAACATATACATATCATATTTTTACATGTCAAGAAATCTCATTGTAATTCATTTTGAATTCATATTATCCCTTTCCGAACCGTTACCCATTGAATCATTTGAAAACTCGATGGATACATGGGCAATACACTCAAGGTGTACAATACGGTAAATCCGTCAACTCATAATTAGGGGTGCTATAAAGCACATAAACGGGAAGCTTATTCGGGCTAAAATAGGAAGCTCATAAGAGCAATATTCAGGAAGCTCGTGCGAGCCTATAACAGGTATCTCCGAAGAGCCATTAATCAGGGAGCTCCGGATAGCCATATATCAGGAAGTTCAAGCGAGCCATATCGGGAAGCTCACAAAGAGCCAATTAACGGGAAGCTCATGAAGAGCCGTAATCGGGAAGCTCGTAAGAGCTAAGGTGTGTCCACAACACATGTACGATCACAACCTATCGGGATGCTCCAAAGAGCTATTAACGAGAAGCTCGCAAGAACCATTAAACAGGAAGCTCATGAGAGCTAATATCGGGATGCTCTTTTGAGCTATGGTGTGTCTGCAACATATGCTAGACCATAACCAATATAGGGGCCCAGGATCCAATCGAGTTTCATGTATTCAAACGGGATTTAATACTTGATGATCATTGTTGGATATGTGATAAATTTCTTATACATAGAAATTATACAAACACATACATGTAATTCAATTAACTTATATAAATTCTTAATTTAGTTACACAAACTTACCTCGATACTTGTTCGTTTCAAGAATCTACTAATCCGACACTTTTTGTTTTCCTCGATCCAACTCAGTACTAGGTCTTTTCGGATCTACATAAATGAATTTAACATCAATTTAATCCATTTCATACTCAATTTAATTCAATTCACATCCTAGGAAGAATTACTATTTTGCCCATATACTTCTATAAATGACGATTTCGTCCCTAGGCTCGGAAAATGAAATTCATACAATTTAATCCTTATTCCAAGCCTAACCAATTTTTACATATAACATTTACAGCACATATATTTCACAAAAATTAGAAATTTTCCATGAATTTTACATCTTTACAATTTAGTCCCTAAATCACAATTTCATGAAAATTCACTTTACAAAAGTTGTCTATCTATCAACAACCTTTCAATTTCTACCACAAATTTCAGAATTTCAGCATATTCATCCATGGAAAAATTTTGATACTTTGATAACTTTGCAAATTAATCCCCAAAATAGATAGATTAGGTTATTACGATTTGCGAAATATAAAAATTACTAAAAATGGGACAAGAATGCTTACCCAATTAAGCCAATTTAGCCTGCTTGAACTCTTTTCTCTTAGCTAGGGTTTCCATGTATTTTTAATTTGGGGATGAAGATGAAATAGATGATATTAGTTTATTATCATCTTTAATTATTTTAATTTCCAATTTAGTCCTTTTCTTTTTCTAATTTTCCATGGATGATTCATTATAAATACCTACTAACTTTATTTAATGGTCTAATTGACAGATAAGGACCTCAAGTTTTGAATTCCATAATTAATCGATCCTTCTAGCTACTAGAATTCAACTTTTACATTTTATGCAATTTCATCCTTTCTATAATTAAACATGAAATTGGTAAAATTTTCTTACCAAAATTTTTATACGTCTTTCCTATCATAATGCAGACCATTCAATATTATTAAATTAAATTTTCTTCCTGACTCGGATTTGTGGTCCCAAAATTACTATTCCGATTTCACTGAAAACGGGTTGTTACCACTCTCCCCCCTTAAAGAATTTTCGTCCTCGAAAATCTTACTAGTAAAGAGGTTTGGATATTGATTTCTCATTGTTTCCTCCGGTTCCCAGGTAGCTTCTTCTATTCCGTGTCGTTGCCAAAGAACTTTCACTAAAGCTACCTTTTTATTTCTTAACTCTTTCATCTCACGTGCTAGATTGGTTCCTCACTGTAAGTCATGTCAGGCTGAATCTCAACTTCTGCCAATGTAATAACATGTGAAGGATCTAATCGATACAGTCGCAGCTTAGACACGTGAAAAACATTGTGAATTTTATCAAGCTCCGGCGGTAATGCCAATCTGTATGCAACAGGTCTGATTCTTTCAATGATTTCGTATAGTCCGATAAACCGTGGGCTCATTTTCCTTTACCACCAAATCGAAGAACTTTCTTCCAAGGTGATACTTTCAAGAATACCTTGTCTCTGACTTGAAATTCTATTTCTTTTCGTTTAAGATCAGCATAAGACTTTTGACGTGTAACAGTCTGGTTTTGACCCTAGTCGGAACAGTGGTTTTGGGACCACAAATCCGAGTCATTAAAATATTTTAATATTATTTTTTTGTGCCTTTGATATGTGATTAAGCATGTGTTAAAGTTTCGTAAATTAATTTGTTTGTCTATGTGCTTAATTTGAGAAAAAGGGCTTAATCGTATAAAATGAAAGTTTGATGGATAATTGTGAAAGTATCTAATTGTTGATGTCTTTATTATGTGAAGCCCTTAAAAGGCAATTAGCCTATTTTTATTGATAGTGGACGGTGGATGGACATTTTAACCAACTATTATGTGATATATTATATTATTATTAAAAGGTTAATATGGTAAATGGATTAATTATATATGTTATAATAAAACAAACATATTAGATGGCCATTATCATCTTTTGAGTGCCAAAATTGAAGAAAGGAAAAGAAAAGAAAATACAAGTTAGGGTTCGGCCATTGAATTGCATAATTAAGGTATGTTTTGACTTTGGTTTTTGATGATTTTTATGTTTTTGAGATTGTTGCTTAGTTTACTATCAAGCCCATGTTATAATTTGAAGAATTGATGATGTTTATGAGATGTGACATTGATGAAATGGTGAGCTTTGTGATGAGTATTGGTGTTAAATGAAAGATATGTGTTTAATGAACATGTTTTGTTCTTGAATTTTTGGTGAATTTAGCTAATTAGGGCTAAATTGTGAAAATAATATTTTGAGGGACTAATTTGTGAAATAAATGAAATGTATGGACTCATATGAGCAAGAGTGAAATTCGGCTAGGCATGGGTAATATGGAATTTGATGTATTTTGTGATTTTGTGAATTAGGGACTAAAATGTCCAAATATGAAAATGTGAGGGTTAAATTGTAAATTACCCTAAATATGTGTATTTGGAATGAATTGAATGTGTTGGTAAATAAAAGGGTTAAATTTGAATATGTATAGATCAAGAACCGAAGAAAACGGACTTAGATCGCGGGAAATCGAAAGTAATCGAGTAGCCGTATCCGTTTCCGTTAATCGAATCCAAGGTAAGTCGATATACAAATAAATGTATTTGAATTGACTTATTTGTGAATATATGAAATTTGAATTGCTATGAATAATACTTGAAATGATGAATATATGGATTCCGAGAATAGTATCGAGAGATGGTTAATGTCCGAGAAGTCCCGTCTGAACCTAGGAATAGATAGGATAGTATATGTCATGACATAGGTATCCGATATGTGATATCATGTAAGACCACGTCTGGGACGTTGGCATTGATTTGAGATTTCGTGTAAGATCACATCTGGGATATTGGCATCGATATGAGATTTACGTGTAAGACTATGTTTGGGACATTGGCATCGTATTTGATTCATGTAAGACCCTGTCTGGGACAGTGGCATCAATATTTGGTTACATGTAAGACCACGTCTGGGACATTGGCATTGTACGACTATTCTGAGCACTCTGAGTATCCTATTTAGTTTCAAACGGTTCAACTGGCAAGTCTAAGAAATGAACGACTATGTGAGTTGTATATCTGATTCATGTACGTTTAAAAAGTACACTATGTGTGTATAAAAAGGTAAGTGTCTATATTAACTTACTAAGATGAATATGTGTATTGAAATGATGAAGTAATAAGTAAATAAATGCTTGAATGAGCTATGTATATATATATGATATTTGAGTTTAAGGATGTGGCAAGATATGGCTAAGCAAATGAGCCAAAGAAATGTGATGAATTTGCAATGAGATACATTAATATCATTGTATCAATATGGTTATGAGCATTTATGTTAAGTTTATTTGTATATGGCTTACTAAGCTTTTGAAAAGCTTACTTTGTGTGTGTTTGTTCTGTTTTATAGATCGTCAAAGCTCATCAAGGCTCGGGACCAAGTCGAGGATCGATCATCACACTACCTAAGCTCATTTTGGTACCTTTTGGAAATGTATATAGTTAGATATGGCATGTATAGGCTAGATGTTTTGGTACATATATGAGATGTGTAAATAGCCATGTGATGTGGCCAGATTTAATGTTGGTAATATGCATGAGTGAATATGGTATGTGATGTTGGTTTTGGTATGATCCAATGACTATGAAATGGTCAAGTTTATAGTAAGCATATGGATGAAATTTGAGTATGTATGTTTGATCAAAGAAATGGTTATATGATAGGTAAATGTAGATGAATCATACTTGAATGCATATGTGTTTTAGTTGTGCAAATTGTACATGAAATGAATTGGTATATTGCTTGTGGGGTTGACCCAAGTATGGGTGGCTTTTGGCCTTGCAAATGGCCTATTTTTTTGCATACACGGTGTGGCACAGCGTGCACAGTGGCCGTGTGAACAAGTCGATAGCTAGCCTAATTCTACACGGCCATGGCAAACGGGTGTGTCTGGTGGCCGTGTGAATAAGTCAGTATACATGCTCTGTTTTGGCACGGCTAGGACACATGGGTGTGTCTGGTAGCCATGGAAGGCACACGGCCTTCCCACACGGGCGTGTAACCGTTGTAACTTAGAAAAGTTTTTAAATTTCTGAGAAATTCTGTATGTATCCGGTTTAGTCCCGACCCTATTCATAAGCATGATTAAGGTTTCGTTGACCTATAAAGGGACACTTTGATTGCATTGGATGAATTGTATTATGAAATGTCCGTAAAAGTTTTTGATTTGTCTGGTAACGCCTTTAACCCTAATCTGACGATGGATATGGGTTAGGGGTGTTACATGACGATCAGAGGCACTTTCAAACTATCCCAAATCACTTTCACCTTTTCTTCAGTTTCACGGATTACATCAACTCCGTGTTATAATAAAACAAACATATTAGATGGCCATTATCATCTTTTGAGTGCCAAAATTGAAGAAAGGAAAAGAAAAGAAAATACAAGTTAGGGTTCGGCCATTGAATTGCATAATTAAGGTATGTTTTGACTTTGGTTTTTGATGATTTTTATGTTTTTGAGATTGTTGCTTAGTTTACTATCAAGCCCATGTTATAATTTGAAGAATTGATGATGTTTATGAGATGTGACATTGATGAAATGGTGAGCTTTGTGATGAGTATTGGTGTTAAATGAAAGATATGTGTTTAATGAACATGTTTTGTTCTTGAATTTTTGGTGAATTTAGCTAATTAGGGCTAAATTGTGAAAATAATATTTTGAGGGACTAATTTGTGAAATAAATGAAATGTATGGACTCATATGAGCAAGAGTGAAATTCGGCTAGGCATGGGTAATATGGAATTTGATGTATTTTGTGATTTTGTGAATTAGGGACTAAAATGTCCAAATATGAAAATGTGAGGTTAAATTGTAAATTACCCTAAATATGTGTATTTGGAATGAATTGAATGTGTTGGTAAATAAAAGGGTTAAATTTGAATATGTATAGATCAAGAACCAGAAGAAAAGCGGACTTAGATCGCGGGAAATCGAAAAGTAATCGAGTAGCAGTATCCGTTTAGATTAATCGAATCCAAGGTAAGTCGATATACAAATAAATGTATTTGAATTGACTTATTTGTGAATATATGAAATTTGAATTGCTATGAATAATACTTGAAATGATGAATATATGGATTAGAGAATAGTATCGAGAGATGGTTAATGTCAGAAGTCGTGCGAACCTAGGAATAGATAGGATAGTATATGTCATGACATAGGTATCCGATATGTGATATCATGTAAGACCACGTGCGGGGCGTTGGCATTGATTTGAGATTTCGTGTAAGATCACATCCGGGATATTGGCATCGATATGAGATTTACGTGTAAGACCATGTTTGGGACATTGGCATCGTATTTGATTCATGTAAGACCACATGGGACATGATGGCATCAATATTTGGTTACATGTAAGACCACGTCTGGGACATTGGCATTGTACGACTATTCTGAGCACTCTGAGTATCCTATTTAGTTTCAAACGGTTCAACTGGCAAGTCTAAGAAATGAACGACTATGTGAGTTGTATATCTGATTCATGTACGTTTAAAAAGTACACTATGTGTGTATAAAAAGGTAAGTGTCTATATTAACTTACTAAGATGAATATGTGTATTGAAATGATGAAGTAATAAGTAAATAAATGCTTGAATGAGCTATGTATATATATATGATATTTGAGTTTAAGGATGTGGCAAGATATGGCTAAGCAAATGAGCCAAAGAAATGTGATGAATTTGCAATGAGATACATTAATATCATTGTATCAATATGGTTATGAGCATTTATGTTAAGTTTATTTGTATATGGCTTACTAAGCTTTTGAAAAGCTTACTTTGTGTGTGTTTGTTCTGTTTTATAGATCGTCAAAGCTACTGAAGGCTCGGGACCGTCGAGGATCGTCATCACACTACCTAAGCTCATTTTGGTACCTTTTGGAAATGTATATAGTTAGATATGGCATGTATAGGCTAGATGTTTTGGTACATATATGAGATGTGTAAATAGCCATGTGATGTGGCCAGATTTAATGTTGGTAATATGCATGAGTGAATATGGTATGTGATGTTGGTTTTGGTATGATCCAATGACTATGAAATGGTCAAGTTTATGGTAAGCATATGGATGAAATTTGAGTATGTATGTTTGATCAAAGAAATGGTTATATGATAGGTAAATGTAGATGAATCATACTTGAATGCATATGTGTTTTAGTTGTGCAAATTGTACATGAAATGAATTGGTATATTGCTTGTGGGGTTGACCCAAGTATGGGTGGCTTTTTGGCCTTGCAAATGGCCTATTTTGCATACACGGCTGTGGCACACGAGCGTGCCTGGTGGCCGTGTGAACAAGTCAGTAGCTAGCCTAATTCTACACGGCCATGGCAAACGGGTGTGTCTGGTGGCCGTGTGAATAAGTCAGTATACATGCTCTGTTTTGGCACGGCTAGGACACATGGGTGTGTCTGGTAGCCATGGAAGGCACACGGCCTTCCCACACGGGCGTGTAACCGTTGTAACTTAGAAAAGTTTTTAAATTTCTGAGAAATTCTGTATGTATCCGGTTTAGTCCCGACCCTATTCATAAGCATGATTAAGGTTTCGTTGACCTATAAAAGGGACACTTTGATTGCATTGGATGAATTGTATTATGAAATGTCCGTAAAAGTTTTTGATTTGTCTGGTAACGCCTTTAACCCTAATCTGACGATGGATATGGGTTAGGGGTGTTACATGACGATCAGAGGCACTTTCAAACTATCCCAAATCACTTTCACCTTTTCTTCAGTTTCACGGATTACATCAACTCCGTGTATCTTTTTCTCACTGAACTTTGTCCAATACAATAGAGTTCTACATTTATGACCATACAGAGCCTCGTACGGTGCCATTTTAATGCTGGACTGGTAACTATTATTGTATGCAAATTCAACTAAAGGCAGATACTTTTCCCAATTACCTTCGAATTCTAAAATACAACACCGAAGCATATCCTCCAAAATCTGTATAACACGTTTCGATTTTGCATCAGTTTGAGGATGGAATGCGGTACTGAAATATATCTATGTACCCAAAGCTTCTTGTAACTTATTCTAGAATCGGGATGTAAACCGGGGATCTCTATTAGAAATAATGGAAACTGACACTCCATGTAGTCTGACAATCTCAGAAACATATAATTCAACCAATCTATCCAGGGAGAAATCCATACGTATTGGAATAAAGTGTGCAGACTTTGTTAATCGGTCAACAATTACCCAAATAGCATCTTTCTTTTTTGGAGATAGGGGTAACCCTAATACAAAGTCCATAGTAACTCTTTCCCATTTCCATTCTGGTATCATAACTGACTGTAATAATCCCGAAGGTACTTGGTGTTCAACTTTTACTTGCTGGCATATCAAACATTTAGATACAAATACAGAAATATCCAGTTCCATTCCTAGCCACCATTACATCTTTTTCAAATCATTGTACATTTTGTTACTACCCGGATGCACAGAAATTGTACCATTGTGAGCTTCATAGAAAATCTTCTGTACAAGTTCTGAATTATTCGGTACACATATTCTGTCTCTGAATAATAAACAATCATCAAACCCAATCTGAAATTCTGAATCAGAATTTGACTCACATTGTACCCATTTAGCTTGTAACTCACTATCACCTTTCTGAGCTTCACAGATCTGCTGTAGAAATGTTGGTTTAGCTTTTAATTCAGCTGTGATTGAACCATCTTCAGATAATGATAACCGGGTATTCATTTCTCGTAAGGCAAACAAAGATTTTCTACTCAAAGCATCAGCAACCACATTGGCTTTTCCCGGATGATAATCAATAATCAAATCATAGTCTTTTAATAACTCAAGCCACCTGCATTGTCTCAGATTCAAGTCTTTTTGTGACATTAGATACTTCAAACTTTTATGGTTGGTGAATATATGACACTTTTCACCAAACAGATAGTGTCGCCAAATTTTCAATGCAAATACAATTGCTGCCAATTCTATATCATGTATCAGGTAGTTCTTTTCGTGTGGTTTTAGCTCTCTAGAAGCATAGGCTATTAATTTACCTTCTTGAATCAAAACATAGCCTAAACCATTTAATGGCGCGTCACTGTAAATTATGAATTCTTTACCCGATTCAGGCTGTAACACCCCTAACCCGTATCTGTCGCTGGAATAGGGTTACGAAGCATTACCGAAATATACAGATCAAGTAAACAGATATTTCATTTTATATAGTATTCATCTCAGAAATCAAACATAAAGTCCCTTATATGAACCCTCAAGGTCCAAAACATACATTAGAAACGAGTCGGGACTAAACTGGGTACTCAAAGAATTTTTCGCAAAATCTCAAAATTTTTCCTAGGTGCAGGGGTTACACGCCCGTGTGGTCAGGCCGTGTGGTTCCCACGGCCAAGGGACACGCCCGTGTCTCAGGCCGTGTAACTCTCTAACTTGGGTCACACGGCCAAGCCACACGCCCGTGTGCTAGGCTGTGTGTAAATACCTAGGCATTTTGTTTTGAAATTTTAAAGATGCAGGGGACACACAGCCAGATTACATGCCCATGTGCTAGGCCATGTGTCACACACGGCTGAGACACACGCCCGTGTCTATGCCCGTGTGGATGAAAATAGGCTATTTTCGAAGCCATATTTCTCACCCCATTTTGTCATCCTCCTACACCAACACTTTAACACATTCACAAGCTATTATAGGTCATTTAACCCAACTCGAAATCAAGTTCTATACATGATATAATACCTCATATAATCAAGTATACACTCTTACTTAAATTACCAGTTCACATATATGCATATCTTATCAAATATGCTAACTTAATTCAATCATCAATATGCCAATATAATTTCTATCAATCAACCATTTCAAACACATACCAAACATATCCATCACAAGCCATTTCAATGGCTAGTTACAATTAAAGCATTTATATGCCGATATTGGCCAATTAACCTATACATGCCATTGTAACCATAATTGATTTACCATATATATACCGAAATGGGCTGATGGATAGTGTGAGTGATCTCTGCCAAGCTTCCAATCCAACGAGCCTCTGAATTACTATAGAACAGGGGAAAATAAAACAGAGTATGCATGAAATGCTTAGTAATTTCGTATAACATGGTAATTAACTTACCACTCATTTAAATTCAATATAAACATACAAGGCACATTCAATCAACTTGATCACGAGCCCTAACACATATCCTCATCACCCTTGTTAGTCATGTATTTCATATAAATATCAAGAAATATGTATAGGCTCAACAGTAATCAGATTTCCATATAAATATGCTTTCCACATCATGTATTCATATAACATATACAAATCATATCAATATATTTCAAGTACATTTTCATAATAATTCGTCTCGAGTTTAGACTATTTCATGTTGGAACTTTGCCAATTAAATCAGTTGAAATGTCGATGGTTACACGGGTAGTACGGTCAAGGTGTACAAATATATAATAATAGATGAACATATTCATCAAAAAAATTCCATATTCATATAGCATTATCTCATATTTCCATATATCATGTATCATCATTTTCATGTATTTCAGGCAGATACGTGTAATAATTCATTTCGTGTTCATATCTTCTCATGTTAGAATTTTGCCCGTTGAATTTTATTTGAAATATCAATGGATACCCAAGTAGTACACTCGAAGTGTACAAATTAGCAATCCATAAATTCATATTTGGGAGTGCTCATTAAGTCACATAATCGAGAAATACTCTCTCGAGCCATATAGCAGGAAGCTCACAAAGAGCCATTAATCGGGAAGCTCACAAAGAGCCTATCAGGAAAATTATCTGGCCTATATAACATGAAACTCATAAGAGCCATAATCAGGAAGTTCTCAAAGAAATTTTAATCAGGAAGCTCACAAAGAGCCTTTAATTAGGAGCTCCGAATAGCCATATATCAGGAAGTTCAAGCGAGCTATATTAGGACGCTTACAAAGAGCTGCGTTTATGTCTGCAATATATGCAGGATCACAACCGATCATATAATAGGACGCTTACAAAGAGCTGCGGTAGTCCGCAACACATGCAAGATCACTACCGATCAGGATGCTCGCAGGAACCATATAACAGGAAGCTCGAGAAGGCTTATAATCGGATGCTCTTTCAAGCTAAGGTGTGTCTGCAACATATGCAAGACCACAACCAATGGGGAAATCCTGTATCCATCGAATTCCATCTATTCAAACGGGACTTATACTTATCGAGCAATATCCGGAATATAATTACTTTTATACATTAAACATTTATACAATTCACACATATTCAACATTCAAGTCCAAATATATAAATATACACAATTTAGTTACACGAACTTACCTCAACAAATGTTCGTGTATGTAAAATCTACTAATCCAACATTTTCTCTTTTCCTCGTTCTAACTCCAAATTTGGTCTATCCGAATCTATATGAATGAATTTAACATTAATTCATGTTCGTTTCAATTCAATTCAAATCTTAGGCAAAATTACCATTTTGCCCCTAAACTTTTAATTAATGACGATTTCGTCCCTAGACTCGAAAAATAAAATTCATGCAATTGAATACTTATTCCAAGCCTAGTCAATTTTTACATGTAAAATTTACAGCCCATGTATTTCATAAAATTCAGAATTTTTCCATGAATTTTACATCTTTTCAATTTAGTCCTTAAATCATAATTTCATCAAAATTCACTTTACAAAAGTTGTTTATCTATTAAAAACCTTTCATTTTCTACCATAAAACTTCATAATTCATCTATGTTCATCCATGGAAAAGCCCTAGTTCTTTGATAACTTTACAAATTAGTCCCCGAGATAGCTAGATTAAGCTATTATGATCTCGAAAACATAAAAATCATTAAAAACAGAACAAGAAAACATACCTAATTGATCAAAGTAAGCTTGCTTGAGCTACTTTCTCTTAGCTAGGGTTTCCATGGAAATAATTTGGGAAAGATGATGAAAAAGATGATATTTTCATTATTTAATTAATTATCATCTTTTATTTTTCACTTTCCAATTTCATCCTTTATTTTATTTTATTTTCCATGGATGAATCATCATCCTTAACCACTAAGCATTTTTAAATGGTCTATTTACCATATAAGGACCTCCACTTTAAATTTCTATAGCTATTTAATCCCTTTAGCTATTAGAACTCAACTTTTGCACTTTGTGCAATTTGGTCCTTTATCAAATTAAACATGTAATTGGTAAAATTTCTTTACGAAATTTTTTTTATACGACATTACCATCATACTAGAGAACATAAAATAATATAAAAATAATTTTTCTCTCAAAATCAGATTTGTGGTCCGGAAACCACTATTCTAATTTTACCGAAAATGGGCTGTTACACAGGCTGAACTAGTACGGGTGCTTTAGTCAACAAGGCTTTCAATCTTTCAAAACTCTGCTGGCATTTATCAGTTCATTCAAATTTCACATCTTTCTGCAACAAACGAGCCATCGAAAAAGCTATCATAGAAAATCCTTTTACAAATCTCCAGTAATATCCAACTAGTCCCAGGAAACTTCTAACTTCAGACACAATTTTCGATGGTTTCCAGTTAACAATTTTCTAAAATTTTATTCGGGTAAACTCTTATGCCTTCAGTAGATACTATATGTCCAAGAAAACCAACTTCCCGAAGCCAAAATTCACATTTACTAAATTTGGCATATAGTTGTTTTTCATGCAGAGTTTGCAACACAATTTTCAAATTATCAGCATGCTCATTTTTATCTCGAGAATATACCAGAATATCATCAATAAATACCACCAAAAATCTGTCTAGATACGGTCTGAAAATTCTATTCATTAAATCCATAAATACTGCAGGTGCATTAGTCAAGCCAAACGGCATCACAAGAAACTCATAGTGCCTGTACCTGGTTTTGAAGGCTGTCTTTGGTACATCTGAGTCTTTTACTCGTAACTGATAATAGCCAGAACGGAGATTAATCTTTGAAAACATAGTGACACCTTTCAACTGATCAAACAAATCATCAGTGCGGGGAAGTGGATACTTATTCTTGATTGTAACTTTGTTGAGCTGTCGGTAGTCAATACATAATCTCAAAGATCTATCTTTCTTTTTAACAAAAAGAACTGGTGCACCCCAAGGTGATAAGCTGGGTCAAGCAAAACTTTTGTCAGTCAATTATTGCAACTGTGCTTTCGACTCCTTTAATTCAGTAGGAGCCATTCTGTAAAGCGCTATAGATATAGGTGTTGTTCCAAGAAAAAGATCTATGGAAAATTCTACCTCTCGGGCCGATGATAATTTGGGTAATTCCTCCAGAAACACATCAGGAAACTCACAAACAACCGACATTGACTTAATCTTCGGCTCAGATACTTTAGTGTCCAACACATATGCAAGATAGGCATCATACCCTTTTCTAATATATTTTTGTGCTGATATGGTTGATATCAACATTAGACAACCCATCCAGTTTATCAGATTCAATACGGAGCAATTTACCATTCTGACATTTTAACACAATATATTTTTGTTTATAATTTACAACTGCATCATGCTGAGTTAGCGAGTCCATACCTAGAATCACATCAAATTCATCGAATGGTAGTAACATCAAATTAGCCAAGAAACAATAACCTCATACCATTAACGGACAATTTTTACAGATTTTATCTACCATCACAAACTGGCCCAGGGGATTTGAAACTTTAACCACGAATTCAATGGACTCAATAGATAAATTTTTAACAGACACTAAATTTGTGCATATATATGAATGTGTTGAACCAGGATCAATCAAAACAGTAATATCAGTATCAAGAAGAGAAAAAAGTACCAGTAATGACATATGGTGTAAAGGCATCCTCTCTTGCACAAATACCATATGCCCTTGCCGGTGCTCGTGCTTCAAATTTGACTGTTGAATCTTTTGTCACACCCGGCTACCACTGACACTGCCGGGGTGACGAGGTGGTCTGCTTCTTGAGGCAAGGTTGCTCGGCCTAGAAGTCTGAACAGTATCTTTTTCAGACTTTTCCAAGTATTCTTTGAGAAAATGATTAAGAGAACCACATCTAAAACATGCCCCACTCCCCGAAATGCGGTTTGTTACAATATTTGCATTTAGGTTTGGGGTTACCGACATTCCTACACTTGCTGCGGATGGAGCCGAAGATCTCAGATTAGAACGTTGAGAGCCTCGGTCTCTCCCAGAATATCCCACAGATTTGGTAAAACGATCATGGTATTTCTTTGATTTCTTTGAAGCCGACGATTGTGATTTCCCCATAAATCTTTTACTTGAAGTTTGGGCTTCTATTTTTGCCTGCCTCTTTTCTTTATTCAGTTCTTCGGCTTTATGTGCTCGGTCAACCAGTACAACAAATTCTTTTAATTCCAATATCCAAACTAACAACTTAATGTCTTCATTTAGTCCCTCTTCAAACCGTTTACACATGATAACTTCAGTCGGGATACACTTTTTGGCATATTTGCTTAATCTGAAAAATTCCCTCTGGTATTCAGATACAATCATATTCCCCTGATTGAGCTCTAAAAATTCTTTCTTTTTCTGATCAAGGAATCTCTGGCTAATATACTTCTTTTTGAATTCTGTTTGGAAAAATTCCCATGTAACATTTTCCCTTGGTACAACAGAAATTATGGTATTCCACCACTGGTAGGCTGAGTCTTTTAGCAGAGATACAACACATTTTAAACATTCTTCAGGTGTGCAAGACAATTCATCCAAAACCCTGATTGTATTTTTTAGCCAAAATTTAGCCCTTTTCGGATCATCATCAACAATAGCCCTGAATTCTTCTGCCACAAATTTCTGAATTTTATCTACCGGAGGCTTACCAATTCTAACAGATTCAACACCTTGTGGCATATCGGAAACCAGTTGAGGAGCAGGAGGGAGAGGTTGTTGTAAGAAGTATTTGTTCTCAGATATTCAGTAAACCATTCATTCATCATTTGAAAGAAGGCTTCTTTTGCCTCCTCACTTCGACCCTCAAATACAGGCCTTCTAATACTACTAGATGCAGGTCTTTAAACTGAAGCTGGAGCATTACTCTCAGCTTCCTCGGATTCAGCTCTAGCTCGGTTGGACGACATTACTATATGAAAAGCATGTTTAAAATGGTCAGGAGTTATCACAATATCAAAAATTATATAATGGCATGTATAGCTAAACTCGTACTTGCTACATTAATCCGAGAATCAGCTAAATCGTAGCTCTGATATCAATAAATGTAACACCCCTAACCCATATCCATCGACGGAACAGGGTTACAGAGCATTACCAGAGTTTATAGAACAAATACAATTAATTTATGTCATTTACTATTCATATCCGAAACCAATCACATTCAATCGTATTGTCCCTTAATTGGACCCTCGAGGACCAATTTATACATTAGAAACAAGTCAGGACGAAATTGGAAACTTAGAGAATTTTTCGCGAAATTTTCAAAATTTCTTTTTATGCAGGGGACACACGCCCGTGTGATCAGGCCGTGTGGCTCACACAGCCAAGTGACACGCCCGTGTCTTAAGCAGTGTGGGTATTCAAAATAGGGGCACACGACCGTGTCCCATCCATGTTCTTGTCCGTGTAACTCTCTGACATGGGTCACACGACCAGCCACACGCCCGTGTGCAAGCCGTGTGGTTAATTTAATTTTCAAAAATTAGGTGCAAGAATCACACGACCAAGACACACACCCGTGTCTCTGCCCGTGTGACCAATTATGAGCATTATGTTCCTCAATTTTTTAAAATGCAGGGGACACAAGGCCAAACTACACGCCCGTTCGCATGGCCGTGTGTCACACACGGTTGAGACACACGCTCGTGTGTCTACCCGTGTGGACGAAAATAGGTCATTTTCATTGCCAGTTTTCTCACCAATATTGTCTTCAACCTACATCAATACTTGCATACATATACCAACCAATTCATAACATTATAACTAAGCCAACATTAACATTATACATGATATATCATCACATGTATTCAAACTTACCTTTTGTAAGACATATTTTTACTATAGTTCAATCTAACCATACCAACACACATATATTATCCATGTTATAACCTCTTATTTATATTCATTAAACATTCCAACACTAGCCATTCCAATGGCTAGATTACAAACAACCATTTATATGCCAACATTGGCCAAGTTAGCCTAAACATGCCATTATACCAAAATAAATTTGCTATTTATACCAAAACGAGCTGAAGGATAGTGTGATGGTGCTCCAACCGGTTCCAACCTTTACGAGCTTTTGAGCACTATAAAATAGAGAAAAGAAAACTGAGTAAGCATTTCAAATTCTTAGTAAGTTCGTATAACAGGAAATTAACTTACCAATTATTTTTATTTAAAACAAGTATTCATAGTACATCCAAATCAATGAAATCAATAACCTAGTCACACATAAATCCTTATCAAGCATGTTAGTTAAATAATTTATATAAGTTCCAAGAATATGGATGAACTCATCAATGTCCCATTTCCATATGCATGTATTTTTCATTTCAAGTTTCCAAGGAACATATACATATCATATTTTTACATGTCAAGAAATCTCATTGTAATTCATTTTGAATTCATACTATCCCTTTCTGAACCGTTACCCATTGAATCATTTGAAAACTCCATGGATACATGGACAATACACTCAAGGTGTACAATACGGTAAATCCGTCAACTCATAATCAGGGGTGCTATAAAGCGCATAAACGAGAAGCTTATTCGGGCTAAAACAGGAAGCTCATAAGAGCAATATTCAGGAAGTTCGTGCGAGCCTATAACAAGTAACTCCATAGAGCCATTAATCAAGGAGCTCTGGATAGCCATATATAAAGAAGTTGAAGCGAGCCATATTGGGAAGCTCACAAAGAGCCAATTAACAGGAAGCTCATGAAACACCGTAATCGGGAAGCTCATACGAGCTACGGTGTGTCCACAACACATGTAGGATCACAACCTATCGGGATTAGGGGTGTGCAAAATTCGGGTAAAATCGAAAAAATTCGATTAACCGACCGAATTCGATTAATCGGTCGGTTAACCGAATTTTTTCGATCGGGGGTCGGTTAATTATTTTGTAATTTTTCGGTTAACGATTAATTTAGTTCGAAATCGGTCGGTTAACTGAATTTTTTTGATTTAACCGAAAAAATTAATAAATAAAATTATAATATATAAATAGGCCCACTATTCACCTAAACCCAATCTGTAACATCCTAAAAATCTGAGTATCGATATATTGCATGTTTTGGTGTTTAGCTTATGAATGAAAATTTTCCTTTCTTCTTTTTCGTGTTTATTATAGCCTTGAAAAGGGCATAGAAGTATTCTGGTATAGAATAATTTTTAGTATTGAGAATTTATTGAAGTGGATCAAGTGACACTGATACTTAAGTTAGTTTAAGTGTCTAAAATTAGCATAAGATGAGTAATTGGCAAAGTGGTGATGGCGCCATAAGTTGGACTTGAGGGGAGAGGTTCGAATCTCCTAGCATGCAATTTAGGAGCTTTTATTTTTGGTTTTTCCTAGCATGTGTCGGCCAAGCATCAAACATGGATAAGATGGACTAAATTTTTATGGTAAGGATATTAAGGTTTATGGCAAGCATGATTTAAGGGATGGAATGGTTTGATTTTGGGGATAAGATTCTCAAACTTTAGGAAAATGGAGGATTGCAAGGCTTGAATCAAGGTTGATCTTTTGGTAACTTCTTCATGGCCATTTTGACCATGAACATGGACAGCATTGTGGACTAAGGGGGTTGGCTGAATGTGTTAGTAGCTTGGCTAGGATTAGGAGTTAGCTTTTGGTCATTTCTAGCATTTTTGTGCAAAATTTGCAATTCTCTTCTCAACCTTTCTTTTAGCCGAATTTGAGCTTTTGGTAAGCTTTGTTTTTGACCATTTCATGTTACCATTTGGACACATTTTTGCTTAGCATCTCAAGACATTTTCTCTTTTGGCCGAAATACCAAAGCTAAGATCATTTTCGTTTCCTTCTCCTTTTCCCCATTGCCGAATGTACCTTACTCCTAAACTCATCTATTTTCTTTTCTCTTTTCTCTCTTGAAAACCGAATCAACATCATCTCCTTCCTTCATCCTTCTACTTTCTTCTCAACTAAATTTTCTTCATTATTTTCTCTCATGGCCGAATGCTAGATTGCTCCATTACCGAACCATTTTTCCCTTCCTTTGTTATTCATAGCCGAATCTCCTACTATACATAGGTATTCTTCTCAAACGTTTCTTTTTCAATCGTGGACAATAGTGTGATTTTGGAGGACTGAAACTCAAGTGTTCGTGAGTATAGCGAATCGTTGGAATCGATCTAAAGAGTTAAGGTAAGGAGTTTATTCAAAGATTCTCATATTACTTGTCATTTTGGTATAGATGGATTATAACTCGATTTCAATTTAGGGGACGTATCGCTCAATTCGCATATTGTGGAACAAGGATATTTCGTGGTAAGGAAATCTCACCCTTGTAACCGTTAGTCATAATTTCAATATATTTAGTCAGACTCATGATCTTTTGTCATTAGAAATAATCAAAATAGGGGACGAAAAGGGTGGTGAATAGTGTTCGGAAGAGGGGTGGTTTCGCTTATTCCCCTAAGTTTAAGCAAAGGACTGCTTCAAACAATCCAGGATTTTCCACCGGGTTGTGGACGCCATTCGAGGAGAATCGGTTGTTTGAAATCGTTCGTACTCCGAACCTTTGTTTGTTCATGGATTTTTATCGGGTAACGAACCATCAATCGAGGAGAAACCACAAATAGAAGTGGTTGAAATTTTGAGGTAAAGTCTAGATCGTTATTTCTAAGATTCGACATGTGAATAAATTATAGTGTTCTAATTTATCGTGATGCGTTTAGGTATCGCATTTGAGCGAGAAAGTCTAGCTCTCACACGGTAACGGTGTGTAACTTCACACTTATCTCTCGGGTTAGATACTAAACCGTAAATATTGGGATAAAATCGTAAAGATGGCAAAATCGGAAAATACATAGTAATTAACACTTTTGTGTAAATGTATGAAAACCGTTAAATTCATGGAATTTACGAAAATTCGCTAGATCGTTAAATGGGCCGAAAACTGCTAGATCGTTAAATGGGCCGAAAATTTGCTAGATCGTTAAATGGGCTAAAAATTTGCTAGATCGTTAAATGGGCCGAAAACTGCTAGATCGTTAAATGGGCCAAAAATTTGCTAGATCGTTAAATGGGCCTAAAACTGCTAGATCGTTAATGGGCCAAAAATCTGCTAGATCGATATATGGGCCCAAGTTAGCTAGATTGCTAAATGGGCTAAATGCTATTTTATCTTATGGGCTCAAATGAAAATTTGTAATATAGACTCACATGTATGGTAGGCCTTTTGTTAAATTATTACATGGATATAAATTGTTATGCATACCTGATTGCATGGGTTGGGATAATCGATGAAGAGAAGAAAGGCACATTGCCAAAAATCTAGTTCGGTGGCTTTGCCACAAAATTTTAATGGCTTAATGCCTCTAGTTCGGTGACTTTGTCACAATCTAGTTCGGTGGTGCACCACAATATATTTAAAACGGCCTATTGCCTACTATTGGTGTGTTGGCGGGGTGGGTTGACTTGATCCCCACAGGTGTGTTGGTTGGTACGGGGGTGTGTAGCAGATGGAAATTAGGTTTGGTTGGGAAATTTCATTTTGCATGCATTTAATTTATTATATTATATTCGTAAATGGGCTCAAGCCCAAAACAATGCCTTGATTATCAGGCTCAATGAACGTGGTAAGTGAGTTACACTTTGAGTTCGAGTAACTCACTCTATCTTTTTAACCATTTAGTGTAATGGAAATTGACGAAGGCTTGGGCCGAGGATGACTTCATGGAGGCCATACTACGAATATGGGTTTTTATAAACTATGAACTTTTATTAAGTAATTTCTTTTAATTACTATTTTGGGTATGATGTAATAAGGCCTCTATTAATACTTTTATGGATTTTTATGTGTGTGGACGGATTTAAATTTCCTTTAAAACGTTGAAGATGCTTTAACTATTCGTATTTTTAAATCCTTTTGAACTCTTTAAAAACTACTTTAAAGATTTAAACAATTAAAGTACTAAATGATAAGGTTTCAAACTAGTATTTCTTAATTCATCAAATTTTAAATCATTTTTCTAAATTTTCAACTAAACATCATTTTTGAAAGGTTTTATAGAACTGTTTACCTAAAACATTAGAGTATTAAATGAATGATAGATCGGTGTAATAAACCAAATCTCGTCTTAACGCATAGACCTGGTTTGGGGTGTTACATTTAATGGTATCGAGCCGGTTCAAAACTCCTACATTTGTGGTTGGGTTCAACAATAATTTTTGTTTGAGAAACAGTTTAAATTTTTTTAAACTTTATGTTCTAAAGGTAGTATGGCACCACGAGCATCCGGCACCAAGTCAAGTAAGTATTTGTATATTGATTGTTATTATTGTGATATGATCATAGGAACACTCTAGAACTTCTAGTTTTAGGTGTTGAAAACAATAGAGATTGAGACTATAGGGACGTGATTGCGAAAACAACTTTACCTCTTATATCTCATAAAACATCGTTAATAAACTTTGAAATAGTATTCGATTCATAAAACTTGTAACAGAATAAACCGAATTAGTTATTATGAGCACTAGAGGACGGGTCGTGGGACGCGGTAGGCGTGGCCGTGGTAGAGGACGCAGTCTTTGCGTCTCAAGCGCCGGGTCATGTGCCGGAAATGGATGCACTGCATCGCCGAGAGTGAGACGGGATCTCATGATCATATGGAAAAAGATAATGCTTTAACACGAGCAATGCTGCGAGTCCTTGAAAAGGTTGGACCTAGAGTGGGCCAACAAATCGTGGTTCGATATCAGGAGCGATGAAATCAAGTGGTGCTTTGAGGTTTTTGAGGTGTCTCGGTGTAGCTCCAAATGTTGCCGAATATTGGCTTGAGGCGGTGGAGCAAATTATGGAAGACCTCGAGTGTAATCAGAGAACAAAACTAAGAAGAGCGGTGACCTTGCTAAGGGATGAAGCTTATCAATGGTGGCTTACTGTCCGGGAAGGCACTGAAGCTGCATTAGTTAATTGGGAGTTCTTCAAAGCTACCTTTTAGGGGAAATATGTAGGCACAAGTTATGTGGACGCCTTGAAGGAAGGAATTTTTGAATCGATTCAAGGAAATAAGAAGGTGGCGACTTATGAAGTCGAGAGTTTTTACGCCCGAGTCGCTATGCTCGGACAATAGTGCCAATGGACCATGAGCGTTGTGTACGCTTTGAGGATGGGTTGAATGATGAGTTGCGGGTTCTGATAGCCCCACAACAAGTTAGAACTTTTGCCACGCTTGTGGAGAAAGCCAAGATAGCCGTAGAGGCTAAGAGCTCAGAACGTCAGAATCGGGAAAGAGTTAGAGGCAAAAGATATATAAAGTATTTGGGTTCTTCAAAAAGGTTTCTGAAGAGGCCTCGGAATGACGAGCCGACTCAAGGAAGAGCACCTGTAGCTAATAATCGTAGTCGAGATGCATCAATGTGGGAAACGACATTAGGAGAGTCTTTGGAGGAAAACGGGTGCTTGTTATAAATGTGGTTCAATGGATCATCAATATAAGAATTGCCTCGACGCATGGATACGACTCGGGAAGTTCGTATCATCAAGCACGGTGGCAAGAGGAACTCAGCAGACCACCGAGAGGTCGTGGATCAGTCGTGGTGGTAATAGGGTGGGCGTGGTCAAGGTGCATTGGGTCGAGGCAATGGTTCTAGAGGTAACACGGATGCAAGGCGGCCCAGGATTGGTATATGCGTTAGACGCCGCGAGGATGGCAATGCACTGATGTGATAAGCTGCACGTTCTTTATCTTTGATGTACCATTCATCGCTTTGATAGATATTGGTTCTACCCACTCGTATGTTGCTAGCGCCATATCCGGAAACTTGAATCTAGAATCAAATTACCGATAGTGAGATGATGGTAATTAGTCCTTTAGGACGATCGATAATTGTAAATAAATTGTTTAGAGACGTGCCCTTAGAAATCCAAGGAGAAATATTTTTGGCGAATTTGATGGAATTGCCTTTGGTGAGTTCGATCTAATTTTGGGCATGGATTGGTTGGTTAAGCACCGGCGCTTTTGGACTCGTGTCTTTGAAAAGCGGATGTCAATAAGGACTTCGGATGATAAAGAAATAGTAATGATAGGTGAACGAAGGAATTACTTGGCAAATATGGTATCTGTGTTAAAGGCAGAAAAGTTGGTGCGAAAAGGGTACGGAGCATTTCTAGCTTTTATTAGTGCTTTGGATGCCATAGAGTTATCAGTGGAGGACGTGAGAACGGTGAAGGAATTTCCAGATGTATTTCCCGAAGAACTTCCTGGTGTACCTCCAGATCGGGAAGTGGAATTTGGTATTGAGCTTTTGCCTGGAACGGCTCCAGTGTCTATTGCTCCTTATAGAATGGCACCGAAGGAGTTGGCAGAGCTTAAAGCTCAAATTCAAGAATTGCTGGATCGAGGTTTTATTCGACCGAGTGTGTCTCCGTGGGAGTACCGGTTTTGTTCATTAAGAAGAAGGATGGGTCGATGCGTATGTGCATTGATTACGAGCGATTGAATAAATTGACGATCAAGAATAGGTATCCTTTACCGAGAATTGTTGACTGTTTGATCAATTGAAAGGAGCTTGATTTTCTCCAAAATTGATTTGAGATCGGGTTATCACCAAACTTAAGGTGAAAGAAGCAGATATTCATAAGACGGCATTCGAACTCGTTATGGACATTATGAGTTTTTGGTGATGCCGTTTAGGTTGACCAATGCACCAAGTGCATTTATGGACATGATGAACCGGGTCTTTCAACAATATTTAGACCGGTTTGTGGTGGTGTTCATAGATGACATTTTGGTATATTCAAGGAATGAAGAGGAGCATGACTCGCATTTGCGTATAGTATTGCAGTTACTTGAGATAATCAACTTTATGCCAAATCTAGTAAATGTGAATTACAGTTAAGGGAAGTGACTTTCTTGGGTCATGTGGTATCAGCTGAAGGAATAAGGGTGGATCCTCGGAAAATTGAGGCTGTACTAGATTGGAAACCGCCAAAGTCAGTAGCTGAGATTCGGAGTTTCTTGGGGTTGGCTGGTTATTATAGACGCTTTGTTGAGGGGTTTTCTCTCGATTCTTTGCACTCTAACTAACTAAATGCTAGTAAAAGGGGTACCGTATATTTGGACTGAAAAACAACAAGAGAGTTTCGAGAAATTGAAGAAGATTCTGACGGAAGCACCAGTTTTGATTCAGCCTGAGGCTAGAAAGGAATTTATCATTTATTGTGATGCGTCTCACACGGGTTTAGGTTGTGTGCTAATGCAAAGTGGAAAAGTAGTGGCATATGCTTCTCGTCAACTGAGACCGCACGAAGTAAATTACCCCACTCATGACTTGGAGTTAGCTGCGGTAGTGTTTACTTTAAAGATTTGGAGACACTATCTCTACGGTGAGAAGTCCATCATTTACACGGATCAGAAGAGTCTTAAGTATCTTCTTACTCAGAAGGAGTTAAAATTGAGACAAAGAAGATGGATAGAACTGTTAAAGGATTATGATTTCTCAATCGAGTATCATCTGGAAAAGGCTAATGTGGTAGCTGACGCGTTAAGTCGTAAGGTGGTATCTAATTTGAGAGCAATGTTTGCTCATCTGAGTTTGTATGAGGATGGTAGTCTATTAGCGGAACTTCAAGTGAAGCCTCTGTGGTTAGAGCAAATCAAGGAAAATCGGATATCGAGATAAAAGTTGGGACCCTTAATTCAAACAAGTTGGGAGTGGTGAAATAGAGGATTTTGGTATAAACACGGATGGAGTCTTTGTGTTTCCGTGGAAGAGTTTGTATGCCTAAGGACTCTGATTTGAGATGAATGATTCGGCGGGAGGCGCATAGTAGCCCTTATGCTATGCACCCCAGAGGAAATAAGATGTATCGGGATCTCCGTGAAGCATGATTGGTGGCCGTGGTTGAAGCGTGAGATTTACGAGTTTGTGGGAAAATGTTTGACTTGTCAACAAGTGAAGCGGAGCATCAATTGTCATCAGCTTATTACAACCGGTAAAGATTCCTCTTTGGAAATGGGAGCGGATAACTATGGATTTTGTTAGTGGGTTACCTTTAACACCTACTAAGAAAAATTTCGTTTGGGTAATAATTGATCGATTGTGAAGACCGCTCATTTTCTACCGGTTAAATGCGGATTATTCATTACGAAGTTGGCTAAGCTATATGTATCCGAAATTGTGAGGTTGCATGGGATACCAAAGCATCTATTATATCGAGATAGGGATCCTAGGTTTACATCACGATTTTGGAAAGCTCGCATGAAGCTTTGGGAACAAAGTTAAACTTGATGACGGCTTTTCATCCTCGATCGGATGGTCGATCGGAAAGAGTAATTCAGTTATTGGAAGACATGTTAAGGGGATGTGTGATTGATTTCAAAGGTAGTTGGGAGGATTTTCTACCGTTGGCGAGAATTTATGTATAACAACAAACTATCGGTCTAGCATTCGAGATGGCACCCTACGAGGCATTGTACGGTCAGAGGTGTCGTTCTCCTACTTGTTGGAATGAATTGGGCGAACGGCGGATGTTAGGTCCGGAGTTAATATCGGAGACGGAAGAAAAGGTAAAAGTCATTCGAGCACGGTTAAAAGAAGCCGGATAGACGAAGTCATATACTGAGATCCAAGCGTAAGGATATCGAGTTTCTTTGTGGGGATCGAGTCTTTCGAAGGTCTCACCTTGGAAGAAAATTTTTTGATTTGGAAGGAAGGGCAAGTTGAGTCCTAGGTTCATTGGACCATATCGTGTGATGAAGCGTGTTGGTCAGTGGCTTATCAGATTGAATTACCTCCGGAGTTGAGTCAAATTCATAATGTTTTCCATGTTTCCATGCTAAGGCGTTATAGATCGGATCAGTCACACATAGTACCGGTAGAAGAAGTGGAGTTGAGATCAGACTTGTCTTTCGAGGAAGAACCAAAGTGGAAATTTTAGGACCGAGATGTCAAGGAGCTAAGAAAGAAGACGAAGGCCGTTGGTCAAGGTTTTATGGCATAATCACAGAGCGGAGGAAGCTACGTGGGAGCACGAGGATGCAATTCGACAATAATACCCTCACCTCTTTTAACTGTAAATTTGATGATGTAAATTTTCTTTAAGGAGGGTAGAATTGTAACATCCTAAAAACTGAGTATCGATATATTGCATGTTTTGGTGTTTAGCTTATGAATGAAAATTTTCCTTTCTTCTTTTTCGTGTTTATTACTGACCTTGAAAAGGGCATAGAAGTATCTCGGTATAGAATAATTTTTAGTATTGAGAATTTATTGAAGTGGATCAAGTGACACTCGATACTTAAGTTAATTTAAGTGTCTAAAATTAGCATAAGATGAGTAATTGGCAAAGTGGTGATGGCGCCATAAGTTGGACTTGGGGAGAGGTTCGAATCTCCTAGCATGCAATTTAGGAGCTTTTATTTTGGTTTTTCCTAGCATGTGTCGGCCAAGCATCAAACATGGATAAGATGGACTAAATTTTTATGGTAAGGATATTAAGGTTTATGGCAAGCATGATTTAAGGGATGGAATGGTTTGATTTTGGGGATAAGATTCTCAAACTTTAGGAAAATGGAGGATTGCAAGGCTTGAATCAAGGTTGATGTTTTGGTAACTTCTTCATGGCCATTTTGACCATGAACATGGACGGCATTGTGGACTAAGGGGGTTGGTCAAATGTGTTAGTAGCTTGGCTAGGATTAGGAGTTAGCTTTTGGTCATTTCTAGCATTTTTGTGCAAAATTTGCAATTCTCTTCTCAACCTTTCTTTTAGCCGAATTTGAGCTTTTGGTAAGCTTTGTTTTTGACCATTTCATGTTACCATTTGGACATATTTTTGCTTAGCATCTCAAGACATTTTCTCTTTTGGCCGAAATACCAAAGCTAAGATCATTTTCGTTTCCTTCTCCTTTTCCCCATTGCCGAATGTACCTTACTCCTAAACTCATCTATTTTCTTTTCTCTTTTCTCTCTTGAAAACCGAATCAACATCATCTCCTTCCTTCATCCTTCTACTTTCTTCTCAACTAAATTTTCTTCATTATTTTCTCTCATGGCCGAATGCTAGATTGCTCCATTGCCGAACCATTTTTCCCTTCCTTTGTTATTCATAGCCGAATCTCCTACTATACATAGGTATTCTTCTCAAACATTTCTTTTTCAATCGTGGACAATAGTGTGATTTTGGAGGACCGAAACTCAAGTGTTCGTGAGTATAGTGAATCGTTGGAATCGATCTAAAGAGTTAAGGTAAGGAGTTTATTCAAAGATTCTCATATTACTTGTCATTTTGATATAGATGGATTATAACTCGATTTCAATTTAGGGGACGTATTGCTCAATTCGCATATTGTGGAACAAGGATATTTCGTGGTAAGGCAATCTCACCCTTGTAACCGTTAGTCATAATTTCGATATATTTAGTCGGACTCATGATCTTTTATCATTAGAAATAATCAAAATAGGGACGGAAAGGGTGGTGAATAGTGTTTGGAAGAGGGGTGGTTCTGCTATTCCCCCTAAGTTTAAGCAAAGGACTGTTTCAGCAATCCGAGATTTTCCACCGGGTTGTGGACGCTCATCCGAGGAGAATCAGTTGTTTGAAATCGTTCGTACTCCCGAACCTTTGTTTGTTCGTGGATTTTTATCGGGTAACGAACCATCAATCAAGGAGAAACCACAAATAAAAGTGGTTCGAAATTTTGAGGGAAAAGTCTAGATCGTTATTTCTAAGATTTGATATGTGAATAAATTATAGTGTTCTAATTTATCGTGATGCGTTTAGGTATCGACGAGCGGGAAAGTCTAGTTCTCACAGTAATCAGGTGTGTAACTTCACACTTATCTCTCGGGTTAGATACTAAACCGTAAATATTGGGATAAAATCGTAAAGATGGCAAAATCGGAAAATACATAGTAATTAACACTTTTGTGTAAATGTATGAAAACCGTTAAATTCATGGAATTTACGAAAATTTGCTAGATCGTTAAATGGGCCGAAAACTGCTAGATCGTTAAATGGGCCGAAAATTTGCTAGATTGTTAAATGGGCCGAAAATTTGCTAGATCGTTAAATGGGCCGAAAACTGCTAGATCGTTAAATAGGCTGAAAATTTACTAGATCGTTAAATGGGCCGAAAACTGCTAGATCGTTAATGGGCCAAAAATCTGCTAGATCGATATATGGGCCCAAGTTAGCTAGATTGCTAAATGGGCTAAATGCTATTTTATCTTATGGGCTCAAATGAAAATTTGTAATATAGACTCACATGTATGGTAGGCCTTTTGTTAAATTATTACATGGATATAAATTGTTATGCATACCGATTGCATGGGTTGGGATAATCGATGAAGAGAAGAAAGGCCTGTTGCCAAAAATCTAGTTCGGTGGCTTTGCCACAAAATTTTAATGGCTTAATGCCTCTAGTTCGGTGACTTTGTCACAATCTAGTTCGGTGGTGCACCACAATATATTTAAAACGGCTTATTGCCTACGATTGGTGTGTTGGCGGGGTGGGTTGACTTGATCCCACGGTGTGTTGGTTGGTACGGGGTGTGTAGCGGATGGAAATTAGGTTTGGTTGGGAAATTTCATTTTGCATGCATTTAATTTATTATATTATATTCGTAAATAGGCTCAAGCCCAAAACAATGCGTTGATTATCCGGCTCAATGAACGTGGTAAGTGAGTTACACAATCGAGTTCCGAGTAACTCACTCTATCTTTTTAACCATTTCGGGTAATGGAAATTGATTGTGAAGGCTTGGGCGAGGATGACTTCATGGAGGCCATACTACGAATATGGGTTTTTATAAACTATGAACTTTTATTAAGTAATTTCTTTTAATTACTATTTTGGGTATGATGTAATAAGGCCTCTATTAATACTTTTATGGATTTTTATGTGTGTGGATGGATTTAAATTTCCTTTAAAACGTTGAAGATGCTTTAACTATTCGTGTTTTTAAATCCTTTTGAACTCTTTAAAAATTACTTTAAAGATTTAAACAATTAAAGTACTAAATGATAAGATTTCAAATTAGTATTTCTTAATTCATCAAATTTTAAATCATTTTTCTAAATTTTCAACTAAACATCATTTTCGAAAGGTTTTATAGAACTGTTTACCTAAAACATTAGAGTATTAAATGAATGATAGATCGATGTAATAAACCAAATCTCGTCTTAACGCATAGACCTGGTTTGGGGTGTTACACAATCCCTAAACCCAATCCAACCCCAAATATCCAACCCAACCCAATTACCCAATCCAACTCAATCATAAAAATTACAAATAATTTAATAAATAAAAATAAAATTCTAAAACTAAAAATAAAATTAAACCCAACTCAATACTAACAGTAACAGACACGACAGAAAAAAAATACATAACCTTCTTCAACTTCAAATCCCTAATTGAAAACTCCCAAAATCTCTGCCAGGCTAGCCACCTTCCGTCCGGCACTCCGGCGTCTACCAGGTCACAATCGCGAGTTGAGGTACTTTCACCATCTGCAACTTCTGTTTTGAAACCAATTTCTGTGAAATGCAATAGGTTGCGTCTTCACTGTAAGTTGTGGTTTGAGTATAGAGGGATGACATTAACTAATATGTTGGGTTGATATATATGCCGGGCAGGGAGTGTGTCTTCCTCCCAAGGCGCCTTGCTGCACCTGCACTACATATAATAATTTGGTACAGTTCTTAAAACAAGAGGGATTTCGTAAGGGCTTCTTTCTTTGTAATTAAAATTATGTCCATTACTATGTTGAAAAACAGCCAACCATGTAATAAGAACAGCTGCAAATAATGTTTTTGTCCTCATTTTTTAAAAGCCCCCCAAAAAAACCCGAATTTTGATTTTCAATAATATTCAAAATCTATAAAAACCAAGTCTTTTTAAGAGCTCCAAGGCATTGGAGCTCTGGGTTTTTGTTCTTTTTAAATTTTTTATTTCTTAGTTTTGGGTGTGGATGAATGAAAAAAATGAATGAATGGGGAGACTATTTATAGGGAATTACAATTGTTAAATTTAGTAATGGTGGGGAGGGTTTGTATGTTAAATTTAGGCTTTTTTTTTTTGTGGCCAAAAACATTATTTTTTACTAAATATTGGGTATTTTAGATTCATGGTTTAGCTTCTTCTTCTTTTTTTTTTGCCATTTTTGAAGTTTTTTTCTTAGATGATAAAAGTACTTTACAATAACTTAGAAAAGGAAAAGGTTGCTCGAAACTTTAAAAAAAAGATACATTTAAGTGTGCAAAAGCTTTAATAATAGGGATCAGATCAGATATCTGAACCACATTAATAAGGTTGTTGAATGCATTTATGTAATGAAAGAGGGTTTAGACTTGGTTTAGACTTGGGATGGATGACGGTGGCGCAAGGGAAGCAGAAATGTTTTGTAATTTTTAGGCAAGTAAGGGATGAAACAAGCCATTGATGGACTATCATTTTTTTTCTATTTATTGCCATTTGTTACCTTTTTGCAGCATCTTCCATGCGACCATTATAACTTATAATGTTTAATGTTTAATGTTTAATGTTTAATGCCCATTATAACATTATAAGGAATTCCCAACAATTTCACGAGAACTACCACTGTAGCTTTAAATGTTATGGTGCTAACTTTTAATGTTTAATGTTTAATGTTTAATGGCCATTAAGCTGCTGTTTAATGTTTTAAATTGAGTATTATTATGCTGTCATAAATTGAATTAAAGTTGGTGTTTTAGTGTATCAAATTTAGCATTTTCATGCTGTCTTAAATTAAATTAAGCTGCTGTTTAATGTTTCAAATTGAGTATTATTATGCTGTCCTAAATTAAATTAAAATGTTGCTTCAGTGTCTCAAAGTAAGCATTATTATGCTATTGAAAAATTGTTAAGAATGCTACTTGAAAAGGATATTTCATTTCATTCCAAAATTTAAGTATATTTACTGCCTTAATTAATGTCATATTGCTCATGTTATGTTGTTTAAAATGTGCAAATATTCTGTTTAACTGTGTTTTAAAGTGTGCAAATTGTGGCGGTTCAAAAGATTATATTAATCTCTCACATTTTTAACATAATCCAACTCAACTATGTTTTTTTCTAAAACTCAACATCAAAATATGTTTAATATTATAAATGTATTTTAATTTATTATATAATGTTTTTCTTGCAAAATGTCAAGCGAACCAACATCTATTGAGGGTAGTGTTACACCTCCTACTTCGATAGATTCTGAAAATTCAGGAGTTGGAGCTTCAAGCCAAACAAAGAGGACTACCGCGAAAAGAAAAGCCACTCCTCAAAGGTCAGAAGTTTGGTCTCACTTCACTAAGATTATTAATAGTGAGGGTGCAAGTAAGGCTAAATGTAATTATTGTCAAAAGGAATTTTGTTGTGATATGAAAAAAATGGTACAGGGTCATTGAAATATCATATTGGTTCATGTAATAAAAATCCTAGTAATGTTGTTGACACTAGTCAAGGACAACTAGTTTTACCTAGAAAGGGAGTTGAAGGGGGGAAGGGAATCTTTCAACTTGGAGATTTGATCAAGAAGCATGTAGGAAAGGATTAGCACAAATGATTGTGATTGATGAATTACCTTTCAAGTTTGTTTAAAGTGAAGGTTTTAAGAAATTTATGTTTGTGGCATGTCCTAGGTTTCATATTCCTTCACGAACTACTATGACTAGGGATGTTTATCAATTGTATTTAGATGAAGGGCCAAGATAAAACAACTTTTGAGAAGTTCTTGTTCTAGAGTTTGCTTAACTATTGGCACATGGACTTCTTTGCAAAGAGTTAATTATTTGTGTATCATTGCTCACTTTATTGATAAATGATTGGAAATTGAATAAAAAGATTTTAAACTTTTGTCCAATTTCTAGTCAAAAGGGTGAGTCCATTGGGATGGTGATTGAGAAATGCTTGTTGAATTGGGGGATTGATAAGTTGTTTACTGCTACTGTTGATAATGCAAGTTCAAATGATGTTGCTATTGGTTATTTGAGAAAGAAATTTAACCCTCGAGGGGGTTTAGTTCAAAATGGTAAATATCTTCATATAAGATGCATGGCACACATTGTGAATTTGATTGTTGTTGAAGGCTTAAAGGAAATGAATAAATCTGTTGAACATGTTAGGGGGCTGTTAGATATGTGAGACAATCTCCAGCTAGATTACAAAAGTTTAAGGAGTGAGTTGTGGTGGAAAAGATAGAGTGCAAGAAGATGTTGTGTCTTGATTTTTGTACTAGGTGGAACTCGACCTACTTAATGTTAGACATTGAAAGGGCTGAACTTGAAAGGGGTGAGGGTTGGCCTAGTGTGGATGATTGGGATAATGTTAGAAACTTGAGGGATTTCTTAGAACACTTTTATGAAGTCACTTTGCGTATATCTGGCACTTCATATGTCACGTCCAATAATTTTTTTGATGAGCTTTCTGAAATTGATATTCTTTTACGAGATGCTCAGTTAAATAGTAATGTTGATTTGAATGTTATGGCCATCAAGATGAAAGAGAAGTATGATAAGTATTGGGGTGATATTGATAAGATGAATTTGTTTATGTTTGTTGCTTGTGTTTTAGGTCCTAGACAAAAACTAAAGTATCTTGAATTTGCACTTAGTGAAATGTCTAGTTCTAAAAAAGCTTGTGAAATGATGCAAAAATTGAAGGAATCTTTGTATGAATTGTTTGATGAGTATAAGCCTCCACTTCATAGTACTTGTAGCCAATCAAGTGTGCCAACACATGTTTCTCTCGGTGAACCACAACAAAAAATGAAAAGGCGAATGCAAGCTTTGTATAAAAAGCGTGAGTTGGAAATTTGTGGTGAAGATAAAACATCTGAGTTGGATAAATATCTAGCTGAGGCTAATGAGGAATTTGTTGAAGATTTTGATATTTTATTGTGGTGGAAAGTGAACAGTTCTAGATTTCCCACTCTTCAAAAATGGCCAGATATGTGTTAGCTATACCGGTTTCTACGGTTGCTTCAGAGTCTGCATTTAGCACCGGGGGACGTGTGCTTGATCAATATAGGAGTTCTTTAACTCCTAAAATTATAAAAGCTCTTGTGTGTACTCAAGATTGGATTCGAAAATCATTATCACAAGAAGACATCAAAAAGATTGAAGAACAAATCCAAGAGCTTGACAAGATTGAAAATGGTATATTTATTGTTTTATTTTAATAGTTTCAATTTTTTTACCACATCACTCCTACTTATTTAATTGATTCAATGTTTAGACTTTTCTTGGAATGCATTAGAGCCTACCCTAAATTCATGAGCTTTCGTGAGTTGAAGGGTATGCTTACTATCTTATCCTTGTTAACTTATAATCTATTCGTTTGTTTATATTATTTGATTTTTTTAAATGCGTATATTTCTATTATATGCTAAACTTTTGCACATGTTTTTTTTTCTTTTTGTAGGTTTAATGCAAATGGAGATATTTTGGAGAGAAGAAATAGATACAAATGAACAATATTAAAGACTTACATTTCAATTATGTGTTAATTTCAAGACTTATGTAATGTTTTTAATTATGTAGTGATTCAAAGACTTATGTAATGTTTTTAATTATGTAGTGATTCAAAGACTTATGTAATCTTTTTAATTATGTAGTGATTCATTTCGGGTAATTTGGGTAATTCGGTTAATTCGGTTAATTCGGGTATTTCGGGTAATTCGGTTAATTCAGTTAATTCGGTTAATTTTTAACCAAAAATAAAAAAACATATAAATTTCAGTTAATTCGGTTAACTGACTGAATTAACCAAAAAAAGTTTTGGTTCGGCTAATTTTTTTGAAAAATATCGGTTTGGTTAACGGTTAAAAATTTTGAAAGGTCGCTTAATTCGGTTATTTTATTTCGGGTCGGTTAACCGACTAAACACCCCTAATCAGGATGCTCCGAAGAGCTAGTAACGGAAAGCTCACAAGAACCATTAAACAGGAAGCTGATGAAAGCTAATATCGGGATGCTCTTTCGAGCTATGGTGTGTTTGCAACATATGCTAGACCACAACCAATACAGGGGCCCAGAATCCAATTGAGTTTCATGTATTCAAACGGGATTTAATACTTGATGATCATTGTCGGATATGTGATAAATTTCTTATACATGGGAATTATACAAACACATACATACAATTCAATTAACACATATAAATTCTAAATTTAGTTACACGAACTTACCTCGATACTTGTTCCTTTCAAGAATCTACTAATCCGACACTTTTTGTTTTCCTCGATCCAACTCAGTACTAGGTCTTTCCGGATCTATATAAATGTATTTAACGTCAATTTAATCCATTTCATAATCATTTTAATTTAATTCACATCCTAGGCAAAATTAACATTTTGCCCCTATACTTTCCATAAATGACGATTTCATCCCTAGGCTCGGAAAATGATATTCATGCAATTTAATCATTATTCCAAGCCTAACCGGTTTTTACATATAACATTACAGCACATATATTTCAAAAAAATAAAAAATTTTCCATGAATTTTACATCTTTACAATTTAGTCCCTAAATTACAATTTCATGAAAATTCACTTTACAAAAGTTGTTTATCTATCAACAACCTTTCAATTTCTACCACAAAGTTTAGAATTTCAGCATATTCATCCATGGAAAAAATTTGATACTTTGATAACTTTGCAAATTAATCCCCAAAATAGATAGATTAGGTTATTACGATCTCAGAAATATAAAAATTACTAAAAACGGGACAAGATTGTTTACCCAATTTAGCCAATTTAGCTTGCTTGAACTCTTTCCTCTTAGCTAGGGTTTCCATGTATTTTTAATTTTGGGATGAAGATGAAATTGATGATATTAGCTTATTATCGTCTTTAATTATTTCAATTTCCAATTTAGTCCTTTTCTTTTTTTAATTTTCCATGGATGATTCATCATAAATATCTACTAACTTTATTTAATGGTCTAATTGCCATATAAGGACCTCAAGTTTTGAATTCCATGACTAATTGATCCTTCTAGCTACTAGAATTCAACTTTTACATTTTATGCAATTTGGTCCTTTCTATAATTAAACCTGAAATTGGTAAAAAAATTTATCAAAATTTTTATACGTGTTTCCTATCATAATGCAGACCATGCAATATTATTAAATAATTTTTTTTTCTGACTTGGATTTGTGTTCCCGAAACCATTGTTCTGATTTCATTGAAAACGGGTGGTATGATTAAATCCACTAACTTTTGGGATATTTACTCATTTACTCCTAATTAGTTTATGGTTAAATTGAAATAAAGCTTAATTAATTAATAATTAATAATAATTGAAGGACCGCTTGTGCAATTAAACCTTCCTTAGATGGTAATTATACCATATACTTATATTTGGACATTTATGGGCATGTTATAGTGATTTTACATGTTAAATTAAAAAGGGGTAAAAGTGTAAATTATTAATTAAGTAAAATTTAAAGTAAAATAAAAGATGAATTAAATCATCTTCTACACATTTCTTCCTTAGAAACCAATTCCACCATTGTAGAGAAGAGAAACCTTCGGCTAAGCTAGGTTTCTTCGATTCAGTAGGTAAATCTCGCCCGTTTTTAGTAATTATTATATTTTTGAGCTTGTATTAGCTTAATCTAGCTAACTCAGAGACTAATTTGTAAAATATTCAAATGTTTTGGATTATGCCATTAATGATTTTGAGTTTTTTTTTTAAGTTTAATGACAAATTATTGAGTATGGTTGTTAAATAGGACTATTTTGTAAAGTAGTTTTTTATGATTTTAAATTTAAGGACTAAATTGTTAAAAGTGATAAATTAAAAGGATCTATTATGAAATAAATAAAATTATGGGCTGTAGAGAGACCTAAAATAATTCAGCTGAACTTGATTTTTGTAAAAATTGGTTAAATTACGAGATTTGAGCTTAGGGACTAAATCGTAAAAAATGAAATATTGGGGGCAATTTTGTAAAAATATCAAAAAGGACTTAATTGCATAAGATGAGTTGATTTTGCTATTGAAATTAGTGAATTGAATGAAATTAATATTTTAGATCAAGAACAAGTGGAAAACCGAGGAAAAGAGAAAATTGCATAATAGCCCTTGTACTTTGTCGTTACTGCAGTTTAGTCTGGTAAGTTCGTTCGGTTTAATTTTAATACATTTTTAAATACATATTAGATGAAATTAAATTGTTGAATGTTGATAAATACAACTAATACCTTGTAAATGAGGACTGATATATTGACACGATAGCACAGTTTTCTGTTGATTAAAATATTCTGAGCCGATGCACATAGGATAGAGTACGATTGGCATGCCAATAGGTTATTTTGTGCACGGTACAGGATTGATCTAAGTAGTGGTGATGATTTCTGTATTTCCTCTGTTCAGCAGATATGTCGAGGTCCTGTATTTGTTGCGGACTATCATGTTGTATTACAGTGTTTTCTAGTGTGTTACAGGGGTGGATGTGAGCCTACGGGCTAGGCACTTTGTAACAGCTCGAAGTAGGGTCTAGTCAGAATAGTGGTTTCGAGACCACAAATTCGAAGTAGAAATATTTATTTTATGATTGTTTTAAGGTTCATGATATGATTGCTTGATTGTGTGAAAGTTTCGTTGAGAAATTTTGTTGGTAAAGTGTCCAATTTGACTTTTAGAACTAAATTGCAAAAGTTACAAAATGTGTGTTCTAGAAGCTTTAAGTATGAAATAGTTATGGATTCTTAATTAGAGGTCTTTAAATAGCAATTTGACCAATTTCTATTTTTATGGACAAAAATAGACATTTTTAGGAAAAATTTCAAAGAAAAGCTTTAGGGGCATTTTGGTCATTTGGTTAATAAAAGAATAAAAAGGGAAAATAAAGCAAAAATTGACTCATCTTTCTTCTACCTTGGCCGAATTTCATAAGGGTTCCATAGCTAGGGTTTCGCCACTTTTCAAGCTTGATAGTAAGTGCATCCTAGCCCCATTTTTAATGCTCTTTACATTTTTAAAGTTCTCGTAACCCGGTTTACCTATTTCTACCATTATTTTGAAGTAGGTTTCATGTTTAAAAAATTTACCCATGTGTACATGCATGTATTTTGATGTTTGATGGAAGATATTGATTGTTTAAGGTGTGATAAACAACTTTTACTAAGTGATTTTTAGTGAAAATGCCTAAAAGGACTTGTTTGTAAAAGTTGTAAAATATGTAGTAAAAGTGTGTTTTAATGGAAATTGTGGGCTGTTATAGTTATGAAAATGGTTCAGCTAGGCTTCTTTATTAAAGAAATTGAATAGATTTTATTTTACGAGCCTAGGGACTAAATTGTAAATATGTCAAAGTTTAGGGGCAAAAATGTAATTTTGCCATAATAATATTTTTGGACTGAATTGAATAATGTGAGTAATAAATGAGTTGAATGTGATATTATAGATCAAGAAAAACGAGGTTCGGACCTAGAACGGAGGAAAAATGAGAAGTTGGCAATTAAGTCCTTTTCGCCATTTTTATGTCGAGGTAAGTTCGTATGTAAATAATGCATTATTATTTACGCTTTAATTGTGTTATTATTGTATGAGTTGTGATTTACTCTTTGAATGAATTCGACAAAGTTCGACAAGGGAGAAAAAGATCCCGGTTGAACCTTAGGAATAGATAGGATACAAATGTCATGACATTAGGGTTATCTAAGATTATGTGTAAGACCATATCTGGGATATAGCATCAATTTGAGATTTCGTGTAAGACCATATCTGGGATATGGCATCGATATGAGATTTCGTGTAAGACCATAGCTGGGCTATTGCCATCGATATGAGATTACATGTAAGACCATATCTGGGATATGGCATTGGTACGGTACTGTATGTACGAGATTCCCGAGTATCATTTAGTATTCCAAATGGTTCAACAGGAAATTCAACGGGTATATTAAAGAAGATAAAAAGTATGTGAGTATTACGAATTGGTACAGGTATGTACGTAAAGTTTATAAGCATTGACTTCATGAAATTGTGAGTTCATGATTTCCACGAGAATAATTTTATGAAAACCTTGTGATTATGGGTCTATACTTGTGATGTTTGAAATACATAGTAAATACGATTGACGATTTTGTGATTAGCTTTCGGGCTAGATTGAGTTATGACATAGCATGTTGTATTCATGCAAATTGTGATTTATCGGTTATGAGATAGAGGAAAGATTGGCAAAATTGCCTATTAAAATGATTATGAAACATGGAAAGATAAGAGTTTTGGCAATTGTAAGATGTAAGAGTATATGCTTGAATGTAAATGCTCATAATTAATGTGTATGTCTTATGTGGGGTTTGAAATGGTTTGTTGATTGTGGTAAATGATATGCTATTCTTATGACTGAGCAAGATGTGCTCATTAAGTTTAATGACATTTATGTTAATATATATGTCATGTTATTCATATGACAATGTGTAATTAATGTTGTTTATTATTTGCATATGAACTTACTAAGCTTTAAAGCCTACTCCCCTTTTCTTTCCCATGTCTTATATTATAGGGTTAATAAGCTAGCTTGAGTTGGAGATCGCCGGAGATTCTATCACACTATCAAGCTGCCATTTTGGGTATAAATGAATTCAAGTAATTTAAGTCTATGGCATGTATAGGGACTAAGTCAATTGGTTATATGTGTCTTTATGATTGTAGCCAATATGTTGGCTTGTAATCATCAAAGGCTTGTTTGCTATTTGGCCATATAGATTGGCTTATTTGGGCTATCATGGTTTTAAGCCTAAGTATGGATACATATGTGCTAATGTATTTGGTGAATTGGTCATGATATGCTTGGTGAATGATAGAAATGTTAATTATGACATGAATGTGAGATGTTTGGAAATGTGGTCTATTGATGAAATGGTAAAGTGGTGTACAATTAGACATCTTGAAAGTAGTCAATTGTGACTTAGTAAATGTTGTGAGTATGATAGACGTTGATATTGTATTGGCATGTGTTGGTCATAATTGTGGATGTTTGGTTGTTTAAGTATCATATGTTTTGTGCCTTTGAATTGGTGTAAGTGTGTGTGTGAACAAGGGTGGCAAATGGCTTGGTAAAGAGCCTTTATTTGGTCCACACAGGTAGACACACGGGCGTGTGTCTAGGCCGTGTGTGACACACGGTCTGCCCCACTGGCATGTGTTTCAGCCGTGTGTCCCATGCACCTTAAATAATTGCAAAACAAAATGCTCAGTAATGAGCACACGAGCAGAGACACGGGCGTGTATCTAAGCCGTGTGGACGGCACGACCTCGAACACGGGCGTGTGCCCTGGTCGTGTGAAATGAAAAATTATGAAAATTTAATCGATCACATGGCCTAAGCACATGGGCGTGTGACTTAGCTGTGTGACCTTAATTTGATAATGACCTCATAGATAGAATGCTCCCTAATTTGAACACGGCCTGAAGCACGGGTGTGTCTCAGGGTCACACGGGCGTGTCCCGAACCCATACAGGCGTGTGACTCCTTTTTCATGAAAAATTTTCTAAGGTTTCCAAAAGTTTCCAAAGTTCTCGGTTTAGTCCCGAACCACATTCGATGCATGTTTTGGGCCTCATAGGCTCATTTTAGGGACAATATGAATGTTTTGAAAAGTTTTAAATTTGAGTGGAAATTCATGTCTCGGTTTTGAATGCTTGTTTGTGAATAAGTCTGGTAATGTCTCGTACCTTATTCTGGCGTCGGATACGGGTAAGGGGTGTTACACACTTAGTGCTGTGGTGTGTTTGGTCTGGCTCATACGAGCATCTGGTGTGCTAGATGGTTAACTGTGTACTCGTATCTGTATATCATTCACCGAGCATTATTTAATGACCACTGAGTATTATTGAAATATGGAAAACTAATTTGTATTATTATTGAGTATTTCTTACTTGTTATGAGATGTGATTGATAGGAATTCTGATAATAACCCTGTTGACAGGAACTCTGTTCATTAATCTTGTTATTTGAATTATTATATTAAATTCGATAAGCTTTATCGTTAAATCGATGAACTTACTAAGCTATATGAAAGCTTACACGTGTTATTGTTTTGTTTCCTTGTAGATATTGTTTTGTGGAAATCAGGAAATTGGACCAACTTGAAGAAATCACACTATCAATTTAACTTCGCTTATATGGCATGTAATAGGAACATCTAGTTATGTTTTGTAATGGTTTATAGTATTTGTAATGCGTGTGCGTTGTGCATTTGATGTTGTGATATGAGTAATTAAGTGAAGTATGCAAGTTTCATCCTGAGTCTAAGCAAGAAATGGTAAGTTTGGATGAGTATGGTATGGTAAATTTAGCTTGAGTTAATTATGACATTATGGGATCCATAGTAAGTCAATTAAAGCATGTTGTGGCTTAAAAATGTAATAGGCTACTGGTGAATGTTTGGTGATAGTTTTAAACACATATGTGGTAGTTTGATGTTCTTGAATTGTTGTTGTGCTAAGTAGCTGTTTGAGGCTTGTATGCTAAATTCTAGTTGAGGAATGAGTATATGATGCTAATCAAACATGAATTGATAAGTTTTGTTATTAATGATGGTATGCATTTATGGTTTGAAAGTTTTGCTTAATAATGGATTTGTTATGTGATTGAAATGTGGTGTCAATGATGGCACATTGGTTAGGCACATAGGTTGGTTGTTTAACTTGATTGGAGTAGTTTAAAATGTACTATAAAGTCTTGTGAACATATATGTAAGTGAATAATTAGGTACTTAAGCATTTGTATATGAAATGGGCATGTTTTGAGATATTTTTGCACACACACGACCTGAAACACGGGTTGTCACACGGCCGTGTGTCACACACGGGCAACCTACACAAGCGTGTGCCTTGAACGTGTTAGGTGCAAGTTTCACATGGTCTGGCACACAGCCTGCGACACGGCCGTGTAACCCAACATCGAATTGAACAGGGTCTAGCACACAGCCAGAGACACGGCCATGTGACCCAACATCGAATTGAACACAGTTTAGCACACGGCCTGCAACACGACCGTGTGAAATTATTTTGAAAGCTACATAGTCTGTCACATAGTTGGCCACACGGCCATGTCTGGAACTACACAGTCTAGGCTCTGTCACACGGCCTGGACACACGGCTGTGTGACCCCTGTTTTGAAGATTTTCACTTTCCAAACCTCCTGTTTCATTTGGAATTTATCCTTGAATGTTCCTATACTATTTTTAAGGCCTCGTAGGTTCAATTTAAGGCCCATAAATATATGTTTTACTCAAATATGGATTATTTATAATTTTGTTAATTAAATTTGGTAAACTTGATGCTATTTGTTATTGATTGTTTTGGATTGTAAGGTAATACGTCGTAACCTTAATCTGGCGACAGGTACGGGTTATGGGTGTTATAGTGTTACCCTTAAAAGGTTGTGACATGGTGTTAGGCATTCAATTTTTATTTTTCCTTAAGGACCATTGTGTGGGACTTTAGTTCTCTAACAATGCAGTTCACCTATGAAGGGTTACCTTGTATGCTGCAAGGGATTGTGCTAAGGACCATCTAGCTGTTGGAGGATACTCAATCCACCAAGTGTTTTTCCCTAGTTAGTCAACCAATGGGACCCTGTGCAATGGTGCTGGTTGCACCTATGCAAACATCCCTGCTAATGGTCATTACTTCCATTCCTGTTGATTTGCAAAAATTGCTAGAGGAGTATAATGATATCTTCCAGACACTTAAAAGGCTTCCTCCTCCTCGCCTACAGGACCACAAGATACCACTAAAAGATAAGAGTGTAATGGTAAAAATTAGGCCCTATAGATATCCTACTGTGCAAAAGAATGAAATGGAGAACCTGTTCCAGAATATGCTGCAAGCTGGCATCATCAAGGATAAGAACAGTTCCTTTGCTTCTCCCATTGTGATGATAAAAAAATGGCTAGAGATTATATGTGGATTATAGGCAGCTTAACTAGTTAACCATCGAGGATAAGTTTCCCATCCCAGTCATTTAAGAGCTCTTGAATGAGTTGGGACATGTGTTCTTTTCCAAGCTGGATCTCAGCTCAGGCTACCATCAAATCAGGATGTGGGAGCCTAATATCCACAAGATAGCCTTTAGGACACATGAAAGACATTATCATTTTTTGTTCATGCCCTTTGTCCTCACTAATGCCCCCTCCAATTTCCAAGCACTGATGAATTCAGTGTTCAAGACCTTATTGAGGAAGTTTGTGCTGGTCTTCTTTAATAACATTTTATCTAATTCATGTCATGGTCAGACCATTTGCTGCATCTTAAGGAGGTGTTCTACCTTTTGAGGAGTCACAAACTCTTTGGTAAGAGAAGTAAATGTCGGTTTACCTCTATTAGAATTGAGTACCTTAGTCATGTCATTTCCCAAGGGACTATAGCCATAGACCACTCTAAAGTGGAGAGTGTAATGTCTTGGCCAAATCCACAACCAGTAAAAGAGCTTATGGGCTTCCTTGGCCTCTTGGGGTACTATAGGAGGTTCACTAGAAACTATGGAACTATAGCCAAACCTTTGATTGATCTTCTAAAAACATGAGTGGGGTTGGACATTACAAGCTGGAGAAGCTTTTCACGCACTAAAACATGCATTAAGCACTGCTCTTGTTCTCATGCTACTTGACTTCCACATTGAATTCTGCATAGATATAGATGCAAGTAACCTGGGTGTAGGAGTTGTTCTCTAACAACAATGACATCCCATTTCCTTTTTCAGCAATGCCCTCAGGGTGAAACACCAGGCATTGTCCATTTATAAAAAGGAAATACTGGCAGTCCTTCTTGCTGTCAAGAAGTGGCATCCCTACTTGATTGGCTGCCACTTTCAAATCAAAACTGACCACTAAAGTTTCATATTCCTTTATGATCAGCAGGCTATCACTCATTTTCAACAGATATGGGTGGCCAAGATGTTAGGTTATGACTTGATATGATGTACAGGAAGGGTAGTAGCAATGTGGTGGGAGATGCCCTTTCCAGACAACCTTCAGACTCAACTGGACAGTTACTTCAAATGGTTGGCAATTCAATTATCTCTGAATTGTTAACTAGAGTGCAACACTCTAAGCAGGATGACCCCAAGCTAAGTAAGCTTTGTCTTAACTTGCAGCAACGATTCCCTGCTTTTGATCCTTGAGGACAAGGATCCTTTCAACCTTGGAAATATTTGTTATGGACTGCTTTATTTTCTGTTAATTTTGTTAGTTAAAAGCGATGTTTAGTGTCTTAAGTTTAAGTTAAATGATGAGTTGTTGTGAAGGATTCAACGGTGCGTTTTGTTAAGTGTACGGGAGTATTAGTCGTTTAAGTGAAATGATGCATTTCATGAGCACAACTATTAACATAATAGCCTTAACCGATTTTCAAATCGTCTGTAACGTCCTTATTGACCTTCTAGCACTGAAGGCAATATAGAAAAACAGTTACGAATTTAGTCATAGAATGAAAATCTTGTTGCCTTTCTTCCTCTACCCTTTGTTTTCTTCTCTCAACTCTTTCTTCTTCAATCTTCTGGAAAACAACCGTATCAAAGGCTTGGTCAGAAAAGCTAAAAATTGAAACCCGTAGGGTATGGATCTCATGTTTTGGTATTCCTTTACAAGCATGGTGTCCCTCTACTTTTCGAAGAATTATTGAAAAGCGGGGTGAATATGTTGCTGTTGACGAGGATACTCTGAGCCCCAAATCTTTCCACAAAGCCAACTAGTGACTCCTTAAATAATATTGATGAGGTTATTGAATTACAAGTTGGTAATTATTCTTTCATGGTTTGAGTCTCTGAATCTGATACTTTCATTTTGCCAAATATCATATGCAACAGAGAGATTGAACGGGTGTCTAAGTCTTCTGAGTCTATAAACAACGGCGCTAGGACAGAGGTGGTTGATGGCAAGGAAGCTGATTAGATCGATTCCTGGGATAGATCTCCGGTGAACATGGGAGAATGGGATGGCCTTGGGAACAAGGAAAAGACTCAGAATATTGATGGGGGCTTTTCTGAGGACATTAATGGTGATACTGGAGTTGGTATGGATTATTGTGTTAAGGCGGAGCATGAATAAGTTTGTCAGGAGGTGACATTGCAACTGATAGACAGAATTAATGATGATAAGGTTGGTGGGGAGTTATGTGATCTTAGGGTGGATTTTATGATTGATGACATTGGGCTTGACAAGGGGATGTCATTCTGGGCTTTGTAACAAAAGTAAGGGAGGTAATTTTGAAAGGATTGTTAATAAGATGGTTTGGGAACAGGATTGTGTGGACGATATTGGGGCCTTGAAATTTGTTGTGGGCTCTCCTAGGTCACACTCCCCTGTTAGAGTTTTATTGGAGAATAATCCTTCTAATATGATTGAAAATCGACATAAACAAGTTTCCTTTAAAGATAACACATCAACAGTGTCGCCGGGGGAGAGAGTGCACGGGGAGGTGAGAAATAATGAAGATTCCCCGTTTATCAACGAGGATTCATAGGTTGATGATTGTGGGTTTTCATTGAATAGGAAAGCAATGGAGCAGTTGTCTGGTATTCATAAAAAAATGGGCAAGAAAAGTGAAATCTTTATATGAAGTAGAAGAATGTAGGTTGGCTAAGCTGGGGGCAAAGAAAAAAAACGGAAAAGATAGAAAGATGAAAAATAGATTTCCAAAGCCTACCTCACCAAGAGGGAATTTCGCAAATGAGTCCTTTTTCTGATTCGGATTTTTGTAATCGTAAAAAGGTAATTCGGAAAGAAGCGAAGGAGGCATGGGAACTTGGGAAATTGTTGGGATTAACTGATGATCATTAGAAAGTGACAGCAGATTCAGGAATGGATGAGTTTTATTGATAAGGTGTTGACTTGAAAGTCGGTGATGATTCATTAAATTAATGCCATGAAAGAAGAAGATTTATATTGATTTACGTCATGAAGTATGCTGAACTGAATTTGTTATGGAAAGAGGTTCTTTCATGGAACCAATTTATTGAGGGGCAGTGGAGTATTTAAGGGTTCTTTGATGGAGAAAGGAGAGGAGTGTATGTGCTAATTTGAAAGTTGATGTCTACAAGGAGTGTTGGATTTGTCATTATTTTGTTTGTGTTGGTGGCTTTTTTATTGGAACAGTGAAGTTTTAGGAAGAAGTCAAGTTAGTGATATTAGTTTGTTATGATTTTGGATGCGTATGGTCTAAGTATATGCTCCTAACGTGGTTCAGGAACAAGTTTTGTCCATGGAATGAATTGTTGAGTTTGGAAGTAGTTGTCGAAGGAATTATGACATGTTTTGGTGGAGGCATTTTCGCAGTCAAGAAAAAAAAGAAGGCTATTTTCTTTCTTTAAAATATTTCATAGGTTTGGGAATCTGTTTCAACATTCTGTCTATTTGGCATGATTGGTTTTTGGTGATTTTTGATGGCACGAGGCATTGAGGTTGATTTGGTGTACTCCCGTCAAGTTCACATTTAAGGTGCTAAGACGTTAAAGTCATTGTTGAGTTTGATGTTTTGGTTTTAGGCAAATTTTGATTATCTTAGGTTCTTTGTAGGGAATACCTTTTTTTTCGTAAGAGAAAGAAAGAAAGTGAGAAATGAATATATTAACAGCTAATTAATAATTCAAAATTTATGAATATCTTATTAAGTGAATGTTCATCATGATCAAGATAAAGTTTTGATGTACTTTAAATTCTAATAGTTATTAGAATTAGGTCTCTACTTCTTTTATACTTCTTATGCCTGTAAATAGAGACTCTGATGAAGCATTGTAAATCACCCCTTTGATCAATAAAGTACATTCTCTATTACATTTATATGTTCTTTGTTCTTTATTCTCTCTATCTCTTTGTATTTTATAACACGTTATCAACACAATAATTCTCTATTTTTTCAAAATATTTCGAAGTCGTTCCACGAATCAAATTTCTTTTCATCTTAAACTTTCTCCCTTACAACTTCAATTTCAAGATGTTGAAAGATTCAATCTCAGAATGGATTGTGGTTCTTATTCCCGATCTTTGATTTATAATTGTACAAGCATGGGTAAAGAATAGATTTGGTAAGAATCTTTTATATTTCGACCATATTTTCTTTTTCAATTAAGGTATGACTACCACTAATTTTTATTTAACATAAATTTCACATTCTGATAGTATTTGATTTTTGTTTTTCTAGGTTAAATTTTTTTTATGTAAAAGATATAATTGTTGATTAGATATGTTTGCTATTAATATGGTATTTTTTTTAATTAAGTTATATTATGCATAATATTTTTATGTTAATTTTTTTCTTGTTATTTATTCTAAAATTTGATTAAAATTATGTTCGAAAGAGTTATTAACCTACCATTGTTGATTAAAGATGTAACACCCCAAACCCGGGCCATGCGTTATGACCGGATCTGACATGTCACATGAGAAAAAAACATGTTAAATCCTTTTTATTCGTACTAAAATAGGTATTATTTTGTTATAAACAAGAAAACAAGTTTGATTTGAAATAGTTGATAAAGTACTACTAACCTCGAAGGTTGATTGATAAATCGATAATTTGAACTAGCGATCTTACAATCCATGACTTTTGAAAATATTGATGATAATTCGAGAGAAAATTTCAAGTTAAAATATTTGTAAAAGTTTGTTATGAAATCCATTTATTAATCCATTTTAGAAAATCTATATTTAAGTTTTTAGAAAAATTCCCATTTAAAACAATTTAAGCAAAATATAAGTACGTCAAACATAATGCAAAATAAAATAATCCAGAGGCCTTATTACAACATAAAAAAAACCCAAAAATAGTAAAAGTAATAAGGTGAACGGATATAGAAATCTAAAGTTCAATAAAAACCATTTCTGAAGTATGGCCTCCACCGAGTCATCCATGGCCCAAGTCCACATCACTGAGCATTACCTGCAAGGGTTAAGGAAACGGGGTGAGTTACTAGAACTCAGTGTATAATCCCCTTACCGTGATCTACTGGGCCTGAACCCGTATAGCAACATCTTGGGCCTAAGCCCATTACAAAGTAATAAATAAATGAGATGAATGCAACCCATCCCATCCAGCCAATCTCTCCCCCGACCAGCCAATCTCTCCTGTGGGGATCAAGTCAACCCACCCCGCCATTCTCTCCAATTTGCAGTCAAACTGCTATTTATAATATTTTTGTGGTTGAACCACCAGAGTCATAATCAAGCACATTAATAAACAAATTGTGGCAATGCCACCAGGCTACACTTCTCTTCATTCAATTTTCCCATCCCATGCAATATGTAGAGATGCAACATACATAATAACAATCATTAATCTATTGAATATTTTTAATGAATCGCCCCTTTAAAACAATATAATAATTCAGCCCACTAAGGAATTTTAACAATTCGGCCCATAGGGGCATTTCGGTAATTCGGCCCATAGGGGCATTTCGGTAATTTATACAAATTAACACCGATTTTGATAAATCTTAAGAAATAATGAAATTTAAGTAAATTTCTTGATTTATGCCATATTACGATTTTTAGCCTTATAATAATAACAATCAACTATCAAACTTGTTACCGAATCATAATCTACGGAATTACGGTGTGAGATTACACACCTGATTACGGTAAGTATTAAACTCTCTTGATCGTCGACACCTATGACATCATAACACTCGATTAATCTAATGAACGAGATTTTTATTGATCTAAATCTAAACCAAGCGATCTATTGAAACGCTTACCCTCAGTATCGTGAACGACCACGATTTGTCTATTCTCACCGGATGATGGTCCACAACCCGGTGGGAAATCTCGAATCGCCGAAACCGCTCTACGCTTGAACTTAGGAGTAGGAATCGTAAATCCACTCCTTTTTTGTTCTCCAATAGCTTTTCCTTTCAACTCGGTTCCACTTGCCTCCATCGAAAAAGTCTTAATCAAAATGATATTACAGTATATATTGATTGTCTAAGGAAAAAGGGTTCGGCTTACCACTATTTCCGTAGAATCAACAAGTGGATAGATCGAGCGATTTAGTCCCTAAAAATAAACGATTAGTCACAACCACTATTCCATTTAGCAAACTAACCGGTCAACGAAAAAGATCATAATGAACCATAACGAATCCCTTACCTTAATGGTTATAAAACCGATTCTCACTGATTGTGCTTATGACTACGGATGAATCAAAGGTAATAGATTCGGCCTTCCCACTATTACACTACAAAAAGGAAAATGATTAACAATATGAAGGAATATGGGAAACACCATTTCGGTTTAGAAGAAAAATGAACAACCGAATGATGAGGAACACTCATTCGGCTAGAGGGAAAAGAGAATGAAAGGTTTTGAATAAAAAAAACACTTACCCGGTTTAATCAAGAAAGAAAAGTCCAACTTGTAAGATGGAGAAGAGAAAATGATCAATATTCGGCTATTGAAGAGAAATGAATAAAGAAGATTCGGCCAACAAGGTTGTGTCGCTTAGAGAGAAAAGGAGAAGGTTGAAGAAATGGTAAAAAGAAAAGAGGAGGTGAAGGATAGTACTAGATGGTTTCGGCTATCAAAAAGAAATGACCAAAAATGTATTAAAGATTTCGGCCAAAACAAAGGAGAAAATGAACAAATGAACTAGGAGGTTTTGACCAAAGCAAAAGAGAAATGAATTTGGAAAAGAGACACAAAATGGTCAAAGAGAAAAAGGATACCTTTCATGCACCAAAACTAACAAAATGATTCTGGAAAAATTCAGCTACCAAAACCCCCCTCCCAAACCGTGTATACTTTTAGCAAGAGAATGAAAATTGACCAAAAATCTTTCCAAAACATTTTCCCCAAAACCGGCCAACATATCCCCCTTCTTGCTCCTTTCTTTTACTCCTTTCCTTTACTCATTTCCATACACTCCTCCTTACCATATTTCCTTAGCCACCTTTCCATAATGAAAAAGTCTCCATTACCATAAATACACCCATGGCCGACACTTAGGAAGGAAGTACAAAAATTTAATCAAAAATTTTGCACTTGGTGGGATTCGAACTCCACCCCTCAAGCCCATACATTCGATGCCACACCACTCCTCTACTAGCTTCACTTGTGCTAGCAAAATGTACACTTATTTCCTTAAGCATTGATGCCACTTACCTTCTCTCCTTAAAGTGCTTAAATACAAAATTTTGCTAAGGCCAAAATCAACCCCGAGCCTCCTTAGGACCCCCAAAACATACACAATTAATATTTTTAACTAGCCTAACGCAAGAAGTAATGCAACACATAAAATTCTAATTTCAGGATGTTATAATTCTACCCTCCTTAAAGAAAATTTCGTCCTCGAAATTTACCTGATTAAAAGAGATGAGGATATTGTTGCCGAATTGCGTCCTCTGGCTCCCATGTAGCTTCCTCGGATCCGTGATTACGCCATAATACTTTGACTAACGGTACCGACTTCCTTCTCAGCACCTTAAAGTCCCGCACTAAAATCTGTACTGGCTCCTCTTCAAAAGATAAGTCAGGTCTTAACTCAACTTCATCCACGGGTACAACATGAGATGGATCCAAACAATAATGCCTTAACATAGAGACATGGAATACATCATGTATCTGACTTAACTCCGGAGGTAACTCAAGCTGATAAGCTACTGGCCCAACACGCTTCAGTACACGGTATGGTCCGATGAACCTAGGGCTCAACTTGCCTTTCCGTCCAAATCTAAATATCTTCTTCCAAGGTGAGACCTTCAGAAAGACCTGATCTCCCACAGAGAACTCTATATCCTTATGCTTTAAATCCACGTATGATTTCTGCCTATCTGAAGCTTCCTTTAACCGAGCCCGAATTACTTTAACTTTCTCCTCTGTCTCCGAGATCAACTCAGGACCGAACAACTGTCGCTCTCCTAGCTCAGTCCAACAAGTAGGAGTGCGACACCTACGACCATACAACGCCTCATAGGGTGCCATCTGGATACTGGATTGATAGCTGTTGTTGTATGCAAACTCCGCCAAAGGTAGAAAATTTTCCCAACTACCCCTAAAGTCGATCACACAGCCTCTTAACATGTCTTCCAAAATCTGAATAACCCTCTCCGACTGACCATCTGTCTGCGGATGAAATGCCGTGCTGAAATTTAACCTTGTACCCAAAGCTTCATGTAAAGCCTTCCAAAACCGTGATGTAAACCTAGGGTCCCTGTCCGATATAATAGACACTGGTACCCTATGTAACCTCACGATCTCTGCTACATACAACTTGGCCAACTTCTGCAATGAATAATCCGTACGAACAGGTAGGAAATGAACAGTCTTCGTTAACCGATCCACTATCACCCATACTGAATCTTTCTTAGTAGGCGTTAAGGGTAACCCACTAACAAAGTCCATCGTTATCCTTTCCCATTTCCATAATGAAATTTTCACTGGTTGTAGTAACCCTGATGGCAATTGATGTTCCGCCTTCACCTACTGACATGTTAAGCACTTGTTCACGAAATCAGTAACCTCCTGTTTCAACCCTGGCCACCAATACTGTTCACGGAGGTCTCGGTACATTTTGTTTCCCCCGGGATGCATAGCATATGGGCTACTATGCGCCTCACGCAAAATCATTTGTCTCAATTCTGAATCCTTGGGCATACAAATTCTTCCGCGAAAACATAATACTCCGTCACTATTCAATCCAAAGTCCCCTATCTCACCACCTTCCACTTGTTGAAGTCGTAAACCCAATGCTTCATCTATCAACTGCTTTTTCTTAATCTGGCTTATCCATGCAGGCTTCACCTAAAGTTCAGCTAGCAGGCTACCATCTTCATAAGGCTGAGATGAGCGAACATTCCTCTCAAGTTCGATATCACCTTACGACTCAACGCATCTGCCACTATGTTAGCCTTTCCGGGATGATATTCAATTGAGAAGTCATAATCCTTCAATAGTTCTATCCACCTCTGCTGTCTTAAGTTTAACTCCTTCTAGGTAAGGAGGTACTTCAGACTCTTATGATCCGTATAGAAAATCGACTTCTCACCGTACAGATAGTGTCTCCAAATCTTCAGAGCAAACACCACTGCAGCTAACTCCAAATCATGAGTGGGATATGTAACATCCTGAAAAGGGCCTATGCATTTTTGGTTTAATTGTATGAAATGACATATCTTATGTGTTATGAATATATTTTGAACACTTTTGGAAACCTGGAAATGTATGGAAATGTTAAGTTTAAAAGAGGAAAGTGAACATTTTTAGAACCTTGGAAATGTAAGGAAATGTCTTGTAAGGAAATGTCATGGAAATGTAAGGAAATGTCTTGGAAATGTAAGGAAATGTCTTGTAAGGAAATGTCTTGGAAATGTAAGGAAATGTCTTGTAAGGAAATGTCATGGAAATGTAAGGAAATGTCAAGTTTACAGAGCCGATCGAATATTTTTGGAAACTTAGAAATGACCTAGAAATGATGAGTTTTAAGGTTTAAAAAAGGAAATTAAGGCAAGGTGGCCTTAAAAGAAAAAGTTTGTGAAATTTGACACACAAACAGGCTTGGAAAAGTGGTCTAAAGATGCCACTTAGGGCCTATGGAAATGGCGCCACATGCAAGGTGTTGGGCCTGAGTTCGAGTCACATGGGAAGCAAATAAAAGAAATTTTATTTTGCTACAAGGAGCAGAGAGGTGGAAGACACATGGCTATAAATTAGGAGCTTTTATTATTTTATAAATAGTGGATAAATAAGGGATTTATTTATCATTATTTTCAAGAGATAATTGTTGGATTAAATTCTTTTAATTTGAATAAAGAGATAAAGAGGAAAATAAGGGAGAAGTGATGGCCAAGTAAGGGACTTTGAGTTTAATAATTTCGGCTAAGTAAGGATAGTTGCTGAATTATCTTAAGTGATAATTAAAGGATAAAGTTATCAGATAGAGGAGTAGTGGCCAAGTAAGGGACTCCTTAGATGATAATTTCGGCTATAAAAGGAAGGAAGGAGGGCTACTCATCAATTTGTGCTTCCTCCTTTCTCTGCCGAATTCTTAGTGCTCTCTTCTCTTCTTTTCTTTCTTTTATTTTTGCCAAGCCGAAATACCTTGTGTTCTAGCCGAATCCTCCATCTTTATTCTTCCTTCTCTTTTCTTTCTAATCCCTCCAAAAGCCGAAAGTTGTGAGATCATCATCTAGCCATAGCCGAATCTCTGAAGGTTGAAGTGAAGGTGCAATCGATTTCTTCAAGTAAGGGTAAGATCTCATTCGGTTTCATCCTTTTTTCTTAAGATTTGCTGAAATCTAGGACTAACCCCATTAATATCTTGTTGCCGAAACTTTGAAGAGATCTTTCGGGATTTACTAAGTGTCGGCTACAAGGAAGGAGAAGTTCTTTTCCGAAGGTACACCATAGGCCACATGTCCCTAGTTATTCGGTGAGTTTTGGATTTAAAATCCACAAGGTAAGTTTAAGTATACTAATCCTACTAGGATTTGGAGTTTTGGCCGAATGGTTTTTTATTAAGGTAATAAGTGATAAATCAATGTAGGGATTAAGGATCTAAGCATTAGATCAAGCTTTTCGGGATTTCTAGGAAATTTTAAGCGAATCAGGTGTGTACCCCACACTAATTCTTAATATGTTTTATGGCTGTGTTTAATTAAAATATGTGATATTAAGAATATGAAAGTGGCTAAGGTACCATGATATGGTACAAAGTACTCAGGTACATTTCCTACTTCCACTAGGATTATGAAATATGTTATTTATAACATGTGAAAATTTATAAGAATGTGAATTTAAGTATGATATGCATGATATGAATAATATGGGTCATTCGGGATATATGAAAAAGGGGAAGTGAAGGTGATGACTACGGTCTCACTATCCGAATGTGGTGACTTGGTCACATTATCTCGAATGTGGTAACCGGTTACACTATCTCGAATGTGGTGTCTCATGACACAATTATTCAGTGGCTATGCCACAAATTTTATATGGGCGATGAGCACGTCGATTGCTGATCGCGCCTTCGATGGTGTGTAGCGGATGGAGGGTTGACTTAGTAGTCCCACGGTGTGGTTGGCAGAGTACGGGGTGTGTAGCGGATGGACAACTAGGTTTGGGTTTGGGAATGCATCATAACCTGTATTCTATGTTTTGAATGTGTAATATGTGATATGTCTGATTCTATTTTGATTTAGTGTTTGTGTACACATTGAGTCTGTTTGACTCATCCCGTTGGGGAACATTTTTCGTGTGATGAACAGTGATGGGTGGGGGAGCGAGAACTTGTGGTGGCCATGCTCAACATGAAGTTTATATTTTTGAGGACTCTTGAATTTATTTTAGTACTTTGAATTATTTTGGGAATTATTTGATGTAATAAGGCCATAAGGCCATAGTTGAATTACTTTACACTTATTTTTATTTATTATGATTATGAATTTTTATCTATTAAAATTTAATTAAAATTTCTTTTAAACTAAACCCTAAATATTTTGTCACTTAAGATAAAAGGGATTTCAATATAAAACGAACTCCTGTTTTTCAACACAAGCCCAACCTAAAACAATATTTTTCTTAAAATCACACAAGTTTTCCTAAGAACAAAAGAATTTTGAACCGGTTTACTTGAGGAACATACCAAATCTGGTCAAAGCTCGTGGGCCGGGTTTGGGGTGTTTCAAATTGGTATCAGAGCCCAGTTTTAAACTCTCGGCCTGTGGGCTAAAGCCCAAAACGTTTTCAAATCGAGCCCAAATGAGTTTTATGAAAGTATTTTTGAAAATGAGCAGGTTTTCTGGCATGGTACCTAAGTCTCCGACCCATGATCCACAGGTAAGTACCCCTAACCATTTGTGTGATTATGTGGTTTATGTTATGAATTATGGAAGGGTAGAAGAGGAATGGAACGTAGAATAGCATGATAGGAACTTGAACCCTAGGACTAGTTTACTCAAACACAAACACATAAGACTTAATTCCATTAAACAAACCTATGACTAAGACGCCGAGTTAGGGTGTGGTAACCATTGTGCGCATGTCTAGGATTGGATCCGGAAGAGCCTGGTACTTAAGCAGTCCTAGTGACTCACCTCCTCTTCGCTGGAATCCTGCCTGGTGCGTAGCTTCGGTTCACCCTAACCAAGAGGACTCGGTCATAGGCTAAACACAATGACTAAAACCCGAAAGGGAACTAGCCGTGTTTTTATAAACCCTAGTTTTAAAACTCTTAAAATTACCTTTTTAATTTGTGAGAACTATTTTTACAAAATTCTTTCGAAAAATTTTTGATTTATAAAATTACAAAAATACCCCTAGTGGTAAATTACAAAAATACCTTTGGTTTATGAAATTCCCAAAATACCCATAGTTCTTATCAAAATTTTCATTACTTTATAAAATGTTCAAAAACCCTAATTTGCAAATTATCAAAAATACCTTGATTTGGAGAAAAATTACGAAATTGCCCTTAACTCACAAAATTACCAAAATGACCCTGATTTTCAAAATTTTTGCAACATCACCGTTTTGGAAAGTAAAATTCTCAAAAAGAACCCTCAAAGTTTTGAAAATTTTGAAATATCCCTGATTTATTAAACTTTACAAATTTACCCTAGTTAATTACCAAAATACCCCCGGATTTTAAAATTTTTCCAAAATACCCCGGGAATTTAAAAATACCAAAATACTTTGTGACGAAATCACCAAGGAACTCTTTCTTTTGGAAAAATTTACGAAAATACCCCTGTAGGACACATTACGAAAATACCCCTGGGTAGTGGAAAAACAACAACAATGAAAACTACCACATTTCTCTGAATGAACGAAAGTTCATAATTGGTTGATGAATGTGAACGTGACTTTCTGAATAGTGAATTTGAGTTGAGAACTTTGTTTGATCGAAAGAACCACTTTTAAACATCTCTTTTCATAAAACTTTTCGCGGTTAATAAGTGGAACAAAAAAAAAATTCTGATGCATAAAAACTCTTTAATCGGATTAAATCGCGACGTTAGAAATGAGTTCTGAGAGACGTGAACTTAGATATTGTGCCTAGAAAGTATGATGGTTCTATTAAGATCAGAGTGCGCAGCATAAGCGTAGTGCGGTGAGTTAAGATGTACGATTATTCGTTAATAAGTAATTTCGAGGACGAAATTATTTTTAAGGAGGGTAGAACTGTAACATCCTGAAAAGGGCCTATGCATTTTTGGTTTAATTGTACGAAATGACATATCTTATGTGTTATGAATATATTTTGAACACTTTTGGAAACCTGGAAATGTATGGAAATGTTAAGTTTAAAAGAGGAAAGTGAACATTTTAGAACCTTGGAAATGTAAGGAAATGTCTTGTAAGGAAATGTCATGGAAATGTAAGGAAATGTCTTGGAAATGTAAGGAAATGTCTTGTAAGGAAATGTCTTGGAAATGTAAGGAAATGTCTTGTAAGGAAATGTCATGGAAATGTAAGGAAATGTCAAGTTTACAGAGCCGATCGAAAATTTTTGGAAACTTAGAAATGACCTAGAAATGACGAGTTTTAAGGTTTAAAAGGGGAAATTAAGGCAAGGTGGCCTTAAAAGAAAAAGTTTGTGAAATTTGACACACAAACAGGCTTGGAAAAGTGGTCTGAAGATGCCACTTAGGGCCTATGGAAATGGCGCCACATGCAAGGTGTTGGGCCTAAGTTCGAGTCACATGGGAAGCAAATAAAAGAAATTTTATTTTGCTACAAGGAGCAGAGAGGTGGACGACACATGGCTATAAATTAGGAGCTTTTATTCTTTTATAAATAGTGGATAAATAAGGGATTTATTTATCATTATTTTCAAGAGATAATTGTTGGATTAAATTCTTTTAATTTGAATAAAGAGATAAAGAGGAAAATAAGGGAGAAGTGATGGCCAAGTAAGGGACTTTGAGTTTAATAATTTCGGCTAAGTAAGGATAGTTGCTGAATTATCTTAAGTGATAATTAAAGGATAAAGTTATCAGATAGAGGAGTGGTGGCCAAGTAAGGGACTCCTTAGATGATAATTTCGGCTATAAAAGGAAGGAAGGAGGGCTACTCATCAATTTGTGCTTCCTCCTTTCTCTGCCGAATTCTTAGTGCTCTCTTCTCTTCTTTTCTTTCTTTTATTTTTGCCAAGTCGAAATACCTTGTGTTCTAGCCGAATCCTCCATCTTTATTCTTCCTTCTCTTTTCTTTCTAATCCCTCCAAAAGCCGAAAGTTGTGAGATCATCATCTAGCCATAGCCGAATCTCTGAAGGTTGAAGTGAAGGTGCAATCGATTTCTTCAAGTAAGGGTAAGATCTCATTCGGTTTCATCCTTTTTTCTTAAGATTTGTCGAAATCTAGGACTAACCCCATTAATATCTTGTTGCCGAAACTTTGAAGAGATCTTTCGGGATTTACTAAGTGTCGACTACAAGGAAGGAGAAGTTCTTTTCCCGAAGGTACACCATAGGCCACGTGTTCCCTAGTTATTCGGTGAGTTTCGAGATTTAAAATCCACAAGGTAAGTTTAAGTATACTAATCCTACTAGGATTTGGAGTTTTGGCCGAATGGTTTTTTATTAGGGTAATAAGTGATAAACCAATGTAGGGATTAAGGATCTAAGCATTAGATCAAGCTTTTCGGGATCTCAAGGAAATTTTAAGCTTAATCGGTGTGTACCCCACACTAATTCTTAATATGTTTTATGGTTGTGTTTAATTAAAATATGTGATATTAAGAATATGAAAGTGGCTAAGGTACCATGATATGGTACAAAGTACTCAGGTACGTTTCCTACTTCCACTAGGATTATGAAATATGTTATTTATAACATGTGAAAATTTATAAGAATGTGAATTTAAGTATGATATGCATGATATGAATAATATGGGTCATTCGGGATATATGAAAAAGGGGAAGTGAAGGTGATGACTACGGCCTCACTATCCGAATGTGGTGACTTGGTCACATTATCCGAATGTGGTAACTTCGGTTACATTATCTGAATGTGGTGTCTCATGACACAATTATCTGGTGGCTATGCCACAAATTTTATATGGGCGATGAGCACGTCGACTACAGCGACTGTCTTCGATGGTGTGTAGCGGATGGAGGGTTGACTTAGTAGTCCCCACGGTGTGACTGGCAGGTACGGGGGTGTGTAGCGGATGGACAACGAGTTTTGGGTTTGGGAATGCATCATAACCTGTATTCTATGTTTTGAATGTGTAATATGTGATATGTCTGATTCTATTTTGATTTAGTGTTTGTGTACACATTGAGTCTGTTTGACTCATCCTGTTGGGGAACATTTTTCAGGTGATGAACAGTGATGGACTGGGACGGCAGACCTTGTGGTGGCCATGCTCAACATGAAGTTTATATTTTTGAGGACTCTTGAATTTATTTTAGTACTTTGAATTATTTTGGGAATTATTTGATGTAATAAGGCCATAAGGCCATAGTTGAATTACTTTACACTTATTTTTATTTATTATGATTATGAATTTTTATCTATTAAAATTTCTTTTAAACTAAACCCTAAATATTTTGTCACTTAAGATAAAAGGGATTTCAATATAAAACGAACCTGTTTTCAACACAAGCCCAACCCAAAACAATATTTTTCTTAAAATCACACAAGTTTTCCTAAGAACAAAAGAATTTTGAACCGGTTTACTTGAGGAACATACCAAATCTGGTCAAAGCTCGTGGGCCGGGTTTGGGGTGTTTCAAATTGGTATCGAGCCAGATTTTAAACTCTCTACTGTGGGCTAAGGCCCAAAACATTTTCAAATCGAGCCCAAATGAGTTTTATGAAAGTATTTTTGAAAATGAGCGGGTTTTTCGGCATGGCACCTAAGTCTCCGACCCATTGATCCACAGGTAAGTACCCTAACCATTTGTGTGATTATGTGGTTTATGTTATGAATTATGGAAGGGTAGAAGAGGAATGGAACGTAGAATAGCATGATAGGAACTTGAACCCTAGGACTAGTTTACTCAAACACAAACACATAAGACTTAATTCCATTAAACAAACCTATGACTAAGGCACGCGAGTTAGGGTGTGGTAACCATTGTGCGCATGTTCAGGATTGGATCCTAAGAGCTCTGGTACTTAGCAATCCTAGTGACTCACCTCCTCTTCACTGGAATCCCGCCTGCAGTGCGTAGCTTCTGGTTCACCCTAACCAAGAGGACTCGGCCATAGGCTAAACACAATGACTAAAACCCGAAAGGGAACTAGCCGTGTTTTTATAAACCCTAGTTTTAAAACTCTTAAAATTACCTTTTTAATTTGTGAGAACTATTTTTGCAAAATTCTTTCAAAAAATTTTTGATTTATAAAATTACAAAATACCCTAGTGGTAAATTACAAAAATACCTTTGGTTTATGAAATTCCCAAAATACCCATAGTTCTTATCAAAACTTTCATTACTTTATAAAATGTTCAAAAACCCTAATTTGCAAATTATCGAAAATACCTTGATTTGGAGAAAAATTACGAAATTGCCCTTAACTCACAAAATTACCAAAATGACCCTGATTTTTAAAATTCTTGCAACATCACCGCTTTGGAAAGTAAAATTCTCAAAAGAATCCTCAAAGTTTTGCAAATTTTGAAATATCCCGATTTATTAAACTTTACAAATTTACCTGGTTAATTACCAAAATACCCCCAGATTTTAAAATTTTTCCAAAATACCCCGTGAATTTAAAAATACCAAAATACTTTGTGACGAAATCACCAAGGAACTCTTTCTTTTGGAAAAAATTACGAAAATAACCTCAGAGGACACATTACGAAAATACCTGGGTAGTGGAAAAACAACAACAATGAAAACTACCACATTTCTCTAAATGAACGAAAGTTCATAATTGGTTGATGAATGTGAACGTGACTTTACGAATAATGAATTTGAGTTGAGAACTTTGTTTGATCGAAAGAACCACTTTTAAACATCTCTTTTCATAAAAGCATTCGCGGTTAATAAGTGGAACAAAAAAATTACGATGCATAAAAACTCTTTAATCGGATTAAATCGCGACGTTAGAAATGAGTTTCGAGAGACTTGAACTTAGAGATTGTGCCTAGAAAGTATGATGGTTCTATTAAGATCGAGTGCGCGCAGCATAAGCGTAGTGCGGTGAGTTAAGATGTACGATTATTCGTTAATAAGTAATTTCGAGGACGAAATTATTTTTAAGGAGGGTAGAAATCTGTAACATCTCGAAAAGGGCCTATGCATTTTTGGTTTAATTGTACGAAATGATATATCTTATGTGTTATGAATATATTTTGAACACTTTTGGAAACACGAAATGTATGGAAATGTTAAGTTTAAAAAAGAGGAAAGTGAACATTTTTAGAACCTTGGAAATGTAAGGAAATGTCTTGTAAGGAAATGTCATGGAAATGTAAGGAAATGTCTTGGAAATGTAAGGAAATGTCTTGTAAGGAAATGTCTTGGAAATGTAAGGAAATGTCTTGTAAGGAAATGTCATGGAAATGTAAGGAAATGTCAAGTTTCTGAGCCGATCGAAAATTTTTGGAAACTTAGAAATGACCTAGAAATGACGAGTTTTAAGGTTTAAAAGGGAAAATTAAGGCAAGGTGGCCTTAAAAGAAAAAGTTTGTGAAATTTGACACACACAAGCAGGCTTGGAAAAGTGGTCCGAGATGCCAATTAGGGCCTATGGAAATGGCGCCACATGCAAGGTGTTGGGCCTAAGTTCGAGTCACATGGGAAGCAAATAAAAGAAATTTTATTTTGCTACAAGGAGCAGAGAGAGGTGGACGACACATGGCTATAAATTAGGAGCTTTTATTCTTTTATAAATAGTGGATAAATAAGGGATTTATTTATCATTATTTTCAAGAGATAATTGTTGGATTAAATTCTTTTAATTTGAAAAAGAGATAAAGAGGAAAATAAGGGAGAAGTGATGGCCAAGTAAGGGACTTTGAGTTTAATAATTTTCGGCTAAGTAAGGATAGTTGCTGAATTATCTTAAGTGATAATTAAAGGATAAAGTTATCAGATAGAGGAGTGGTGGCCAAGTAAGGGACTCCTTAGATGATAATTTCGGCTATAAAAGGAAGGAAGGAGGGCTACTCATCAATTTGTGCTTCCTCCTTTTCTGCGAATTCTTAGTGCTCTCTTCTCTTCTTTTCTTTCTTTTATTTTTGCCAAGCCGAAATACCTTGTGTTCTAGCCGAATCCTCCATCTTTATTCTTCCTTCTCTTTTCTTTCTAATCCCTCCAAAAGCCGAAAGTTGTGAGATCATCATCTAGCCATAGCCGAATCTCTGAAGGTTGAAGTGAAGGTGCAATCGATTTCTTCAAGTAAGGGTAAGATCTCATTCGGTTTCATCCTTTTTTCTTAAGATTTGCCGAAATCTAGGACTAACCCCATTAATATCTTGTTGCCGAAACTTTGAAGAGATCTTTCGGGATTTACTAAGTGTCGACTACAAGGAAGGAGAAGTTCTTTTCCCGAAGGTACACCATAGGCCACGTGTTCCCTAGTTATTCGGTGAGTTTCGGGATTTAAAATCCACAAGGTAAGTTTAAGTATACTAATCCTACTAGGATTTGGAGTTTTGGCCGAATGGTTTTTTATTAAGGTAATAAGTGATAAACCAATGTAGGGATTAAGGATCTAAGCATTAGATTAAGCTTTTCGGGATCTCAAGGAAATTTTAAGCGAATCAGGTGTGTACCCCACACTAATTCTTAATATGTTTTATGGCTGTGTTTAATTAAAATATGTGATATTAAGAATATGAAAGTGGCTAAGGTACCATGATATGGTACAAAGTACTCAGGTACGTTTCCTACTTCCACTAGGATTATGAAATATGTTATTTATAACATGTGAAAATTTATAAGAATGTGAATTTAAGTATGATATGCATGATATGAATAATATGGGTCATTCGGGATATATGAAAAAGGGGAAGTGAAGGTGATGACTACGGTCTCACTATCGAATGTGGTGACTTGGTCACATTATACGAATGTGGTAACCGGTTACATTATCTCGAATGTGGTGTCTCATGACACAATTATCTGGTGGCTATGCCACAAATTTTATATGGGCGATGAGCACGTCGATCGCAATGATCGCCTTCGATGGTGTGTAGCGGATGGAGGGTTGACTTAGTAGTCCCACGGTGTGACCGCTGTGCACGGGGTGTGTAGCGGATGGACAACTAGGTTTGGGTTTGGGAATGCATCATAACCTGTATTCTATGTTTTGAATGTGTAATATGTGATATGCCTGATTCTATTTTGATTTAGTGTTTGTGTACACATTGAGTCTGTTTGACTCACCCCGTTGGGGAACATTTTTCAGGTGATGAACAGTGATGGACCGGGACGGCAGAACTTGTGGTGGCCATGCTCAACATGAAGTTTATATTTTGAGGACTCTTGAATTTATTTTAGTACTTTGAATTATTTTGGGAATTATTTGATGTAATAAGGCCATAAGGCCATAGTTGAATTACTTTACACTTATTTTTATTTATTATGATTATGAATTTTTATCTATTAAAATTTAATTAAAATTTCTTTTAAACTAAACCCTAAATATTTTGTCACTTAAGATAAAAGGGATTTCAATATAAAACGAACCTGTTTTCAACACAAGCCCAACCCAAAACAATATTTTTCTTAAAATCACACAAGTTTTCCTAAGAACAAAAGAATTTTGAACCGGTTTACTTGAGGAACATACCAAATCTGGTCAAAGCTCGTGGGCTGGGTTTGGGGTGTTTCAGGATAGTTCACCTCATGTGGCCTTAATTGACGAGATGCATAAGCCACCACTTTTCCCCCTTGCATCAACACACATCCCAAGCCCGTGTGTGACGCATCACAATAAACAATAAACTCCTTACCAGCCTCAGGTTGAATCAATACCGGTGCTTCCGTCAAAATCTTATTCAATTTCTTAAAGCTCTCTTGTTGCTTATCAGACCATACAAATGGTACTCCCTTACGCAACAGCTTAGTTAGGGGTGAAGCAATCAACGAAAACCCCTCAACGAAACGCTTGTAATACCCAACCAAACCTAGAAAACTCTAAATTTCAGCCACTGCCTTCGGTGGCTTTCAATCCAACACAGCCTCGACCTTTCGGGGATCAACTCTAATTCTTTCGGCAGACACCACATGCCCTAAAAAGGTCACTTCCTTCAGCCAAAATTCACACTTACTGAATTTGGCATACAGTTGCTTTTCTCTTAATATCTGCAATACATCTCGTAGATGCGAATCATGTTCTTCTTCATTCTTCGAGTACACCAAGATATCATCTATGAACACCACCACAAACTGGTCTAAATAAGGTTGGAAAACTCGGTTCATCATGTCCATAAATGCAGCTGGTGCATTAGTCAACCCAAACGACATCACCAAGAACTCGTAATGCCCATAACGAGTTCAAAACGCAGTCTTATGAATATCTGCCTCCTTGACCTTAAGTTGGTGATAACCCGATCTCAAGTCTATCTTCGAGAAAACTGAAGCTCCTCGTAACTAATCGAACAGATCATCGATCCTCGGTAACGGATACTTGTTCTTGATCGTTAACTTATTCAACTGTCTGTAATCGATGCACATACACATTGATCCGTCCTTTTTCTTAATGAACAAGACTGGCGCTCCCCACGGTGACACACTCGATCGAATAAATCCGCGATCCAACAACTCCTGAATTTGAGCTTTAAGCTCTGCTAGCTCCTTCGGCGCCATTCTATAAGGAGCAATGGACACTGGAGCCATTCCTGGCAATAGTTCAATGCCAAACTCCACCTCCCGATCCGGAGGTAATCCTGGAAGCTCTTCGGGAAAGACGCTCGAAAACTCTTTCACCGTTCTAACGCTATCTACCGACAACTCTTTGGCATCCAAAGCACTGATAAAGGCTAAGAACGCTCCACACCCTTTTCGTACCCACTTTTCTGCTTTTAAAGCTGACACCACATTAGACAGATAGTTCCTCCTTTCATCTATCATCATCACTTCCTTATCCTCCGAGGTTCTTAATACCATCTGTTTTGCAGCACAGTCCAAGTTCGCACGGTGTTTCACCAACCAGTCCATGCCCAAAATAAGGTCGAACTCGTCGAATGGTAGTTCCATCAAATCCGCCAAAAATATTTCCCCCTGAACTTCTAAGGGCACATCCCTAAATAACTTATTTACTACCACCGACTGTCCTAAAGGGCTAATCACAGTTGTTTCTCTAGCAGTAATCTCAGATCTAATGTTCAAGGTTCCAGACACAGCACAAGAAACATACGAATGGGTCGATCCAATATCTATTAAAGTAGTAATAGGTACATCAGATATGAAGAACGTACCGGTTATGACGTCAGGTGCATCACCATCCTCTTGATGTCTGACTGCATAAACCAAACCTGGCTGTCTCGCTTCCGCGTTACCCCTATTACCGGTACCTCTACTCGGTACACCCTAAACTCGTCCTACACCATTACCACCTCGACCTAACCCACAGCCTCTCGGCGGCTGCTGAGCACCTCTAGCTGGCGGTGCAAATCTTTTACGAACTCCCTGAGTTTGAGCAGGCTCTCGAGGGCAATCCCTAAACCGATGGTCCTTAGATCCACTTTGAACCAGCCACTAGTTCTCTTCCAGCATTCACCCGAGTAAATTCTCCCACAATCTGCACAAGGTCAGAATCGATTGGTAGCGGTGGAGCACCCGCTCATCTTTGGTCCCTCATTCCTGGGCCTTTTCTGAAAAACCTCTAGCAGGACCTGAGTGCCCAGAGTCCCTCTTGTTTCTGCCCCTATCCTTATCTCGGTTTTGCCGCTTCGAGTGTTTAACCTCTTCAGCTATCTTGGCTTTCTCCACCAGTGTGGCAAAATTCCTCTCCTTATGTGGGGCTATCAGTACCCGCAACTCATCGCGCAACCCGTCCTCAAAATGCACACAGCGTTCATAATCAGTCGACACTATTCCCCGAGCGTACCGACTAAGACGCAAAAATTCTGCCTCGTATGCTGCCACAAATTTACCTCCTTGGACCAGATTCAGGAATTCCTTCCTTCAGGCATCCACATAGCTAGCCCCGACATATTTTTCTTGAAACGCGGTCTTAAAGAATTCCCAAGTAATGCTATCGGCCTGAGTGCCTTCCCGAACAGTGAGCCACCACTGATACGCCTCGTCTATCAGGAAAGACACTACTCCTTTCAGTTTCTGCTCGGCGGTGCAATCCAGATCGTCCATAATCCGCTCCACAGCCTCAAGCCAGTACTCCGCTACATTAGGGGCTACACCCGAAATACCTCTAAAAACTTCAGCCCCATTCGATCTGAGTCGCTCCGATATTGACCCACGAGCTGCTGATCTAGTTCTTGCCCCAGCAACCCTTTCTAGAACTCGCAACATTGCTTGAGACAGAGCGTCGTCCTCTCTCATTCGATCATGTGACCCAACTTTAGTCACTGGTGACGCAGGGGCGTCCATTTCCAGCATATGTCCCGATGCCTCGGATACAACTCTAGCACCTCGGCCTCTACCACGGCCGCATCTACCACGTCCACGTCCTCTAGCTCTCATATTTTCTAATTCGATTTAATCTTATTAAGAGTCTTATGAATCAGTATGCTATTTCAGTGTTTATTAAACAATATTTTATGAAGTATAGAAAGTAAAGTCGTTTTCGCAAAACGCATCCTATAGTCTCAATCTCTATAGTTTCAGCTCCTAAAACTAAAAAGTTCTAGAGTATTTCTACAGTCATACCATAATATTCATAAGATGATAACAGATACTTACTTGACTTGGTGTCGGATACCCGTGGTGCCATACTTCCTTTAACACATACATTTATAATTTAAAATTCATCAGCTTTGGAAAACGCTTTTAAACCCTAACCACAGCCGAGTTTTGCAACCGGGCTCTGATACCATAAAATGTAACACCCTAAACCCGGCCCATACGTTATGACCAGATCTGACATATCACATAAGAAAAAAACATGTTAAATCCTTTTTATTCGTACTAAAATAGGTATTATTTTGTTATAAACAAGAAAATAAGTTTGATTTGAAATAGTTGATAAAGTACTACTAACCTTGAAGGTTGACTGATAAATCGATAATTTGAACTAGCGGTCATACAATCCATGACTTTTGAAAATATTGATGATAATTCGAGAGAAAATTTCAAGTTAAAATATTTGTAAAAGTTTGTTATAAAATCCATTTGTTAATCCATTTTAGAAAATCTATATTTAAGTTTTTAGAAAAATTCCCATTTAAAACAATTTAAGCAAAATATAAGTACGTCAAACATAATGCAAAATAAAATAATCCAGAGGCCTTATTACAACATAAAAAAAACCCAAAAATAGTAAAAGTAATAAGGTGAACGGATATAGAAATCTAAAGTTCAATAAAAACCATTTCTGAAGTATGGCCTCCACCGAGTCATCCATGACCCAAGTCCACATCACTCGAGCATTACCGCAAGGGTTAAGGAAGCGGGGTGAGTTACTAGAACTCAAAGATATAATCCCTTTACCGTGATCCATCGGGCTCGAACCCGTATAGCAACATCTTGGGCCTAAGCCCATTACAAAGTAATAAATAAATGAGATGAATGCAACCCATCCCATCCGGGCAATCTCTTCCGACCACCAATCTCTCTGTGGGGATCAAGTCAACCCACCCCGCCATTCTCTCCAATTTGCGCAGTCAAGCGCCATTTATAATATTTTTGTGGTTGAACCACCAGACTCATAATCAAGCACATTAATAAACAAATTGTGGCAATGCCACTGTGCTACACTTCTCTTCATTCAATTTTCTCATCCTGCAATATGTAGAGATGCAACATACATAATAACAATCATTAATCTATTGAATACTTTTAATGAATCGCCCCTTTAAAACAATATAATAATTCGGCCCACTAAGGCATTTTAACAATTCGGCCCATAGGGGCATTTCAGTAATTTGGCCCATAGGGGCATTTCAGTAATTTGGCCCATATGGGCATTTCGGTAATTTATACAAATTAACACCGATTTTGATAAATCTTAAGAAATAATGAAATTTAAGTAAATTTCTCGATTTATGCCATATTACGATTTTTAGCCTTATAATAATAACAATCAACTATCAAACTTGTTACCGAATCATAATCTACGGAATTACGGTGTGAGATTACACACCTGATTACGGTAAGTATTAAACTCTCTTGATCGTCGGCACCTATGACATCATAACACTCGATTAATCTAATGAACGAGATTTTTATTGATCTAAATCTAAACCAAGCGATCTATTGAAACGCTTACCCTCAGTATCGTGAACAACCACGATTTGTCTATTCTCACCGGATGATGGTCCACAACCCGGTGGGAAATCTTGAATCGCCGAAACCGCTCTACGCTTGAACTTAGGAGTAGGAATTGTAAATCCACTCCTTTTGTGTTCTCCAATAGCTTTTCCTTTCAACTCGGTTCAACTTGCCTCCATCGAAAAAGTCTTAATCAAAACGATATTACAGTATATATTGATTGCCTAAGGAAAAAGGGTTCGACTTACCACTATTTCCGTAGAATCAACAAGTGTATAGATCGAGCGATTTAGTCCCTAAAAATAAACGATTAGTCACAACCACTATTCCGTTTAGCAAACTAACCGGTCAACGAAAAAGATCATAATGAACCATAACGAATCCCTTACCTTAACTAGGAGGTTTCGGCCAAAGCAAAAGAGAAATGAATTTGGAAAAGAGACACAAAATGGTCAAAGAGAAAAAAGGATACCTTTCATGCACCAAAACTAACAAAATGATTCTTGCAAAATTCGGCTACCAAACCCCCCTCCCAAACCGTGTATACTTTTAGCAAGAGAATAAAAATTGACCAAAAATCTTTCCAAAACATTTTCCCCAAAACCGGCTAACATATCCCCCTTCTTGCTCCTTTCTTTTACTCCTTTCCATACACTCCTCCTTACCATATTTCCTTAGCCACCTTTCCATAATGAAAAAGTCTCCCTTACCATAAATACACCCATGGCCGACACTTAGGAAGGAAGTACAAAAATTTAATCAAAAATTTTGCACTTGTTGGGATTCGAACTCCACCCCTCAAGCCCATACATTCGACGCCACACCACTTCTCTACTAGCTTGACTTGTGCTAGCAAAATGTACACTTATTTCTTTAAGCATTGATGCCACTTACCTTCTCTCCTTAAAGTGCTTAAATACAAAATTTTGCTAAGGCCCAAATCAACCCCGAGCCTTCTTAGGACCCTCAAAACATACACAATTAATATTTTTAACTAGCCTAATGCAAGAAGTAATGCAACACATAAAATTCTAATTTCAGGATGTTACAAAAGATAAATTTGATAGCATCTATTTAGTCTTATTAACTTGCTAATATTGAATGATTGTATTATATCTTTTAAATTGAATTTATAAATATTTTATTAAGAGCAACATAAGATTTTACAATATATATGTGGTATTGAAATTTTGTACAATGTGTATCAGATAATTTTCAAGCATCGTCAATGAAAATTTTGATTGTTTATTAAATAATTTTTACTTTTAGATTATAATTTTTATTAAGAAAACAAAATTGTTTTACTACTTGTAATAGTGCTCGTGATAATAGTCAAGGTGATGACGATGATGTTAAAGATCTTCAGGTATATTTTACTATGTTTTATTAATTATATAATGTTTATTATAATTGGAGAATAATCATGCCAACATGAATGGATAGATTCTGATTTAAAATCCACGTATGTTTACAATGGTGATTATGAAATAAAAAAATCAATAGAGGTGTTTAGAAGTCTGCTCTACTAGATTTGTTAAATTCCCTTAAGCGAATGCAAACATAAAGAAATAAAAGATATAATTATGGACCACTAAAAGTGGGAACATAGTAATAAATAAGAGAACAATGAGAGTTCTCAAGATAACTTTTCAAAGGTAAAGATAACCTATGTTATCAATGTGATATGAAAGATTATTGGACACATATGTGGCGTATGCCCAAATATTTTATTTCTGTTAATATTATTTGAGGAAGGATATGAAAATGTAATAATGAATTCTATCATTACAGACAGAAAATATTTATCTTATTTGGTACTGGAACAAACAAATATTATTACAGTATTTGATAGTACAAAATTAGTCAAAAGCTCCAGAAGAGCTAATATATTAATATCTTGTGATGGTTAATCCATTGGTTGTATAAGATATTTATAATGGATCTCATATTGAGATTGTGAATGAGGAAAATATTATATTTCATATGAATAAAAGAGAGGATTGGGTTATTAATTTATATTTATTTTATAATCTGTGATATTCTTTTGTCATCATCCCTATTAAAGGGTTGAAAGAAAATTATTTGATTGTGAAGATCTACTTATGAGCAATAGAATATGATAATTTTATTATGGTTAGAAGGACCTAAAGTTGCAAGTTTTTTTAAAAACTGTGAGTATAACTCTACAGTATTCAGATTAAGTTCTCAGTTAAAAATATGTGGTAAAATATTACTGATGAGAACTTGCAAGAGAGAAAACTTATGTATGAAAAGTCATTGGTTATGTACTTGTTGTACACCTGGAAAATAAGATCCACTCTCAAAGTTTGCAATTAATAGATTTTTGGGCATTTGAAGATTTTTACATATTCCCTGAAGTGAATACTGCATACAATTATTTAGAAATTATATTTATTGACTTGGTGGCATTATAGACTTGATAAACCATAATTTACACATATTTTAACCCCATGCTTGGCTTAATTTTGGATGATTTCCCATTGAATTTGATGAATTTGATGCTCCTAATCTCTTAATTTCATGTTTTATACTCAGGAGAGCTTAGGGAGTCGAAAAGAACGAGAAACGGGCCAAAAAGGGACAAAATAGGCTTACACAACCTGGACCACTACACACGGGCAGACCACACGGCCGTGTGTGACAAGCAGAATCGACCACGGCCAAAGGGGTCCACCACGGGCGTGTCACACGGGCGTGTCCCTGCCGAAATCAGGATGAATTCTATTCGGAATAGGATACTTGTGGGCCAAGTAAGACATCTCAAAGCCTATATAAACACCCTAGGGGCAACCTAAAAGGAGAGCTCGACAGGACATCGAATAGACGCCGAGTAGAAGGAGAAAATACTCCAAGACAGCCGTCGGGAACAGCTTAGGAGAAGGATCTCCATCAAGACGGAGGATCTCCCATCAAGTTCTTTAGAAGTTTTTGGGTTTTCTTTATGTTTTGTTGTTTTTCCTCTTTTATGATGTTCCCCTCTTTTAGTATGAACTAAATCCCTTAAATACCTAAGGGGATGAAACCTAAGACAAATCTTATTATTATTTGATTTATGAGATAAATACTTGTGTTTATTCTTAATTGTGAGTTCTTATTCTTGTTTTGATAATTCAGGTTATTGATTCAAGTCGAATGTGCTTATTCAGTGGAGCAAAAGTCCCTGTCTAAGAGTAGATCAACACAATTAAGCGGAGTTGATTGCAACCCTAGAGATAGGGAGGATTTAAAATCTACCGGATTAGGTCAAACCTAATAAGGGAATCCATAGATCGAGTTAATGCGACAATAGGGGTTTTAATTAGAAAGAGATTTCAATTAATCAACCTAGAGTCAGTTGTTAGTAGCCTCGAGAGAGGTATTAATATAATTTATGGATTTCTACGGATTAAGCTAAGTGAATAAATCGTATGAATCAAAAGTAATATGTGAAGTCTAGGTGGATTCTTCCTTAGGTATTGTCTATCTCATATAAGTTGTCCAAAAGTATTTTCCCCAATTTACTCTCTGTCGCGTTCATAGTTAGTTAAATTAGTTAGTTAATTTTAGATTAAAAATAAATCCCCTTAATTAATAGGCTAGATAATAAAAAGATAGTTAATACTAGTACTCTTGGTCCTTGAGGATACGATATTCCGAACTCACCATAGCTATACTACTGTTCGATAGGTGCGCTTGCCTTTGTCGAAATAATAGTTAGTTTCGAGCTCCATCAAGACTTCACATTGATTTAGACATTTCCAATAGTAAATATCACAATAGTACTTATATGTGGATACAAATTAAAAGGAATGATAATAAAATTATCAATTTGTTACAATTTAGTACAATTGAAACACATGTTAAGTAAACCAGAAGTTTCCTAATACAAATGTTTTTACTACATGGTGTGACAAGTTAGACCATCCTGGATCGTATATGATGTAAAAATTAATTGAGAATTCATATGGACATCCATTAAAGAACCAAAAGATTCTTTAATTTAAAGAATTCTCATTTGTTGCTTGTTCTCAATAAAAATTGGTTCTTAGAAACTCACTAGCTAAAGTTGAGATTTAATGTCTTGCATTTTTGAAATAAATATGGGCCTATTCATCCACCATGTGGATGGTTTTGATATTATACGATTTTGGTAGATGCATCTACAAAATAATCACATGCTTTATCAAATCGCGACCTGTCGTTTGCAAGATTGCTTATTTAAATGATTAATTTCAGATTATGCAACTAAAACAATTCATGTTACTAATGTTGGTGAGTTTACATCCCAATTTTTCAATGATTATTGCATTTCAATTGGGATAAAAGTTGAATATCCTGTAGCTCATGTTCACACACAAAATAATTTAGCTGAATTGTTTATCAAATGCCTCCAACTAATAACTAAATCATTACTTATGAGAATAAAACTTTCTATTTCAGCATGAGATTGTATTGATTTACATGTTGTACGCATCAAAGCAATAAATTATAAATACTTCCCATTACAATTGATTTTTGGTCAATAGCCAAATATTTCCCATCTTACAATTTTTGGATGTGCGATATATGTTCCAACTTCTCTACCACAACGCACAAAGATGGGTCATCATAAGAGATTGAGAATCTATATTTATATAAGTCTTCGATATGTAGTTATGACATGAGTTGTAAGTTTTCCCAACATTAGGGGGAGAGAATAAAAAGCTGGATTAACAAAGTAATTGAAATGAATTATCAATTTCTAAGATCCTCGTACAAAGCAACATGAACCAGAAGTTCAAAAGATTATTCATTTTACAAATCAACTGCCAAATTCATTAAATCTCACATACCAACTGAAAATGCTCCAATATGAATTGATGTCCTAATAGGGCAAACTGTTAGTACAAAAGAAAGTAATCAATGCCTGAAGCGTGGAAGACCGGTCGGTTCCAAAGATAAAAATCCTCGTAAAAGAAAAAGAGGAAACATTTAAGATTGTCATATAGTGGAGGCGGGGGTTTCTGAAGAGACCCATGACATAACTAATTATAAAACTCAAGAAGAGATTCAGGTACCTAAAAGTGAAAATGGAAATGATGGAAATAAAAAGATCTCGAAAAGTTATGTCAATACAAGAAAAAGATGGAACCGAAAAAAAAATGTAGTTACCGACAACAATTTTGCTTATAATGTTGCTATTGAAATAACAAAAGAAAATGAGGATCCTGAGCCTAAATCTACTAAGGAATGTTAAAATAGAAAATATTGGCCAAAATAGAAAGATGCAATTCAAGTAGAATTGAATTCACTTTCTAAACGTGAAGTTTTTGGACCTGCCTAAAGGTGTAAAGCTGGTAGGATATAAAATGGTATTTGTGCCAAAATGCAATGAAATTGATGAAGTCGTAAGATATAAAGCTCGAATTGTAACACAAGGATTTTCGCAAAGGCCCGACATTGATTATGAATAGACATATTCTCTTGTGGTGGATGCAATCATGTTTAGATATCTTATTAGTCCGGCAGTACGTGAAAAACTTGACATGCATCTAATGGATGTTGTTACAGCCTATTTATATGGTAGACTTGATAGTGAGATTTATATGAAAATCCCTGAAGGATTTAAAATCTTAGAAGGATATAGAGTTTCTTAAGAAAATTGCTCGATCAGATTAAAGAAAAATTTATATGGATTAAAATAATCTAGACATATGTGGTACAATCGTCTTATTGAATACTTGTTAAAAGAAGGTTACAAAAAACGATCAAATCATGTGTCTTTATAAAAAGGTTTGGATCAGATTTTGTGATAATTGTTGATGATCTAAATATTATTTGAACTACTGAAGAGCTTCAAAATACAATAAATTGTTTAAAGAAAGAATTTGAGATGAAAGATCTTGGAAAAACAAAGCTTTATCTTGGATTACAAATCGAGCATTTAAAAGATGAAATTCATGTTCATTAATCAACTTATATGGAAAAGATTTTAAAGAAATTTTACATGGATAAAGCACACCCATTAAGTACTCCGATGGTTGTACGATCGTTAGATGTGAATAAAGATCAATTTCATCATTGTAAGAATGATGAAGAGTTTCTTGGTCCTGAAGTACCATATCTAAGTGCCATAGGAGCATTGATGTATCTTGCAAACAAAACAAGACCTGATATAGCTTTCGCTGTAAACCTGTTAGCAAGATCTAGTTCTTCTCCAACACGTAGACATTGGAATGAAATTAAACATGTATTTAGATATTTAAGAGGGACCATTGATATGGGGTTATTTTATTCAAATGATTCAAAATCCCTATTAGTTGGCTATGCTGCTGCTGGATACTTATTATATCCACATAAAGGTCGATATCAAACAGGATATTTATTTACATGTGGGGGTACTGCCATATCATGGCATTCAACAGAGCAAACATTACTTGCCGCTTCTTCAATCATGTAGAACTAATTGCAATGTATGAGACAAGTCGAGAGTGTGTTTGGCTAAGGTTATTGACCCAACATATCCAGAAGATATGTAATTTGCCTTTACAAGAAAAGATGTCAACTATCTTATATGAAGATAATGCAGCATGTATAGCTCAATTGAAGGGTGGTTACATCAAAGGTGATAGAATGAAACATATTTCACCAAAATTACTATTCACCCACGATCTTGAGAAAAGAGGTGATATAAATGTTCAAAAAATTCGTTCTAGTGATAATTTAGCAGATCTTTTTACTAAGGCATTGCTAACTTCAACATTGAATGTAACACCCTTTACCCGAGTCCGACACCGAGACCGGATACGAGGCATTACCATGCTTAATCTTACTTAACACTTCAAAACGGGCTATAAAATTTCATTTAAGCCTATCACTTACTCAACCTCGGCTTTCGAGACCTTAAACATACCTCCAAGAGGTTTTGGAACTAATCCCGAAGCTTTTACGAACTCACTAAACTTTTCATCAACACAGGGGTCACACGCCAATGTGACTTTGGACACGCCCGTGTACCCCTAAGACATGCCCGTGTCTTCCACCCGTGGTCAACACTGACTAATTTCACACGGCCTTGACACGTCCGTGGCTTTGGCCCATGTGTTAAACTTTGGCATTCTGACTTATCCACACGGTTCATACACACGCCCGTGTACTTCAGCTGTGTGGCAATTCAAATTACAAGTGCAAGGTGCAAACTTCACACGGCCAGGGCATACGCCCGTGTGTTAACCGTGTGTCACACACGGCCTAAACAAACGGCCGTGTGATTAGCCCGTGGTCTATTCTGACTTAAAACACTAATGTTCAGGGAACACACGACTTAGACACACGCCCGTGTGGGCACCTAGAGGCTATCTACCAAGCCTTTTTCCACTCTCATATGCATACAATCATATATCATCACATAATTTCACATAGCTTCAATATAAATCTTGAATTAAAGATATTTAATCATAGGAGAAATAAAGTCTTTATCCCATACACTAGGGAGAACTATATCCAATACAATTACAAACAACTTAAGCCATCATGTATAGCTATACACAACCAAATTATAAATTCTCTTAGGCCAACACAACTTGGCTACATTAGTTAGAACTTAATACACTTTAAAAGAATCCCTATACATGTCATGACTCAAAAGAACTTGAAACACTATACTAGGAGTCTACTCGATAGTGTGAAAACATCTCCGGCGGCCTCCAACCCGAGCTAGTTAAAAACCTATAAGAAATGGGAAAAAGAAAAGGAGTAAGCAAAAATGCTTAGTAAGTTCATCTGTATACAACTAACAAATACTGATATTCATTGAATATCCATGACTGCAAGGTATTATAATGAGTTTTTCTCATAACCCCATGGTTACTTACTCAACCACTCTTGAAGCTTACTCATTTTATCTCTTACCATATTCTTACCATGCCACAAGCCAATTGCTAGTTTAATTAGCATACATTCCTGCACTGATCACCACATGATCATATAAAACAACACATCAAGCATTTTCGATAAGCCACTCATACTACTAATCTCTCGGTGGTTTCGCACTTAGCCCACCATTGAATCTCTAATAAGGTGGTATCACACAAAGCCCACTAATCATTTATATTTATGGTGATTTCGTACTTAGCTCACCAATCAATTATAAGCGATGGTATCACACACAGCCCATCAATTACTAATTAATCAGGTGGTAACGCACACAGCCCACCGATAATAATGTAATTGATGGTATCGCACACAGCCTATCACTACCATAAATAAGGTGATAACACACATAGCTCACCGTTATTTTACATTCATGGATAGTAATCCACATGTATATATCTATTTCAAACGTTCATCCGAGAACATCCTCACACACTACTATTCTTACTTAACTTTCTACTGTACTCGTTCGCATTCACACAATGCATCAATAAATCTATCTCATGCAACTAAGGTGCATTGATTACACATAACCCACTAGGATTTCATCATATACTGAATTCATCTCAATTCAATTCTAACACGCACTTGTGTTTCTCTTGGTGCAACCACATACTTTTTCATTTTCGACATACCCGTTGAATCACTCAAATTGTTAAACAACACTTTTGAGTTTCATACACCTAATGTCACACTGACATCATACCCCGATAGTGTAACACCCTGATTTAGGGGCTATGCAATTTGAGTATAATTCAGGTGTTGGAAGATTTTTGGGGTGTTTTTGGATGTGTTTTAAAGTTTTAAGAATGCTCGGATGAAAGGGGAAGGCTTTGGAAAATTTTGGATTTTTAGTGTAAAAAGGGGAAATAGGGCAGGAAGGCCTTAAAATAATTTTTGGAAGGTTATGGCACAAGAAAGGCATTGGCAAAGTGGCTCAATGCGTTGCTAAAGGGGCTGGAAGTTGCGCCATTGAGGGCCTGGGTTCGAGTCCAAGCGGTAACAAAACTGATTTTAATTTTTGGATGTTGCCGTTGCAAGGTAGGAAGCCTTAGAAGGAGCTGGGGCGTGTTTTTGACACAAGCAGCAACTTGGCCCAGTGGTTCTTGTGCGGCACATAGGAGTTGGAGGGGAGCGGGGGCGCAAGTTCGAGCGCCTGGAGTAGCATTTTGGCGTTTATATTTTATGTGCGGTAATGGGCTGAGATAAGAAGGGTTTAAAGCTAAATGCTGGGGGTTTTTAGCATAAAAATCAAAATGGCCGAGTGGTCTGGGCGTTGGGGGAAAGGTGTGCGGCAGGTTGGTCCCAAGTTCGAACCAAGGGAGTGGCGTTTGGGGTTTTATTTTTTTGTTGTTATTTTTGGCAGCAAATTGAAAGGCAATGGACGGCACATGGAGTTTAAATTAGAAGATAAGAATAAGCTTGGGTAATTGTTTTGAATTAGAATTTGGCTGGGGAGAGGATTAATATTAGCTTACTTTGTTTTTTTTATTGATAAGGAGATAATGGACATGGGGGGGTGTTACAGTTTGGTATCAGAGCCCGGTTCAAAACTCGGCTTTGAGGGTTTTGGGCCCAAAAACATTTTCAAAATGGGCTTTTCAAAAATATGGGCTTTTAAGAAATTTTTCAGTTTTTACGGCATGGCACTGCACCTCTACCGAGTCCACAGGTAAGTACTTGGACTTTTGAAGTCTTTGTATTATTATGAACTGTTATGGGCTTAGTTGGGCTCGTAGATTAGAATATTAGGGCTATTGAACCCTAGGACTAGTCTACTCAAACATGCATAAGACTTAAGGTTACTAAACAAACCTGTGATTAAGTCGCCGAGTTAAGGTGTGGCAACCATTGTGCGCATGTCTAGGAGTGGATCCGGAAGAGCTCGGTACTTAAGCAGATCCTCGTGACTCACCTCCTCTTCACCTGGAATCCTACCAGTGCGTAGCTACGGTTCACCTTAACCAAGAGGACTTGTTCATAGGCTAAACCAATTATTAAAACCCGAAAGGGATTTGCCTCACTGTTTTAAAACCCTTAGTTTTAAAATTTCTAAAATTTACCCCTTTGGTTTGTAAACTCTAAATCTGATTTTGAAAGATGTTTTCTCGATTTACAAAATTACCAAAAATACCCCTGTAGGAAAATGACGAAAATACCCCTGGGGTAAAAACGGGCAGAAATGTCTGGATAGTGAATGTGTGTGGTAGATACCACTGAATGTGCCTCTACTGAGGAAGGAATGTGGCTTCATTGGGAAATGAAGGTGTCGCTAGTGATGAATGTGTTTTTGTTGATGAATGGATGTGTCCTTATGGATGAACGTGATATTCTGAAATAGAATAGGGAACTTGAACTGAAAATTGGTGTGATCGAAAGAACTACCTCTAGAAATTCTTTTCATAAAAGTGTTCGCGAATTAAACAGTGGAACAAATACTAATGCATAAAAACTCCTTAATCAGATTAAATCGCGACGATAGAGATGAGTTCTAGGGGACGCGGTAGAGGTAGATTGGCAGCACCGGAACCGATAGGGTCTGGCCATGGGTCAGAAAGTGAAGTGCCGCCACCAGCGGTGGGCGCAGAGGAGCAAGATCAGATAGGTGAAGATGACGCAGTATCGCGGGCCATGTTACGAGTGCTAGAACGAGTAGCAGGAGCTAGTAGGGGAAACAGAACTCGAAAGTCAGTATCGGAAAGGCTTAGATTGAACGGAGCTGAGATCTTTAGAGGAGTGTCTGGAGTAGCTCCGAACGTAGCGGAGTATTGGCTAGAAGCAGTCGAGAGAATCATGGACGATTTGGACTGTACCAACGAAGAAAAGCTGAAAGGTGTTGTTTCATTACTTCGCGACGAAGCTTATCGTTGGTGGCTCACTGTCAAACAAGGTGTACCGGCAGATCGACTGGATTGGGACTTCTTTAAGGCTAAGTTTGAAGGAAAGTACGTAGGAGCCAATTATTTGGACTCGCAAAGGAAAGCGTTTCTAAATCTAGTACAAGGGAGTAAGTCGATAGCTGAGTACGAAGCGGAATTTGTGCGGTTAAGCCAGTATGCTAAGGGAATTGTGGCCACGGATTGCGAGATGAACTTCGAATGCTGATTGCTCCGCAGAGGGAGAGAGACTTCACGGTGCTAGTGGAGAAAGCTCGGATCGCTGAAGAGGTTAAGAAGACTATAAGAGAAAACCGAGAAAAGAATAGGAGCGAGAATAAGAGAGATGTTGGACCATCAGTATCGTTGGGTAATGCCCAGAAAAGACCAAGGATCGAGAACCCTGTAAGTGCACTTGTACCAGTGGATCGGAATCGTTCTTGTGCTCGATGTGGAAGACCTCACACAGGAGAGTGTTGGGGAAATAGTAAAGAATGCTTTCGGTGTGGATCTAAGGCACATCTAGTTAAGAATTGTCCTCGAGCGACGAGGGGTCGTGGTTCAAGTCATGGAAGGAATGGTTCTAGTCAGAGTCAACCAAGGATGTGATATCAGGTAAGCTCCTTTGCTTTGGTACATGTTTTAACTGCTTTGCTTGCCTGTGAATTAGTTTTTGGTGCTGCTAAGAGAGGTGTTTCGAATTTTGAGCGCGAACTTAGAGGTTGTGTAGGTACGATAGCCTTAGTAGGATCAGAGTGCGCAGCATAAGCGTAAGGTGGTAAGATAGGTTGTATGGACGTTTGTTAGTAAAGTAATTTCGAGGACGAAATTATTTTTAAGGAGGGTAGAATTGTAACACCCTGATTTAGGGGCTATGCAATTTGAGTATAATTCAGGTGTTGGAAGATTTTTGGGGTGTTTTTGGATGTGTTTTAAAGTTTTAAGAATGCTCGGATGAAAGGGGAAGGCTTTGGAAAATTTTGGATTTTTAGTGTAAAAAGGGGAAATAGGGCAGGAAGGCCTTAAAATAATTTTTGGAAGGTTATGGCACAAGAAAGGCATTGGCAAAGTGGCTCAATGCGTTGCTAAAAGGGGAAATTTGGAAGTTGCGCCATTGAGGGCACGGGTTCGAGTCCAAGCGGCAACAAAACTGATTTTAATTTTTGGATGTTGCCGTTGCAAGGTAGGAAGCCTTAGAAGGAGCTGGGGCGTGTTTTTGACACAAGCAGCAACTTGGCCCAGTGGTTCTTGTGCGGCACATAGGAGTTGGAGGGGAGCGGGGGCGCAGGTTCGAGCGCCTGGAGTAGCATTTTGGCGTTTATATTTTATGTGCGGTAATGGGCTGAGATAAGAAGGGTTTAAAGATAAATGCTGGGGGTTTTTAGCATAAAAATCAAAATGGCCGAGTGGTCTGGGCGTTGGGGGAAAGGTGTGCGGCAGGTTGGTCCCAAGTTCGAACCAAGGGAGTGGCGTTTGGGGTTTTATTTTTTTGTTGTTATTTTTGGCAGCAAATTGAAAGGCAGTGGACGGCACATGGAGTTTAAATTAGAAGATAAGAATAAGCTTGGGTAATTGTTTTGAATTAGAATTTGGCTGGGGAGAGGATTAATATTAGCTTACTTTGTTTTTTTTATTGATGAGGAGATAATGGACATGGGGGGTGTTACAGATAGGGTCTTACATGCATTAACATATCGATGCCATGTCCCCGACATGGTCTTATACGAATTCTCACACTGAGGCCATATTCCAATATGGTCTTAAACGGGACCTTAACTATCATCATATCATGCTATATACATTTCCCATTGCTCTTAGATTCAATTCTCTTGACGTCTCATCAAAAGATATATCATACATTCATAGAGTAAATATACATTTCATACAACATTGGAATATCAAATTAAATCATACGTAATTACAACATTTGCATATGAACTTACCTCGATGTCGAAAGGGCCGAAAGGGACTTTTTGCCCATATTTCTCTTTTCACCCGTTCTAGGTCTGAAACTCATTTTCTTTGATCTAGAACAATGGAATTTACTAATTTAATCACTTATAAATCATAATACACCATAATCTACACTTCAGGCAAAAATGACTATTTTGCCCCTATACTTTGGCAAAATTACGATTTTGCCCCTAGGCTCGTAAATAAATTTTCATCATATTTTCTTGTTAAACAAGCCTAGCTAAACATTTAATCCTCTTACAACTATCCACAATTCCATCTATATCATGCCTTAATGAACAAATTACAACTTTTGCATTTTAGCCACAATTAGGTGTTTTCATGGCAACACCTTTCACAAAAGTTGTTTCTCATCATCCTATCGTTCATTTTCTTCCATAAAAACTCATCAAACAATATGAAATCTAACATGGTAACTCCCTATACTTTCAACCATATTGCAAACTAGTCCTCTCAATAGCTAGCTTAAGCTTTGAGGACTCCAAAAATGCAAAAATCATCATGAATAATCATCAAAGTGACTTACTTGAAGAGGAGATGAGCTGCTGGAATTTTGAGCTTCAAAAACCCCCATTCTTGTTTGTATTTTCGGTGGAAGAAGAGAATAAATAAAAAGATGATAGCTTTTTGCTTATTTCACCTTATTTTATTTCTTTTTAATCACCTAACATGACCACATTTAATGCTCTTGTCCCCTTAGCTTTCCTTCACTAGCCAAACTAATCTCCATGGCCTAATTGCACACTTGGGACCTCCAATTTATAATCCATAGCTATTTGGCACCTTTAGCAAATAATATAGAACTTTTGCACTTTATGCGATTTAGTACATTTTCGCGATTCAGCAAGAAATCGCTAAAATTAAAGCACCAAAATTTTCATGCACCCTCATAAACATGTTATAACACATAAATTAACATGAAAATAATTTTATCTAATCTCGACTTAGTGATTCCAAGATCACTGTTCCGACTAGCCCCTAAATCGGGCTGTTACAATTCTCCCCCTTAGGGATTTTCGTCCCCGAAAATCTTATCAAGAGGAGTTGCTACCAACATTCTTAAAACGTTTCCATCAACTCTTCAAAATCACGAATCCACTTATCCTCAAGTTTCTCTTTCCAACAACTTTTAAGCTGTGATACATAAGGTCGAAACATAACTTGAGACCTAAGTTATTCTTCCTCTAGGGCATATACTCAGTAATCCACCAATTTGGAACTCTGTACATGTCCAAATGATCGTTCGGATCCTTACTGGTTGATTTACTATAATTCGAATTACATCCCCCTATTGGGAATTTTGTCAAACCAAATTTGAAATCTATAAGGTTTTATCTCACTTTCTCATTAAAGAATTCACCGACTGTAATAGTGAAACACCCCAAACCCGGCCCACGAGCTTTGACCAGATTTGGTATGTTCCTCAAGTAAACCGGTTCAAAATTCTTTTGTTCTTAGGAAAACTTGTGTGATTTTAAGAAAAATATTGTTTTGGGTTGGGCTTGTGTTGAAAACAGGTTCGTTTTATATTGAAATCCCTTTTATCTTAAGTGACAAAATATTTAGGGTTTAGTTTAAAAGAAATTTTAATTAAATTTTAATAGATAAAATTCATAATCATAATAAATAAAAATAAGTGTAAAGTAATTCAACTATGGCCTTATGGCCTTATTACATCAAATAATTCCCAAAATAATTCAAAGTACTAAAATAAATTCAAGAGTCCTCAAAAATATAAACTTCATGTTGAGCATGGCAACCACAAGTTCAATCTGTTAGGTCCATCACTGTTCATCACCTAAAAAAGTTCCCCAACAGGTGAGTCAAACAGACTCAATGTGTACACGACACTAAATCATAATAGAATCAGGCATATCACATATTACACATTCAAAACATAGAATACAAAGTTATGATGCATTCCCAAATCCAAACCTAGTTGTCCATCCGCTACACACCCCGCACGCCGGTCACACCGTGGGGACTACTAAGTCAACCCTCCATCCGCTACACACCATCGAAGGCGATCATTTGCGATCGGCGTGCTCATCGCCCAAATAAATTTTGTGGCATAGCCACCAGATAATTGTGTCATGAGACACCACATTCGAGATAATGTAACTGAAGTTACCACATTCGAGATAATGTGTAGAAGTCACCACATTCGAGATAGTGAGACCGTAGTCATCACATTCACTTCCCCTTTTTCATATATCCCGAATGACCCATATTATTCATATCATGCATATCATACTTAAATTCACATTCTTATCATATTTCACATGTTAAATACAACATATTTCGTAATCCTAATAGGAGTAGGAAACGTACCTGAGTACTTTCTACCATATTATGGTACCTTAGCCATATTCTTATAAACATGCATATTTTACATATTACCATCAATCTTATTAAAAGTTAGTGTGGGGTACACACCTGATTCGCTTAAAATTTCCTTGAGATCCCGAAAAGCTTGATCTAATGCTTGGATCCTTAATCCCTTGTGGATTTTAAATCCCGAAACTATCCTTTAATTATCACTTAAAATAAAAGATAATTCAGCAACTATCCTTACTTAGCCGAAATTATTAAACTCAAAGTCCCTTACTTGGCCATCACTTCTCCCTTATTTTCCTCTTTATCTCTTTATTCAAATTAAAAGAATTTAATCCAACAATTATCCCTTGAAAATAATGATAAATAAATCCCTTATTTATCCACTATTTATAAAATAATAAAATCTCCTAATTTATAGCCATGTGCCGTCCACCTCGGTCTTCTGGAAGCAAAAATAAAACCTCATTTATTTGCTTCCCAAGTGACTCGAACTCAGGCCCATTCCTCTTGCATATGGCGCCATTTCCATAGGCCCTAAGTGGCATCTTCAGACCACTTTTCCAAGCCTGTTTGTGTGTCAAATTTCACAAACTTTTTCTTTTAAGGCCACCCTGCCTTAATTTCACCTTTTAAACCTTAAAACTCGTCATTTCTAGGTCATTTCTAAGTTTCCAAAAATTTTTGTTCGGCTCTGTAAACTTGACATTTTCTTACATTTCCAAGTTTCCAGAAATGTTCACTTTCCATTTTCCTTACATTTCCTAGTTTCCAAAAATGTTCACCTTCCATTTTTAAACTTAACATTTCTATACATTTTCAGGTTTCCAAAAATGTTCATTTCTAACTCATTTTCATTCATTTCCGGGTTTCCAAAAATATTCAAAATTTATTCTTAGTACATAAAACATGTCACTTCATAGAACTAAACCGAAAATGATAGGCCCTTTCCAGGATGTTACAGTTCTACCCCCCTTAAAAAAAATTTCGTCCTCGAAATTTCCTAACTAACATAATTGAGGGTATTGCTGTCGCATCGTCTCTTCTGGTTCCCACGAAGCTTCCTCCGATCCATGGTTGCGCCATAACACTTTGACTAGAGGAACTGACTTCCTAAGTAGCACTTTCACATCACGTTCCAATATTTGAATTGGCTCTTCCTCATACGATAAGTCTGGCCTTAGCTCTACTTCTTCGACAGGTACCACATGAGACGGATCCGATCGGTAACGACATAGCATGGATACATGGAATACGTCGTGCATCTGCCACAACTCTGGTGGCAACTCCAATTGGTATGTCACTGCTCCAACTCGCTTCAGTACTCGATAGGGCCCTATAAACCTTGGGCTTAACTTCCCTTTGCGACCAAACCTCATCACCTTCTTCCAAGGCGAGACCTTCAGAAACACTTGGTCTCCCGCTTCAAACTCTATTTCCTTCCTCTTAAGGTCTGCGTACGACTTTTGCCTATCAGAGGCTTCCTTTAACCGTGCTTGAATCATCTCAACCTTCTCTTGCCGCCACTAACTGGACCCAAAACTCGGCGTTCTCCTAACTCAGTCCAACAAGTAGGAGTTCGACACTTCCGACCATACAATGCTTCATATGGTGCCATCCGAATGCTAGCCTGATAGCTGTTGTTGTAGGCGAACTCAGCTAAAGGCAAATAGTCTTCCAAACTTCCTCAGAAATCCATCACACAGCCTCTCAACATATCCTCCAACACTTGTATAACTTGTTCAGACTGCCCGTCTGATTATGGATGAAAAGCCGTAGTGAAGTCCAACTTAGTGCCTAAAGCTTGATGAAGTGCCCTCCAGAATCGAGACGTGAACCTTGGGTATCTATCGGAGATGATCGATACCGGTACTCTATGTAACCTCACAATTTCTGCCACATATAACTTGGCTAACTTCTGAAGAGAATAGTCTACTCTTACCGGAATGAAATGCGCGGACTTGGTCAAACGGTCCACTATTACCCATACCGAGTCCTTCTTAGTAGGCGTAAGGGGAAGCCCACTAACGAAGTCCATGGTAATTCTCTCCCACTTCCATTGGGGAATCTCGATTGGTTGAAGCAATCCCGATGGAACTTGGTGTTCAGCCTTAACTTGCTGACACGTCAGACATTTTCCCACGAATTTAGTAACTTCCCGTTTAAGATCAGACCCCCAAAATTGTTCCCTTAGATCTCTGTACAGCTTAATGCCTCCAGAATGCATAGCATAAGGGCTACTATGCGCCTCCCGATGAATCCTTTGTCTTAACTCCTCATCTCTCGGCATACAGACTTTACCCTTGTAGCACAATACTCCTTCATCATTGACGCCATAGTCCTTTAATTCTCTGTTCTGTACTTGCTGAAACTTAGCACTTAGGTCCTTATCACCAACTCGTCCCCTTTTCACCTCATTCAGCCATGTGGGCTTGATTTGTAATTCTGCCAACAGGCTTCCATCATCATATAAACTCAAGTGAGCGAACATAGCCCTTAGATCTGACACAACCTTCCGACTTAGGGCATCAGCTACCACATTTGCCTTGCCCGGATGATATTCTATCGAACAGTCGTAGTCCTTCAACAACTCCACCCACCTTCGTTGCCTCAAGTTCAACTCCTTCTGAGTCAACAGGTACTTAAGGCTCTTGTGGTCTGTGTAGATCACTGTCCTTTCTCCATAGAGGTAGTGCCTCCAAACCTTAAGGGCGAAAACCACTGCTGCCAACTCTAAGTCATGAGTTGGGTAGTTAACCTCATGAGGCCTTAGTTGCCGAGACGCATAAGCGACTACTTTTCCTTCTTGCATTAGCACACATCCTAATCCCGTATGCAAAGCGTCACAATACACCACAAAATCCTTGCACTGCCTCTCTTTGGATTAGCACTGAGCTTAGTCAACACCTTCTTGAGCTTTTCAAAGCCCTCTTGTTGCTTATCTATCCATTCAAAGGGTACTTCCTTCCTTAGCAACTTTGTCAAAGGCGCGGCTATTGACGAGAACCCTTCCACAAACCTTCTGTAATAGCCTGCCAAACCTAGGAAACTTCAGGATCTCACCACGGACCTAGGTGGTTTCCAATCCAACAACGCTTCGATCTTCCTAGGATCCACTCTTATTCCTTCACTCGGATACCACATGTCCTAGGAATGCCACCTCCTTAAGCCAAAATTCACACTTACTGAATTTGGCATAGAGCTTCTTCTCCTTAATACTTGCAAAGACAATTCGGAGGTGTTCATCATGCTCTTCTTCAGACTTGGAGTACACCAAAATATCGTCGATGAACACAACGACGAACCTATCCAAGTATGGTTGGAAAACCCGGTTTATCATATCAATGAACGCGGCTGGAGTGTTCGTCAATCCAAACGGCATCACCACAAACTCAAAATGGCCGTATCTTGTCCTAAAAGCAGTCTTATGGATATCTGCCTCCTTCACCTTCAATCTGGTGATATCCCGACCTTAAGTCTATCTTTGAGAATACTGCGGCCCCCTTCAGCTGATCGAAAAAGTCATCGATCCTTGGCAAAGGATACTTGTTCTTGATGGTCAGCTTATTCAACTGACGGTAATCTATGCATATACGCATAGTTTCGTCCTTCTTCTTTACAAACAGAACTGGTGTTCCCCATGGAGACACACTGGGTCGTATGAACCCACGATCCAACAACTCTTGGATTTGAGCCTTGAGCTCAACTAACTCCTTTGGCGCCATTCGGTATGGAGCGATTGACACATGAGCTGTTCCCGGTAGTAAGTCTATTCCAAACTCCACCTCCCTATCTGGGGGTATTTTGGTAATTTTTTTTTCTCCAAGCCGGGGTAAATTTGTAAAATCTTATAAATCAGGGATATTTCAAAGGTTGCAAAACTTTGAGGGTTCTTTTTGAGAATTGTACTTTTCAAACCGGTGATGTTGCGAAAATTTTGGAAATCAGGGTCATTTTGGTAATTTTATAAGTTAGGGGCAATTTTGAAATTTCCAAAATTCAAGGTATTTTTGATAATTTGCAAATTAGGGTTTTTGAACATTGATGAAATAATGAAATTTTGGCAAAACTGTTGGGTAGTTGGTCATTTTATAAACCAAGGGTATTTTGGTAATTTTACCACTAGGGGCATTTTTGTATAAATCGGAAATCTTTCAGAAAATTTTGTAAAGATGGTTTTCATGAATTTAGAAGAAAGTTTTAAGAGTTCTAAAACTAGGGTTTTGTTGTTTTTATAAAAACACGGCTAATTCCCTTTCGGGTTTTAGTTATTGTGTTTAGCCTATGACCGAGTCCTCTTGGTCAGGGCAGGATTCGAGTGGAGAGGAGGTGAGTCACGCGGACTGCTTAAATACCAAGCTCCCACCGAAACCATTCCTAGACATGCGCACAGAGGTTGCCACACCTACTGTGCCCTCTGGGTTAGGGTGAACCGAAGCTACGCACCCAGGTAGGATTCTGCGAAGATGAGGTGAGTCACTAGGACTGCTTAAATACTGTGTTCTTTCGGATCCAATCCTAGACATGCGCATTGTGGGTTACCACACCCTAACTCAGTGACTTAGCCATAGGTTTGTTTAACGTTCCTTAAGTCTTATGTGTTTGTGTTTGAGTAGACTAGTCCTAGGGTTCAAGTTCCTATCATGCTATTCTACGTTCCATTCCTTTTCTACCCTTCTAATATTCATTACACATAATCACACAAATGGTTGGGGTACTTACACAGTGGATCATGCGGGTCGGAGACTTAGGAGCCATGCCGTAAAAAACTGTTTATTTCATAAAATCCTTTCAAAAAGCTTACTTGGCTCGATTTGAAAACATTTTGGGCCTTAGCCCACAGCCGAGAGTTTAAAAGCGGGCTCGATACCAAACGGAAACACCCCAAACCCGCCCACGAGCTTTGACCCATTTGGTATGTTCCTCAAGTAAACCGGTTCAAAATTCTTTTGTTCTTAGGAAAACTTGTGTGATTTTAAGAAAAATATTATTTTGGGTTGGGCTTGTGTTGAAAACAAGTTCGTTTTATATTGAAATCCCTTTTATCTTAAGTGACAAAATATTTAGGGTTTAGTTTAAAAGAAATTTTAATTAAATTTTAATAGATAAAATTCATAATCATAATAAATAAAAATAAGTGTAAAGTAATTCAACTATGGCCTTATGGCCTTATTACATCAAATAATTCCCAAAATAATTCAAAGTACTAAAATAAATTCAAGAGTCCTCAAAAATATAAACTTCATGTTGAGCATGGCCACCACAAGTTCTGCCGTCCCGGTCCATCACTGTTCATCACCTAAAAAAGTTCCCCAACAGGGTGAGTCAAGCAGACTCAATGTGTACACGACACTAAATCATAATAGAATCGGGCATATCACATATTACACATTCAAAACATAGAATACGAGTTATGATGCATTCCCAAACCCAAACCTAGTTGTCCATCCGCTACACACCCCGCACACGCGGCCACACCGTGGGGACTACTAAGTCAACCCTCCATCCGCTACACACCATCGAAGGCGATCGCAATGATCGGCGTGCTCATCGCCCATATAAAATTTGTGGCATAGCCACAGATAATTGTGTCATGAGACACCACATTCGAGATAATGTAACCGGTTACCACATTCGAGATAATGTGACCGAAGTCACCACATTCAGATAGTGAGACCGTAGTCATCACATTCACTTCCCCTTTTTCATATATCCCGAATGACCCATATTATTCATATCATGCATATCATACTTAAATTCACATTCTTATCATATTTCACATGTTAAATACAACATATTTCGTAATCCTAATAGGAGTAGGAAACGTACCTGAGTACTTTGTACCATATTATGGTACCTTAGCCATATTCTTATAAACATGCATATTTTACATATTACCATCAATCTTATTAAAAGTTAGTGTGGGGTACACACCTGATTCGCTTAAAATTTCCTTGAGATCCCGAAAAGCTTGATCTAATGCTTGGATCCTTAATCCCTTGTGGATTTTAAATCCTGAAACTCACCGAATAACTAGGGAACACGTGGCCTATGGTGTACCTTCGGGAAAAGAACTTCTCCTTCCTTGTAGTCGACACTTAGTAAATCTCGAAAGATCTCCTTTCTTGAAGAAATCGACAGCACCTATGCTTGAAGCCCCTCAAAGATTCGGCTTTTGATGGATTGGAAAGAAAAGAGAAGGAAGAATAAGGATGGAGGATTCGGCTATGGCTTCTAATGGAGAGGAAAATATTCGGCTAGGTTCCAACAATTACTTAATCTCGACTTGACAAAAGAAAAGAAAGAAAAGAAGAGAAGAGAGCACTAAGAATTCGGTAGAAAAGGAGGAAGCACAAATTGATGAGTAGCCCTCCTTCCTTCCTTTTATAGCCGAAATTATCATCTAAGGAGTCCCTTACTTGGCCACCACTCCTCTATCTGATAACTTTATCCTTTAATTATCACTTAAAATAAAAGATAATTCAGCAACTATCCTTACTTAGCCGAAATTATTAAACTCAAAGTCCCTTACTTGGCCATCACTTCTCCCTTATTTTCCTCTTTATCTCTTTATTCAAATTAAAAGAATTTAATCCAACAATTATCCCTTGAAAATAATGATAAATAAATCCCTTATTTATCCACTATTTATAAAATAATAAAAGCTCCTAATTTATAGCCATGTGCCGTCCACCTCAGTCTTCTGGAAGCAAAAATAAAACCTCCTTTATTTGCTTCCCATGTGACTCGAACTCAGGCCCATTCCTCTTGCATATGGCGCCATTTCCATAAGCCCTAAGTGGCATCTTCAGACCACTTTTCCAAGCCTGTTTGTGTGTCAAATTTCACAAACTTTTTCTTTTAAGGCCACCCTGCCTTAATTTCCCCTTTTAAACCTTAAAACTCGTCATTTCTAGGTCATTTCTAAGTTTCCAAAAATTTTTGTTCGGCTCTGTAAACTTGACATTTTCTTACATTTCCAAGTTTCCAGAAATGTTCACTTTCCATTTTCCTTACATTTCCTAGTTTCCAAAAATGTTCACCTTCCATTTTTAAACTTAACATTTCCATACATTTTCAGGTTTCCAAATATGTTCATTTCTAACTCATTTTCATTCATTTCCGGGTTTCCAAAAATATTCAAAATTTATTCTTAGTACATAAAACATGTCACTTCGTAGAACTAAACTGAAAATGCATTGGCCCTTTCCAGGATGTTACAAATAGTCTTGACTTGTATGCTTTGGAAACTCAGCTTTTAGTGGTCAACTACTTATGACCATAAACTCAATCATAACGCGAAATGTACTCTATTGTCAAAACATTTATGCACATAACTGCATTTCCTTATTCTTGCATTAGTAGATATGCTACTACAAAATCTCATACCAAAACTTTTGTAGCATATGGTAATCTCACTCATTAAAAGTCAGAAAATACATATCGATTTTCCCATGGATCATTTCATAACATCTAACTTACAACAAGGACACAAAAGTGATCGTCTCTTGATCACCAACCTGTCAACTCTTTTTCTCGATTCAGACTGAACTCAGTACTAGAACTTTCAATTAATAGTTCCTTCTATAGCTTTCAACTCAACTATCACGGTTTTAACATTTCAATGAGCATACCTTTGTATCATGCTCCCTACTCACGTACACACAGAATTTTATTCTCTTTATTGATTCATGCGTGAATATACAAAGAACTTGAATCATATCTCAATACATTAATCTACTCTTTTCTCCATACTGAGAACATATTTTAAGCACACTCTCATCTGAGTTTCTCTTGCTATGCTAATCTAAAACCTTTACTATCGTCATATCTCACGATGGCAGGGACATCTTGATCGAATTTATTAACTCTATTTAGCTTACTCGAAAACCCATCACACAACGTGAAACTTGTGATTTCACTTCTTATACTAGAATCATCACCAACTTCCTCCTCAAAGTACCCGAATAGGGTTACGAGGAGGTAAAGGAATGTCAATTTCAATTAACTAAATCGACAACCATTTTGTCTGATTTTTATTATTAGCTAACATTCTCACACAATCACGGTTTATGAAAAGGACAACTACATCAGCCCTGAAAGGCAACAGATATTTATACATAATACTCAAGGAGATTATTATAATCCATCCATGGCATCAACTAACCATGCACAAACTACAGGCTTCGAGCCAACTTATTCATACTTGCCATTTTTTTAGCACATACCGTGCCACACATCGTACTCATTTCTTTTTGACTCGTTCACGAGTGCCTGTATTCACCCATTCACATGGCTTTAGTACAATTCTCATTTCTACCTCTAGACTCATCCATCTGTCCCTTTGATCACTAGTGATAATCAAAGACGCATATTCATCTTCATTCATGTAGGTACGAAACCAATGCCACATCCCCGAGGTGGTCTTATATGGAGTCACCTCTAAATGCCAATGCCATATCCCGGATAAGGTCTTATATGGACTTCCACATCAAATATCGATGCCATATTCTGAATATGGTCTTACTCGATTCTCATATTCATTATCGAAGCCATATCCCAGATATGGTCTTATAAGGGATTTCAACTCAGTGCCGAGGCCATGTCCCGGACATGGTCTTATACGGGACCTCACCTATTTCATGTTTCAATAATAACCTTTTCATTATAGTCCTCTAGAACTTCAACCTCATTTCAACAACAATTACTCTACTTAGTAGAGTATTATGTATCAATGTGATACAAGACATTCTTAATTATGCTAACATAATTATGGCATTAATCAGATGCAAACTTACTCAACTTAACTCTCATAACATCTCATCATAATTTAATAGTGGTAAAGAGGGTGAGGTCGTAGGGCCCCCTTAACTTAACTCTCGTGACTACATACATAGGATTTACTATTCATCATCAATGAAATATCATCATAGTCACACAACTCGCCCCAAGTGACTTTTCACGTTTATCACGCTACAATTGTTTCTATCACTTATACTTTCGAACTGTGACTTCACTTACTCAAGTTCCACATTAAGGTCTACTTGAGTACTCAACATTTAACTCTAATTTCTCTTACTATTGCTTTTTAATCTAGAGAATGTCTTACGGGTTTGAGTACGTCGTTTACTTTATTGCCATAGTCCAACTATGGTCTTACTCGTATCACACATCATAGCCCAGCTATTTCCTTATATGTCATCACGATGTCATAGCCTCGCTATGGTCTTACACGAAATCTCATATCAATACCAATGCCATGTTCCAGTCATGGTCTTATATGGGGTCACATGTATTGCCATGGTCCTACCGTGGTCTTATTCATCAATTTTATCATTAAACGACTGTACTCATCTCCTGCATTCTACTTAGTCAAGCTTCTTAGTTTGACTCCCACACTATAATATGTGTGACTTCATAACAAAGTCATAAAACAAAACATTATACATTCTCTACTTTAACAGTCACACATGAGATTTAACCATGTGGACATATTTATTATAAACAATGGCATTACAAATCTCAAATGCCTACTTTCTTTTACTGATTCTTTCAAACATCATGCAACTTACTAGTCTCATGCTTGTAAGGTAAACAAGGTACCTGTAACACTTGATCACATTGATTAGCATACTTTACTATGATAAGCATAATCTCAATATCATCATTCATAACATGGATAACACTTCTATGAATAACCGAGGATACTGAATCTCATCTCACATAACTCGATGCCAAAGCCATATCCTAGACATAGTCTTACATGGGATCTCTTAACTTGGTATCGATGCCATGTCTTGACATGGACTTACACGAAGTCTTCCTTGTGTGTTCCCTTGGGAACTTACCATTGCCATGGCTTGACATGGTCTTATTTGGTATCTTTACTCATGAACTGGTCAATGCCGAGCCTTGGCTTGGACTTACATGAAATCTTCCTTGTTACTCACCAATGCCATGCCTTGGCTTGGACTTATATGGGATCTCTATCTCATGATAGCTTTTCAATGCCAAGACTTGTCTTGGACTTACATGATAACTTGCTTGATTGTCGATGCCATGCCCTGACTTGGTCTTATACGGACTTTCTTGTCTCATGTGGTAGATTGAGTATCCTAAGCAATTCATTTTCAATCGGGACTTTCATATCCTTACTCATAGTAACTTCTTTGTTTAATAAATCATTAAACATTTTCATGGAAATAATGTGCATATAACAACATCACAAGCAATTCAATGAAAATATTCATGAAGCTTGAAAATCATACAAACTTTTTGAAATTAGCTCGGTTGGGAATCATCTCTGTCTTAACAAAACAATTTCGTTAGAGCCGGGAGACATCACACTATCACGATCCACATATTGCATGTATAGCTAGAATCTTACTCACGCTAGGTTAGTCCGAGAACCGACTAAACCATAGCTCTAATACCACTAAATGTAACACCCCTTACCCGAGTCCAACACCAAGACCGGATACGAGGCATTACCATGCTTAATCTTACTTAACACTTCAAAACGGGCTATAAAATTTCATTTAAGCCTATCACTTACTCAACCTTGGCTTTCGAGACCTTAAACATACCTCTGAGAGGTTTTGGAACTAATCCCGAAGCTTTTACGAACTCACTAAACTTTTCATCAACACAGGGGTCACACGCCCATGTGACTTTGGACACGTCCGTGTACCCCTAAGGCATGCCCGTGTCTTCCACCCGTGGTTGACACTGACTAATTTCACACGGCCTTGACACGCCCGTGGCTTTGGCCCGTGTGTTAAACTTTGGCATTCTGACTTATCCACACGGTCCATACACACGCTTGTGTACTTCAGCTATGTGGCAATTCAAATTACAAGTGCAAGGTGCAGACTTCACACGGCCAGGGCACACGCCCGTGTGTTAACCGTGTGTCACACACGGCCTAAACAAACGGCCGTGTGATTAGCCCGTGGTCTATTCTGACTTAAAACACTAATGTTCAGGGAACACATGACTTAGACACACGCCCGTGCGTCTATCCGTGTGGGCACCTAGAGGCTATCTACCAAGCCTTTTTCCACTCTCATTTGCATACAATCATATATCATCACATAATTTCACATAGCTTCAATATAACTCTTGAATTAAAGACATTTAATCATAGGAGAAATAAAGTCTTTATCCCATACACTAGGGAGAACTATATCCAATACAATTACAAACAACTTAAGCCATCATGTATAGCTATACACAACCAAATTATAAATTCTCATAGGCCAACACAACTTGGCTACATCAGTTAGAACTTAATACACTTTAAAAGAATCCCTATACATGCCATGACTCAAAAGAACTTGAAACACGATACCAGGAGTCTACTCGATAGTGTGAAAACATCTCCGGCGGCCTCCAACCCGAGCTAGTTAAAAACCTATAAGAAATGGGAAAACGAAAAAGAGTAAGCAAAAATGCTTAGTAAGTTCATCTGTATACAACTGACAAATACTGATATTCATTGAACATCCATGACTGCAAGGTGTTATAATGAGTTTTTCTCATAACCCTATGGTTACTTACTCAACCACTCTTGAAGCTTACTCATTCTATCTCTTTCCACATTCTTACCATGCCACAAGCCAATTGCTCGTTTAATTAGCATACATTCCTGCACTGATCACCACATGATCATATAAAACAACACATCAAGCATTTTCGATAAGCCACTCATACTACTAATCTCTTGATTGTTTCGTACTTAGCCCACCATTGAATCTCTAATAGGGTGGTATCGCACAAAGCCCACCAATCATTTATACTTATGGTGATTTCGCACTTAGCTCACCAATCATTTATAAGCAGTGGTATCACACACAACCCATCGATTACTAATTAATCAGGTGGTAATGCACACAGCCCACCGATAATAATGTAATTGATTGTATCACACACAACCCATCACAACCATCAATAAGGTGATATCGCACATAGCTCACCGTTATTTTACATTCATGGATAGTAATCCACATGTATATCTCTATGTCAAACATTCATCCGAGAACATCCTCACACACTACTATTCTTACTTAACTTTCTACGGTACTCGTTCGCATTCACGCAATGCATCAATAAATCTATCTCATGCAACTAAGGTGCATTGATTACACATAACCCACTAGGATTTCATCATATACTTAATCCATCTCAATTCAATTCTAACACGCACTTGTGTTTCTTGTGGTGCAACCACATACTTTCTCATTTTCGACATACCCGTTGAATCACTCAAATTGTTAAACAACACTTTTGAGTTTCATACACCTAATGTCACACTGACATCATACCCCGATAGGGTCTTACATGCATTAACATATCGATGCCATGTCCCCGACATGGTCTTATATGAATTCTCACACCGAGGCCATATTCCAATATGGTCTTACACGGGACCTTAACTATCATCATATCATGCTATATACATTTCCCATTGCTCTTAGATTCAATTCTCTTGACGTCTCATCAAAAGATATATCATACATTCATAGAGTAAACATACATTCCATACAACATTGGAATATCAAATTAACTCATACGTAATTACAACATTTGCATATGAACTTACCTCGATGTCGAAAGGGCCGAAATGGACTTTTTGCCCACATTTCTCTTTTCACCCGTTCTAGGTCCGAAACTCATTTTCTTTGATCTAGAACAGTGGAATTTACTAATTTAATCACTTATAAATCATAATACACCATAATATACACTTTGGGCAAAAATGACTATTTTGCCCCTATACATTGGCAAAATTACGATTTTGCCCCTAGGCTCGTAAATAAATTTTCATCGCATTTTCTTGTTAAAAAATCCTAGATGAACATTTAATCCTCTTACAACTATCCACAATTCCATCTATATCATGCCTTAATGAACAAATTACAACTTTTGCATTTTAGCCACAATTAGGTGTTTTCATGACAACACCTTTCACAAAAGTTGTTTCTCATCATCCTATCATCCATTTTCTTCCATAAAAACTCATCAAACAACATGAAATATAACATGGTAAGTCCCTAGACTTTCAATCATATTGCAAACTAGTCCTCTCAATAGCTAGCTTAAGCTTTGAGGACTCCAAAAATACAAAAATCATCAAGAATAATCATCAAAATGACTTACTTGAAGAGGAGATGAGCTGCTGGAATTTTGAGCTTCGAAAACCCCTATTCTTGTTTGTATTTTCGGTGGAAGAAGAGAAGAAATAAAAAGATGATAGCTTTTTGCTTATTTCACCTTATTTTATTTCTTTTTAATCACCTAACATGACCACATTTAATGCTCTTGTCCCCTTAGCTTTCCTTGACCAGCCAAACTAATCCCCATGGCCTAATTGCTCATTTTGGACCTCCAATTTATAATCCATAGCTATTTGGCACCTTTAGCAAATAATATAGAACTTTCGCACTTTATGCGATTTAGTCCTTTTTCGCGATTAAGCACGAAATCGCTAAAATTAAAGCACCAAAATTTTCATGCACCCTCATAAACATGTTATAACACATAAACTAACATGAAAATAATTTTCTTTAATCTCAAATTACTGATTCCGAGATCACTGTTTCGACTAGCCCCTAAATCGTGTTGTTACATTGAAAGACAACTACACAAGATTGGAATGCGTCAACTCAAAGATGTAATGTAATGTTGCCATCAGGGGGAGTCTAAAAATAAGTTGTACTCTTTCCTTCAACCAATTTTTTGTCCCATTGGGTTTTCCTGGTAAGGGTTTTTAACGAGGCAGCTTGTAATAGAAGATTGTGTACTCTTTTTCCTTCATTAGGTTTTTTATCCCACAGGGGTTTTCCTAATAAGGTTTTAACGAGGCACATTATCTACCAATGGACATCCAAGGGGGAATATTATGAATATCTTATTAAGTGGATGTCCATCATGATCAAGATAAAGTTTTGATGTACTTTAAATTCTAATAGTTATTAGAATTAGATCTCTACTTCTTTTATACTTCTTATGCCTATAAATATAGACTCTGATGAAGCATTATAAATCATACCTTTGATCAATAAAGTATGTTCTCAATTGCTTTCATATTTTATTTGTTTTTTATTCTCTCCATCTCTCTTTATTTTATAACAAGTAACAAATTTTATTATATTTTCAAACAATGATAAGATGTAAATTTGAGTTTTTTGTTTTATTTTTTAATTATTCAATTTATTAATTTTAAATAATATATTTATGTCAATTTATTATGAGTTTATTGCTTCAACATTTTTGTTTCTAAGGATGGAATTATTAATCATAGTTGGAGGTCATAATTATTAAATTTATAACATGAAGTTAAAAGTTTTATTATATTACGATATTACGTAAATTTTTTAAGATTTATAATATGAGAATAATACTATATTAATTGAGTATTATCTTAATTAAGTATTTTATAAGATATTAAAAACATTATAACATGGTAAACTTTATCTTAATTAATACAGGGTAAACTTTTTTTAATGAATATTATTATGATATGTATTTTATAATATATTACGATAAAGATTATAATATATTAAATTTTTTATTCTTTATAATCTATTATGATATAATATCTTAGTTGAGTATTATCATAATTTAGTATTATTATATTAAGATATTACGTAAACTTTTATTATATTAAGTCAAGTTTTATAGTTTTAGTATATAATATATTTAGAGTATTTTTTTCTAAGAAAAAATTGAAAATCATTAATGAGAAAAAGCATTAAGACAGTAAGCAAAATGAGGATGTCGACAAACTAAAACCCGAGTCAGCAAGGTCATCCCATTCACCCGAACCTACCATCTACACTCCCCAATCACACTATCTTTAGTTACAGTGTAACACCCTCTACCCAACTCGATTTACTGGATCCGAATATAAAATGTCACAACACTTAAATACTTAACAAGAATTTTTAGCACTAGTGAAAACCATACTGGATGTACTTCTTATTTATTTAAAATGTTTTCTAAGTCAAAGATTTGAATGAAACAATTATTAATTATAACAGACTCTTAAAGGTAATATAAAACAATACAACTTAAATCTTTAGTGAGACAGACATATTCATGGCGTAGAAGTCTATTCGCCACGTTCCCAAGAGTATCTCTCTGCATGCATAATATTGCTCTTCGAACTGCCACCCTGACGCATTCCTGGCTTGGTCCCTCCTGTCTCACTGGTTCAATTCCAAGAATATGCATTACAAATAAATGCTTGTAAGTTCAATAAAACTTAGCAAATCTCAACCATTGTTACCTTTAAACGATGATGTTGAATTCCTCGACTTAAGAAATCTAGACTTCCTTTCAGATTTTGGAAAATACTTTTTGTATTCCTGGTAGATAACTATACGTCAACCTCTAACTCGAACACCTTGTACACGTTCCACTCGATTGGTGGATTACAGACTTCCCACCTTATAGCGGATCCCATTTCACAATCGCTTGAAGATAGAAATTGGATACATTTCCCAAAATGATATACCTACGGACACAACTCTCAGTAGATTCATATACTAACTTTGGCAATTATCAGAATACTAGTCACGCCATAACTTCACGTCAATGTGGACAACAAACTTGGTTCGATGAAGGTAATATTTTATATCACCCAATAGAAATTCAGTTAAATTCAGTACAAAATGGGAAAACCTCCAGATTTAACGGACACTTATATCACCCTTAATTACATATATACCAAGTTTTCTTTCTGACCTAACAAGTTACTATGGCGGATTCATCAGTCAAGTACACTGTCGAGGACTCTTTCAGAAAATGCCTTCAAAGCATGCCTAGATCTCACCACAATGGCAGACTAACAACTCGCCATTAGGAGTTACAGAATTCTCTTGACAAGCTTTCAAGACATTATGGCAAATAGACTTTACATGTAACCTAGCACAAAGGCTTCCCAAATAAATTGCCACAAAGGCTTTATAGGTGACTCTCCACAAAGCCTTGGTTTGGTTTGCCACCAAGGCACCACGTAAATTGTCTTGTTTGACGATACGAATTTGCCTAAACTCAGCATTGCCTGAGGTTTGCCCACCATCGCCCTTGGGATACGCAGAAACCCCAGTAGACAAATGCTATTCATCTCAAGTTTACAGTATCAGATGATGTCATCAAGCACCACTACGGGGTCCATTATCATATCACATATTTTTCTGACACTCCGCCTGAACTGTAACATCCTGGATTAGGTCCTATGCATCTTTTATGCTTCTGTGTGTTTGGTTTGTCTTATCTATTGTTTGTGTGTGTTTGGGGTCCCCGGGAAGGCCCGGGGTTAAGTCAGAACCTTGGCCAAAATTTCAATTTTGGGCACTTTAGGGGAAAGCTAGTTGGGGCAGGACTTAAGGGTTATCGCGTGTGGTTGTTGACACAAGAATTTAAATGGTAAAGTGGCAAGGAAGCGCCACTTAAGGTTCAGGTAAGTGACGCCTCAGGGGGAACAGTGAGGGAACTGGTTCGACTCGCGTCATCAGCAATGTGGAATTTTATTTTTGCTTATGCGCCTAAGGAGCTTGGATGATGGATTCAGTTAGGAGCCTTGAAAAGTGGAGGTGGACTTAATCAAATATTTCAAAAGGATGGAAAAGATTAAAAAGGGGATTTTGAATAATTCAAATTGATTCAAATATGTGACCAAGAGTGAAGTTAGGAGAAAATTTGGGGATTTGGTGTTGGTGAGGTAGGTTGCCGAATTTTTGGATGCTTGATGTAGGGGGAGAAAAGGTCGGTTTTGTTTTGTTGGCGGGTGTGCCGAAAGTTAGTAAGGGTTTTAAGTTTTCTTTGTTCTTTTGTAGTGCATTCGGTCACTAGGGAAGTAGATGGTGCCGATGTTGGTAGGTTCTCTTGAAGCTCCTTTGTTCTCTTTGGGTTCTTAGTACCTATATGTCGAATGTGCCTAGCCAATTTTCATTTTTTCTTCTTTTGACCTATAGCCGAAGGTGAGGAGACCATTAGTGCATCTTTTCTTCATCTTCTTTTTCTCCCTACTCATCCTCTTAAACTTCACAACCGAAAGCACCACACCTTTCCCTTGCAATCTTTTGTTTTCTCCTTCTTCTTCTCTACTCACCTTCAAAAATCGAAACCTGTTGCACTCCATCTTTGTTCTTCTTTCCCTATTTCCCCCCATCATCCTTTTCTCCAAAACTTTCCTCTCTTCTTATTGTGTTGCCGAAACCCTTGAGCCTTTATTGAATCTCCCTTTCTCTTATTTTGGTTCTTCCATTTCATTCTCTTCCACTCTTGATCATTGCCGAATCTTCTCTGTTATAGTAACTTGTGCTGAATTTTTCTTGGGTGTAGTTTGGGTCCTCTGTGTTAAGACGAATACTATGGGACAAGTGCTAGGCATCTGCTTCGGATCTTTCATCGGTTTGGTTGTGAAGGTAAGGGAGACTCTGCCATCATTATTATGTTCTTCTTTCAGTATTTGGTAGCCAAAGCCGAATGGCTAACTGGCTTGGGGATGCAATCATATTGACTTCTCTTCTTTTATCATTTTCTCTCTTTGGGGGTGCTTAATCCGGGAAATATCGTTAGCTGAACCATTTAAGTTCCAAGTCTGAGGAACAGCCAATCTCCGAATCCTATCTCTCTTTTTTGGGATCTTAAGGTAAGGGATTCTCCTCTTGTTATGAGATTTGTTTCTCCTTTCGTTATTCACTGCCTTAACCCAACGTTGTTGGTAAACAACCGTTGTTTTATTATAGTATCTTCTGACCAAGATATCTTACATGGAATCAAATGCCAGTCAATAAAAGGAGAGGGTTGGACCAGTAGTCCCAGCCCCTAAGTTTAAGCGACATGCAGTATCGGCAGTACGGGACTGGCCACCGGGTTGTGGACCGACATCAGAACAGAATAGGCAGATCGCAGTTGTTCCCTCTTCTGAGAGTGTCGATAGTGTTGAGAGCTTAGTCCTCCTCGTGTTCAGGTGTGTAATATTCACACCTCTTTGTTGTTACTTTTAATTATGTGTATGTACGGTGAGATGCCGAAATAACGGCATTAGTTGTTCTTCTATATATGGTAAGTAAAAGCGAGACATCAGGTTAGTGATTTGTATTTGTGATAATTATGCGATTGTTTTGACATGAGTTTATGTTGCATTTGATACATGTTGAGATATGTTGCATGCTCACACCATGATTTCATGTTGCATGGGGGAAAATATGCCATGAATAGAAGGGGAAGTGTATCTGGTGGCTTGTGCCATTTCAGCCTGGTGACTATGTCACAATTCTGATAATCTGGTGGCTTGTGCCATTTTAGCCTGGTGACTCTGTCACAACTCTGATAATCTGGTGGCTTGTGCCATTTCAGCCTCGTGACTTCGTCATAATTTTTTACGGTGAGCAGCATGACTGCCATCAATGGTGTATAGCGGATGGAAGTTTAGGTTGGAAAGGGTTCTGCATCATCATGCATATGCTATTGTGTTATTCTGTACTGTGGGGTTAAGGCCAATCTGTTCTAACGGGCTTGAGCCCAATAAGGGGTGTTTGGTTATTGCACACTGAGTCTTTTGACTCACTCTGTTTGTTTAACATCCGCATGTGTAACACTTAGTTCAAAGCCAGACCGGCGGAGGGGACTACGAGGTGGCCACGCACGGTTTCTTTCTTTTTAAATAGAACGTTATTTTCTTTAAATTTTCAGGATTTTGGAAATGTAATAAGGCCACTTCTAATTTGGGTAAATTTTAATTTTAATCTTTGGGCGTATTTAATATAAATTACTCGACAAAATGTTTTTATAAAATACGAACGGAAGTTTTCTTCTCAATCTGACAAACAACACTTCTTTTAAAAACAAAAAGAGATTTTGCCACCAACTTTGGGTTTAATCTAGTAAGCGATAGGTGTTTTCAACTTTCACTTAAAACATAAGGTTTGATTAATTAAATTCTTATCTTAAATAAATATTGGGCTTGCAATGGAACCACGGAACTTGAGGCTTTTAAGAAAGTTTAAATTAAAGACCTTCTAAGACTCGTAACTCTTTTAGCAGTCTTTCCTAGTGGCATGCATGATCCGGTTGTAGTGTTTGAGCCGGGTTTGGGTGTTACATGAACCCCCTTATCGGCAACCATACTTTGTCATGAATCACTCAAATAACATAATGGACGCATTTACATGGGCTTCACTTATACTCTTAACAGAATCATACTTACTAACACATAACTTCCCCTGCATACTTACCACACCTCATCATATTCATATAGCACATCATACACTTCAGTACATACATACAGATGCTTCAAAGAAACACAAAAACATACATGCATACTACAACTCCTCAAGAAGATATGCTTATCTATGTGGACGTCAATCATACATAGAGTCATTATAATATAACGTGCAGGTGACGAGTCTAGAGACTCAGCAGAGACCTACCTTTAACTCAGTCTAGAGCTTTTGTTTCAATCGTCCATCCCAATCCAGCAATAACAACGACTTACAAGATCATGGAATTTCTATTAGAATCTTCATTTACAAATAGTTTATTAATGTTTCAGCTACATGCGACACCCATGCAGGGCCTTTCAATCACATCCAACTGTTCTTACACATTTTAACCTCCTTACTCATCAACAATTATAACATATAGAGCTATAAGACTTACCAGAAGATTGTAATCTATTGATTAAATGAGGTCTTAGCTCTATCTTAACGAAGAAGAAAAGAACATTTAGGTTAGAAGTAAGGACCTAAACGTAGAGTAGAAAGAGAACTATCTGGAAGGTCTTCCCCCTTCACTAGATATAAACTACAAGTGATGATGCTTACCCAACCCAAATCTCTTGATTTTCTCACAAAAATCCAAGGGAAGGTAAAGAGAATCTGGCAAAGATATTCATTACTATTTGATCAGTCATGGAGGGGGTCTAATCAATCCAACTGACTCCCAACTAATCTCGTTATGAAGACCAATAAAAATAGTGCTCCTGTAAATCGGGCGTACTATACCTTGGTGGTGACTCGCATATGGCATGGTCTTAAAGACAATCAAATCTCCTACAGCTATCTCATACACTTGATAGGCTCTTAATGCTTAACCAAAACTTTGGGGTGTACTTTTTCTGTAACACCCCTAACCCATATCCGTTGCCGGAACAAGGTTACAGAGCATTACTGGAGATTACAGAACAAATACAATTAATTCATGTTTTTTACTATTCATATCCAAAATCAATCATATTCAATCATACTGTCCCTTAATTGAACCCTCGAGGTCCAATTTATATATTAGAAACAAGTCGGGACTATACTGGAAACTCAGAGAATTTTTTGCGAAATTCCAAATTTTTTCTTAAATACAAGGGTCACACGCTCGTGTGGGTAGGCCGTGTGACGCACACGGCCAAATGACACGCCCGTGTCCTAGACTGTGTGGGCATTCGATGTAAGGCACACGGTCATGTCCCAGCTCGTGTTCATACCCTAGTAACTCTCTGACTTAGGTCACACGACCAGCCACACGCTCGTGTGCTAGGTCGTGCGGACAATTTAATTTTCAAAAATTAGGTGCAGGATTCACACGGCCAAGACACACGCCCGTGTGTTGGGCCGTGTGTTTCACACGGTTGAGACACACGCCCGTGTCTCTGCCTGTGTGACCAATTCTGAACATTCTGTTCCTCAATTTTTAAGATGCAAGGGACACACGGCAAAACCACACGCCCGTGTGCATGACCGTGTGTCACACATGGTTGAGACACACGCCCGTGTGTCTACCCGTGTGGATGAAAATAGGCCATTTTCTATACCATATTTCTCACCCATTTTGTTTTCCACCTACAAAAATATTTAAGCATATTCACCAACCAATTCAAAGCATTCTAAACCAAGACAAAATCAAGTATTATTCATGACATATCATCACTTATGTTCAAGTGTTTAAACTTACCAAAAGCCCATTTATTCTTATAAGCATACTTGATAAATTATATTAATTCGAAACCATTTATCATCACCATATAACCATGTTTAACACTAGCCAATCCAATGGCTAGTTACAACCAAAATATTTCATCATTTGACTTGTTTTAGCCTATACATGCCATTATAAAAAAAGTTAATTTATTTTATATACCGAGAAGTCCAAGAGATAGTGTGATGTAGCTCCGACCAAGTTCCAACCTTCACGAGCCTCCGAGTACTATAAAATAGAGGAAAATAAAACAAAGTAAGCATTCAATGCTTAGTAAGTTGGCATAACGAGAATTTAACTTACCATAGATTTACATTTAAGGTAAGCATATAAAGATATATCCAAGCAATTTGGCTAATAGGCTAAAACACACAACTTCATCAAACATGTTAGTCACTATTCCACATAAATTTTAAATATCAAAGATGAACTCATCATATAGTAATTTTCATATACATATGCTTTCCATATCATACTTCCATATTACATGTACATTTCCATGACAAATCATTTCAAGTTCAATTTGACCATGTCAAAACTTTACTCGTTCAATTTATTTGAAATATCGATGGATACGCTCATGTAGTACACTTAAAGTGTACAAAACTGAAAACCCGTCAATTCATAACCAGGGGTACCCATTAGGGCACATAATCAGGAAGCACTCTCTCGAACCATATAACAGGTTTCTCATGTGAGCCATGTAATAGGAATCTTATCCGGGCTAAATCAGGAAACTCATAAGAGTTTAAAACAGGAAGCTCATTGCTTAACAAGTAACTCCGAAGAGTATTATCAGGGAGCTCCGGATAGCCATATAATAGGATGTTCAAGCGAGCCATATCAGGAAACTCACAAAGAGCCTATATCAGGACGCTCATAAGAAGCTGCATTTGTGTCCGCGATATATATATATATATGCAGGATCACAACCAATAATATAACAGGACGCTCACAAAGAGTTGTGGTAGTCCGCAACACATGCAGGATTACTACCGATCAAGATGCTCGTAGGAACCATGTAACGTGAAGCTCGAGAGGGCTTATAACAGGATGCTCATAAGAGCTATGGTGTGTCCACAACATATGCTGAACCACAACCAATACGGGAAGTCCTGTATCCAACGACTTTCGTTTATTCAAACGGGATTTAACATTTTTCGAGCATTGTCGGATATGTGATCATTTCATATATTTATGAAATTTATACAATTCACATAAACACATTCAATTCAAGCATATAAATATACACAATTTAGTTACACGAACTTACCTTGATACTTGTTTGTTTCAAGAACCTACTAATCCGACACTTTTTGTTTTCTTCGATCCAACTTAGTACTAGGTCTTTCCGAATCTATATAAATGAATTTAATGTCAATTTAATCCATTTCATACTCAATTTATTTCAATTCACGTCCTAGGAAAAATTACCATTTTGCCCCTATACTTTCCATAAATGACGATTTCGTTCCTAGGCTCGGAAAATGAAATTCGTGCAATTTAATCCTTATTCTAAGTCTAACCAATTTTTACATATAACATTTACAGCACATATATTTCATAAAAATCAAAAATTTTCCATGAATTTTACATCTTTACAATTTAGTCCCTAAATCACAATTTCAGGAAAATTCACTTTACAAAAGTTGTTTATCTATCAACCACCTTTCAATTTCTACCACAAATTTCAAAATTTCAGCATATTTATTAATGGCAAAATTTCAATACTTTAATATCTTTACAAATTGATCCCCAAAATAGATAGATTAAGTTATTACGATCTCAGAAATATGAAAATTACTAAAAACGGGACTAGATTACTTACCCATTTAGGCTTGCTTGATTTTCTTTCTCTTTCCTAGGGTTTCCATAGAATTTGGGGAAGAAGATGATATAAAATGATGATATTTTCTATTTAATTAAGATATCATCTTTTTTTTTTCTAATTTTCCATGGATGATTCATCATAAATATCTACTAACTTTTCTTAATGGTCTATTTACCATATAAGGACCTCAAGTTTTGAATTCCATAGCTATTTGATCCTTCTAGCTACTAGAATTCAACTTTTGCATTTCATATAATTTGGTCCTTTCTATAATTAAACACAAAATCGGTAAAATTTTCTTATCGAAATTTTCATACGTTATTCATATCATAATGCAGACCATGCAATAATATTAAATTAAATTTTCTTTCTGATTCAGATTTGTGGTCCCAAAACCACTGTTCCGATTTCACTGAAAATAGGCTATTACATTTTCTTAGGTGTACTCTTTCCTCACTTTAAGATACCCTGTAACTAAATCCTTAGATACCACTAACAGACGTATACTTTAATGCTAGTATGCACAAATACTCTAACTTACCAGCAAGTCAACAGGGTGGCGGATTATACTGCCACAGTGCCAAAACAATTTACACACATACTTACTCACCTTTTTGGATCCACCGTTTTTGGGATGCGACATATAGACTAAACATTCTAATTAAAAGAAACAATAGGAAAGCCATCTCATTCTATGTGGTTTGCATATAATAAAGTCGCTCGTACTAAGGAATGAGCCGCCTTGTTGGCACACTGACGATTCCAGTAGAAGGGTAGGTGTTGAAATTGATTCTTCATCGGTAAAAATTAATGTAACAACACACCTAGTTCAAAAAGATCAGATGATGGGCATGACAAAGCCAAAATTTCAAGCAAGCGATCTGACTCAACTATAACATTATCGAAGGCCAAAGATTTTAACCATGACAAGGCCTCCCTGATGGAAAAAGCTTCAGCATTGGAAGGACTAAAACGAGTATTAATAAAATTGGAAAAAATTTTAAGCACACAGCCCATAGAGTCCCGAACTATGGCCACATACCCAGTAGCCTCCTCTTACTCAAAACAAGCAGAATCTACATTACATTTTAGCAGACCACCTTCCAAAGGTGCCTAACCAGCCCTTTCTTGACCACGAGTTACTTTATCCCAGACACCACTCGCATCAGCCGCAACAAACACCCCCATCGGCTACTGCCATCAGGTTCGAAAAGTATCAACAACCCGAAAAACTGATGTCGTGATCACATCTTCCCCTTTCTAAACAAAATAATTGCAATTAGACCATATGATCAAATATAATATCAATACTTGTTGTAGATGCTCAAGAATTGTCAAGTCAAGAAGCATGCAAAATATGTCAGTCCTTTTTTACTAACCGAATGAAAAACTAGCAGCACTTAAAATAGTCTGGATATACAAACAAAGCAGTAAAATGTGATCCATACTCTCAGCCTCACCACATCGACTATATAAGGGAGATAGTGAAATACCCTTCTCATTCAAACAAACCCGTGTCGATAAAAAAATGCCTCAAACAATGCCAAACAAAGTCCTTACCCTTTGATGAAATCTCACATCGCTATAGCTTGAACTAAACGGTTTTTTCATCCAACAATGACCGATCCAAACACATTAAGAGCAACACGGTATGACGACCTCACACTATATCTTCCATCTGAACTAAAATTCCATATCAGTTGATCCATTGTCGAAGAATAGCTAACCGGGATCAGAAGAACACGATTTGCATCGTCAAGAGCTAAAATACCTTCTACTAAGTCCCTATTCTAAGCATAACCATCAACATTAAATAAATCAGAAACCCAAAAATCCTCAAAACCTGCTAATGGAAATGGCTCAACATAAAATTTCATGTCATCAACTAACCATGGCTCACAAAATACTGAAATATCATTATCATTCCCAACTTGCCATCGCATACTACATGAAATCACATGTTTTGATGCTAAAGTACCACGCCATACAAACAAGGGATTACCACCCTCAAAAGCATCAAGAAAAGATCCATTTAGAAAATATTTTTCTTTAAAGAGCCTACAAACAAAAACGGACAAATCCATCATAAATAGAGGCAACCTGTTTACCCAACATGGCAAGATTAAAAACATGTAGATCTCAAAAACCCATGCCACCAAATTTCTTAGAGACACACAACTGCTCCCACGAGGCCCACTTGAGCCCCTTATTCCATTACTAGCACTACACCACCAAAACGAGTTCATCAACTTTTGAAGATCATTACAGAAAGTGGGAGGCAATAAAAACACACTTATGCAATAGACTGGTAGAGCCTGCACTATCATTTTAATAACAATCTCCCTACCCGACTTAGATAACAATTTATTCTTCCAAGTCAACAAGCGATTACTAAGTCAATCATTTAGAAAAGAAAAAAAAATTGATGTTTGTTACGCCCAAAAAAGGAAGGGAGACCGAAATAAAGTTCATTATCAACTAGATTGGACACTCTAAATACACCTATAACCGTGTCCCAAATAGATGCTAGCATGTTAGAACCCAACGCAATACCTGATTATTGGAAATTTATAACCTAACCCGAGGCAGCCTCATATAATCCGCCAAAACATTTTTAATAGTATTGCACTTAAGGACAATATTCCGAAGGAAAAGAAAGTTATCATCCCCAAATAGTAGATGAGACACACTTGGTCCTCAATGATAAATAAAAACCCTTTGGATAGCTCCTTGCATTTTTGCATTATGAAGTAAAAAGCTAAGCCCTTTAGTACAAAGAATAAACAAATAGGGAGAAATCAGATCACCTTGACAAGGCCCTCGCTTAGAAAGGACCGGTCCTACCTTTCACCCTCCCCTTCAATTCAAAGAAACCAAATAGGTCACAATTGTCACACAAAGCATTACCCAATTAATCCAAACTTCATCGAATCCCATCTTACGCATAATAAACTGTAAAAATTCTAGTCTACTCAATCATAAGCCTTACTTATATCGATTTTCAAAGCTACATCCCCCACTTTTCCTCGATCCTTATTGCACATATGATGTATTACCTCAAACGCAATCAGAACACTATCCGTACTCAATCTTCCTGGCATAAATATTGACTGCATAAGGGAGATTATGTTCGAAAAAACCATTATTGAACCTCAATGAGAACTGGCTTTGAGTAAACCAGCTAATACATTGAGAAAAAAACATCACTACCAACAATAGGACAACATTGTTGGTAAAAAGTCAGGTTCAACCCATTTTTCCCAGGAGACTTATCAGGGTGCATTTCCATAATCGCTGTCTTAAACTCACCCTCTGTAAAAGGAGAAAGAAAAGAAGCATTATGTGCAATCGTCACAAATGAAGGAAAGCATGAAAAGCTGTGAAAATCAACCTCTGTAGAAGCAGAGAACGGTTGAAGAAAATAATCCAAAGCAATCAACCGCATAACTAAAGTATCAGTACAAGGATGGTCACATACAAGAACGAAGATCCGTTGTTTCTAATTTTTCCTAATTGTATGAATTATTGTTACTGTTATATTTTGATTAGCATATTGGATTTTGACTATGCTCATGAAAGTATGTTTGCTTATCCTATTGGTATATAACGATATTTTCAATTGTTGATATGAGTTAAGTAATTCTTTAGGTTGCGTACGCAGTTGCATTTGCATTTGCATTAGTGTTTCATGTTTGAGGACAAGCAGGATTCAAGTTTGGGGAATTTGATAAGTGCATACTTTCTCAATTCATTTGTGATATTTCTTCTCTAGAATTATTTTATTTATATTCTTAAATATGTTATTTATATTTTATTATTGAATAATGGGAGAAAAAGGAGCTTAATGTAACAATCTTATTTCTGCTAGTATTGGTAAATTCAGTTTCAAGACCGAATTCCTTAAATCAAGCTAGTCTGAGAAATTTAGATTGAGTCGTTATGAGACAAGTACGAAATAAGAAAATGGAATTTCTAAGTAAATTATTTGAGAAATTAATAATTAATGCATAAGGACTAAATTATAAAATAGCTCAATTAAAGGGATTGGAGGAGTGGTTAAATGAGGCCCCTAAAAACAATTTGACCATCATTTGAATTAAGTTAGTGGAGCACTTTTTTTATGAGCCATAAACTTCTACTATTAATGCAAGATGAAAGCATGGCCACTAGATTTACTATAATTATGTATAATTAAGGAATAATATTAATATAAAAAATACTATGGTCGTTATCTCTTCTTTTTCAAACGGTGCACAAAGGGAAAAGAAAAGAAAAATATTTAAATTTGTTCTTCTCCTCCAAGCAGTGGTGAAACAAGGAAGAAGTGTAACGCCCCTTACCCGTATCTGACGCCGGAATAGGGTACGAAGCATTACCGGACTTATTCACAAGCAAAAATTAAAAATGAGACATGAATTTTCACTCAAATTTAAAACTTTTCAAAAATATTCATATCGTCCCTAAAACGAGCCTACGAGGCCCAAAACATGCATCGAAAGTGGTTCGGGACTAAACTGAGAACTTTGGAAACTTTTGGGAAACTTAGAAAATTTTTCATGAAAAAGGGGTCACACGCCCGTGTGGGTTCGAGACACGCCCGTGTGACCCTAAGACACGCCTGTGCTTCAGGCCGTGTTCAAATTAGGGAGCTTTCTATTTATGACGTCATCATCAAATTGAAGTCACACGCCCGTGTGCTTAGGTCGTGTGATCGATTAAATTTTCATAATTTTTCATAAAATAGGTGCAAACTTCACACGGCCAGGGCACACGCCCGTGTTCGAGGCCGTGTAGCACACACAGCTGAGACACACGCCCGTGTCTCTGCCCGTATGCTATATTCTGGACATTCTGTCTTGCATCAATTAAGGTGCAGGGGACACACGGCCAAAACACATGCCCGTGGGGCAAACCGTGTGTCACGCACGGCCTAGACACACGCCCGTATGTCTACCCGTGTGGACAAAAAAAAGGGCTATTTACCAAGCCATTTTGTCACCCTTCCATGCACATACCTACACAACAAAACATAGCACCAATCCAAACACATACACTCAACCAAATCAGCTACATCATTCACATACTTGTCAACTCAACCCATGCAAATTCTCACATCCATGAAAGACATCATCATATGCATATATAACTAAACCAATATTTGCCTATTCCAATGACCACTTACAAAAATGAATTATCCACCATACTTACACTTGAGAATTTGGACATACGTTAAGATCATACTTGCACCAATTGGACATCCTTAGCCATTCCAATGGCTAAGTCACAAAATATAACTTACAAGCCTTCATCTAAGCCAAGTAGCTAATACATGCCATTATACCAAAATGAATCATTTAGCTATAACAAAAGGAGATTTGTGGATAGTGTGATCTTGCTCTGACTGAATCCTCCGACCTTCGCGAGCCTTACGAGCACTATAAAATAAGGAAAAGTAAAATGGGGTAAGCATTTTCATGCTTAGTAAGTTCGAGTAATAGAAAGAAACTTACCGGTTATAATTATTCAAATAAGCATATATATATGCATTCATTCCATCAATATTTTGACAAGTTACCTAAATACATTCACTCATTAAACAAGTTAGTCATCAAAGTCTTCATATCAATCAAGTAAACATAGATGAGCTCATCATGCAATATTATTTCAAGTCATTACCATTTGATCACACAATTTCCATACCATGTCAAGAATTCTATGTCCATTGAATTATTGAAATTCCGATGGATGCTCAAGTAGTACACTTGAGGTGTACGATTCATTAATCCGTCAATTCTTATTCAAGGATACCCCTTAGGGCACTTAGTCATGGGACACACCCTCGAGTCACATATCGTGTAACAGGATTACCAGTCCAGGCTAAATCCTCTATATAACGTGTGCTCATAAGAGCTTAATTAGGGTTACCAGTCTAGGGTAAACCCAATTCATAACGTTTACTCGAGAGGTTTCGTGTCAGGATTACCCGTCCGGGCTAAATCCTTTATATGACAAGATCAATAGGATTACTCATCCGAGCTAAATCCTGTCCGCAACAACTGCAGGATCCCATTCATTTCGAGAAGGCACATCCACCCATTGGAATTCAATATTCAATCGAGACTTAACCTCTTTTCACCATTTCAAGCATGTATTTAATTTTTCATATGGAAATTAAATAGTACACATCAATATAAATTACATTACATACAATACACACTCAATTAACATAATTACATGCTCGTTTAGGTTACTCGAACTTACCTTGAGAATGGTTCGTATTTGAAACTCAACTAATTCGAGACTTTTCGTTTTCCTCGATCTAGTTTCGTAATCGGTCGTTTCGGGTCTATATAAGCAAATTTGAGTATCAATTCATCATTTTACACATACATTTAAATTAAATTGCATCCTAGACAAAATTACTATTTTGTCCCTAACTTTTGACATTTTACATTTTAGTCCCTAGGCTCGTAAAATGAAATATATTTAATTTCTTGGTAACCCAAGCCTAGTCGAACCATTTTCATGCTTATAGTAGTCCACCTTTTCCATTAAATCAGATTTTTACTACCCATTTTATAACTTTTTACAATTAGGTTCTTTTTATGCATTTTTATCAAAAATCACCTAGTAAAAGTTGTTTATCACACATCAAACATGTATAATCTACCATTAAACATCAAAATACACATATTTCTAACATGGGTAAAACCCTAGACATCAACCACATCTTAAATTAATGGTAGAAATAGGTAGTTCGGATGATAACGACTTCAAAAACGTAAAGAGCATAATCGGGCTAGGATGTACTTACAATCAAGCTTGAAAGATGACAAAAGCCTAGATATGGTGTTATCCCAAATTTAGGCCAAGGTTGAACAAAGATGAGAAAATTTTGGCTTTATTTTCAATTTTTTTTCTTTTATTTACCAAATGACCAAAATGCCCTTCACTTAAAACTTTGAAATTTTATCTCACCATGTCCATTTTTGTCCACTAACTTAACAAATGGTCTAATTACTATCTAAGGACCTTCAATTTAAAATTTCATAGAAATTAGACACCTCTAGCATGTAGAAATCAACTTTTGCACTTTTTACAATTTAGTCCTTTTTACTAAATTGAGTGCCCAAACGTCAAAATTTTCGAACGAATTTTTTGTGAAATCATTTTTTTAAAACTGTAGACCATAGAAATGTAATAAAAAATGAATTTTACTACGTCAGATTTGTGGTCCCGAAACCACTATTTCGACTAGGCCCAAAATCGGGCTATTACAACAATCCCCCCTTAGGGATTTTCGTCCCCGAAAATCTTACCAGAAAAAAGGTTTGGGTGCTGTTTTCGCATAGGTTCCTCATGTTCCCACGTAGCCTCTTCCACACCGTGTCTTTGCCATATAACTTTCACTAGGGCTATACTTTTATTTCTCAACTGTTTAACTTCCCGAGCCAAAATCTTGATCGGTTCTTCACCATAAGTCATATCCAGTCTAATTTCAACCTCCAAGGGCGAAATCACATGTGAAGGGTCAGATCGATACCGTCGCAACATAGACACATGAAACACATCATGGATCTTTTCCAACTCCGTCGGTAAAGCAAACTGATATGCTACTGGTCCAATTCTTTCAATCACCTCATACGGCCCAATAAAACGTGGACTCAACTTGCCGTTCTAGCCAAAGCTGAGAACTTTATTCCATGGAGATACTTTCAAAAACACTTTATCCCCAATTTGAAATTCAATCTCTTTTCTTTTCAAATCCGCATATGACTTTTGTCTGTCAGAAGCCGCTTTCAAACTATCACGAATTATTTTCACCTTTTCTTCGGTTTCTCTAACTAAGTCAACCCCGTGAATTTGTTTCTCGTTGAGCTCTATCCAATACAGAGGAGTTCGGCACTTATAGCCATACAACACTTCATACAGTGCCATCTTTATGCTTGACTGAAAACTGTTGTTGTAGGCAAATTCAACCAACGGTAGATATTTCTCCCAACTACCTTGGAACTCTAGAACACAACATCGGAGCATGTCCTCAAGAATCTGAATTACCCTTTCAGATTGACCGTCAGTTTGCGGATGGAAAGCGGTGCTAAAATTTAACTTCGTACCTAAAGCTTCTTGCAACTTCTTCCAAAACCGCGAAGTGAATCTCGGATCTCTATCCGAAATAATCGACATAGGCACCCCGTGCAATCTTACAATCTCAGCAATATATAATTCAGCTAACTTATCAAGCGAGTAGTCAGTACGTAACGGTATAAAATGAGTCAACTTTGTCAATCTATCAACAACAACCCATACGGTTTCTTTCTTTTTCGGGGTCAAAGGCAAACCCGTGACAAAGTCCATTGTGATTCTATCCCATTTCCACTCGGGAACCATCACTGGATGAAGCAGACCTAAGGTTACTTGGAGTTCGGCTTTCACTTGCTGGCAAATCAAACATTTTGAAACAAACTCGGAGATATCTCTTTTTATACCCGACCACCAATACATTTTCTTCAAGTCATTATACAATTTCGTACTACCCGGATGAACGGATAAACAACCACTGTGTGCCTCTTGAAGAATTTTCTGAATAAGTTCGTCACCTTTCGACACACAAATCCTATATCGGAACATCAAATAGTCATCGGATCCAATACGAAAATCTGAGTTATTGCCCGATTCACACAGAGCTCTCTTAGTTTGCAATTCACTGTCACACTTTTGGGCTTCGTAAAATCTGTTGAAGAAATGTCGGTCTAGCTCTCAATTCGGCTAGAATCGAACAATCATCCGATTGTAACACCCCTTACCCATATTCTACGCTGGAACTGGGCCCGAGGCATTACCGAGTTAAAACCACTTGATCGCCACTTAGGCTCAACGTGACTACTCTCAATAGCTACCACAACTACCTCATTAAGGACCTACGGGGTCTTAAACATACATACAAGAGCTTCCGAGGCTCTACCAAAACTTTATCGATCTTAAAATTTCTTTCACTTAGACAAGAGTCACACGCCCATGTGGAATGGGACACACCCGTGTGCCCTCAAGACATGCCCGTGTCTTCCATCCGTGGTCGACACTGACTAAATTCACACGGCCTGGACACGCCCGTGTTCTCCACCCGTGGTGAACACTGACCACTTTACACGGCCTAGGCACACGCCCGTGTGGCTAGCCCGTGGTCTATTCTGACTTAAAATGCTAACATGCAGGGGACACACGACCAAGTCACACGCCCATGGGCTGACTGTGTGTCACACATGGCCTATACACATGCCCGTGTGTCTACCCACATGGACAAGAACAAAGCTATTTGTCATGCCCTTCTCACCCCTCTAGCATACACAACAAGTACTCATTCAACACATCCATAACCAACTCATAATGAACATAATCTTACATGGATAAATACATCTTTTCATATAATAATGTACCATCAACTATGGCATTATACAAAATAGATAATCCATCTAAAGGCCAATACATCTTAGCCAAACCAACAAAATACCCTAACGTGTCTAGCCTCTATACATGCCATATACAAAACATTAAGTCCAATGTACCAGAGTGTGTTGATAGTGTGGGCGATCTTCCGATTAATCCGCGTATCACGATTCAATCCTTGTTCTCTATAAGACAAAGGAAAAGAAAGGAGTAAGCTTTGAGCTTAGTAAGTTTACACATAAACAATTTAAGCATTCTAGTATAAGCTAAACAACAATTAGCATTATACTAACATATGTAATTCACATCCACTACTATGCTTACTCTTTCTATCCCTTACCACATCTCCAACACATCATGAGTCACATACTCATAATCATTGACATGCACCCTTGCACTCAATAGCACATTTACTCAAAATACAACACATCATTATTTCTCAATAATACATCCACACAACTAAATTACTCGGTGGTTTCGCACTTAGCCCACCACAATCAGATCATAAGATAGTATCGCACATAGCCTACCACAAAGGATAATTATAGTGATTTCGCACATAGCTCACTAAATAATATGCTTAACAATAGTATCGCACACAGGCCATCATTGTTAAGTATCAAGGTGGTATCGCACTTAGCCCTCTATCAAGCATTATCACTACACATTCACATGTCTATTTTGTAATACATTCATCCATTCACAACTACTATCTCACTCATTCCACTAGAATCGAATAGGTTCTCAATCATGCTACACATTAGCTAGCATTAACAATGTTTACGCATAAATGCATCGTTCATACGTAAACTTACCTCGATACTCAAAAAGTTTGGAGATGTGCAATTTAGTCCACGACCTTGCCCTTGCCTCGGTTATGATCCGGGCTTCGTCTTTCTTGATCTAAAATGATAAATCAACCTGTTCAATACACACATTGACTAAATTGACCCTTATCTCATACTTTAGCAAAATTACCATTTTGCCCCTAAACTTTCTCATATTTACACTTTTGTCCCAATGCTCGTAAAGTGATTTTCATTCAACTTTCTAGCCTTTAATGCTTAGCCGAATCATTTAATCAACTAAGGCAATCATCAATTCTCACTAAATCATTCATGTATGACCAATCCCAAGACTTTCACAAACTAGTCCCTACATGCATTTTTCATGGAAACCACTTAGCAAAAGATGTTTCTACTACATCAAGCTTTCATATTCTTCCATAAAACATCAAAATACATGCATGTCATACATGGGTACATTTTTGAACATCAATCCTAGCTCAACATATAGCTAAAAATAGCTTACTCATGTTACTAGGACTTCAAAAATACGAAGCAAATCAAAAACGGGGCTAGGATGCACTTATTAGCAAGCTTGAAAAATTGAAGAACCCTAACAATGGCTCCCTTCAAATTTCGGCAGCTTGGAGAAGAAGATGAATGAAATTCTATCATCTTTTCCCATTTTTAATCATTTAATAGATAAATGACCAAAATGCCCCTTCTCACTAAACTTTCCAATATCATCCACTCATGCCCATTTTTGTCCAAAAATTAGAATTTGGGAAAATTACTATTTAAGGACCTCTAATTGATAATCCAAAGCTATTTCATACAATTAGCTTCTAGAATCTCACATTTTACAACTTTTTTAATTTAGTCCTTTTGGACAATTCAACCGCAATTTAACAAAATTGCTTCATGAAACTTTCACACTAACATGCAAACAAAGCATAAACCTCAAAACTCATACATATACCTCAGATTTGTGGTCTCGCACCACTATTCTGACTAGGCCCTAAATCGAGATGTTACACCGATAAAGTCAGCCTCGTGTTCATTGCTCTCAAGGCAAACAAGGATTTCCTACTCAGGGCATCTGCGACTACATTCGCCTTACCCGGGTGATACTCAATCACCAACTCATAGTCTTTCAATAACTCAAGCCATCTTCGTTGCTGCAAATTTAAGTCTTTCTGAGTCATCAAATATTTCAAACTCTTGTGATTAGTAAAAACATGGCATTTCTCAACGTACAAATGATGTCTCTAAATTTTCAAGGCAAAAACTATAGCGGCCAGTTCCAAATCATGCGTCGGGTAATTCTTCTCATGTGGCTTCAACTGTCTCGAGGCATAAGCTATCACTTTGCCCTCTTGCATCAACACACATCCAAGTCCGTTCAAAGACGTGTCACTATAAATTACAAATTCTTTTCCCGGTTCAGGTTGTACTAAGACTGGTGCCTCAGTCGATAAAGCTTTTAATTTCTCAAAACTTTGCTGACATTTTTCGGACCATTTAAACTTGACATCTTTTAGCAACAATCTTGTCATAGGAGTAGCAATCATCGAAAACCCTTTGACAAACCGGCGATAGTAACCGGCTAAGCCCAAAAAGCTTCTAACCTCAAATACATTCTTCGGTGGTTTCCATTCGACTATAGCAGAAATCTTACTCGGATAAACTCGAATGCCATCACTTGAAACAATGTGTCCCAGAAATCCAACTTCTTGAAGCCAAAACTCACTTTTACTGAACTTTGCATATAACTATTTTCTCTCAAAATCTGTAAAATAGTTCTCAAATGTTCAGCGTGCTCGGACTCATATCGAGAATAAATCAGGATATCATCAATAAACACAACCACAAACCTATCTATGTATGGTCTAAAAATCTGGTTCATCAAGTCCATAAAAACTACAGGAGAGTTCGTCAGTTCGAAAGGCATAACAAGGAATTCATAGTGCCCGTACCTTGTTCTAAAAGTGGTCTTTGGTACATCCGACTCCTTAACTCTCAACTGATAATATCCCGATCTCAAATCTATCTTTTAAAATATTGTTGCCCCTTTCAACTGATCAAACAAGTCATCAATTCTCGGTAACAGGTACTTGTTCTTTATGGTCACTTTGTTGAGCTATCGTAATCGATGCACAGTCTCATAGAATCGTCTTTCTTCTTTACAAATAATACCAGTACACCCCAGGGAGAGTAACTCGGTCTCGAGAATCCCTTATCTGTCAATTCTAGCAATTAAGCTTTCAATTCTTTCAATTCATTCGGGGCCATCCTATGCGGAACAATTGATATCACTGAAGTACCAGGGACGAAATCAATACCAAACTTAATTTCTCTAATCGGAGGTAACCCTGGCAAATCCTCTGGAAATACATCTGAGTATTCACATACTACCGGAATTGATTCAATTTTCAATTCAGACTCCTTAGTGTTCAACACATAAGCAAGATAGGCTTCACACCCTTTTCTCATGTATTTCTGAGCTGACATAGAAGAAATCACAACAGGTAGTGTATATGACTCATCTGATTCAACCCGAAGAATTTTACCATTTTCACATTTCAATTCAATAATTTTCCATCTACAATTTACTATAGCATTATGTAATGTCAACCAATCCATACCCAATATAACATCAAACTCATCAAATGGCAACAACATTAAGTTAGCTGGAAAACAGTGACCTCGAGTTATCAAAGGACAATTCTTTCTAACTCTATCAACCAGAACATATTTGCCTAAGGGGTTCGACACTTTAATCACATATTTAGTAGACTCAACAGGTAAATCCTTAATAGATACCAACTTCATGCAATTATAAGAATGGGTTGATCCAGGATCAATCAATGCAACTACATTAGTATCATAAAGAGAAAAAATACCGGTGATAACATCGGGCGCTGAGGCCTCTTCCCTTGTACGTATGGCATATGTTCTTGCTAGATCCCGTGCCTCGGATCTGGCTGTTGAATATTTTGCAGTACCACGACTACAACTAGCATTCCCGGGGTGTTGTGGAGGTCTACCCCTTAAAGTGAGGTTACTCGATTTAGGAGTTTGTTGGTATCCTTCTCAGCTCTTTCCGGGCATTCCTTAAGAAAGTGATCGAGGGAACCACACCTGAAACATGCCCCACTTTTCATCCGGCATTCACCATAATGCAATTTATTACATACACTACACCGTGGCTTGGGGTTTCCAACACTCCCTACACTAGCTACTGTGGGAGATGAAGTCCTCGATTTAGAGCGTTTGGAACTTTTTTTCCTTTCCCGAATGTCCCACTGATGATGTAAAACGCTCATGATAACTTCTTGACTTCTTTGAAGTAGAGGGTTGTGACTTACTCATGAATCTTTTACTCAAAAACCGGGTTTCCCTTTCGACTTGCTTCTTCTCTATACTTAAATCTTTAGCTTTCTTGTCCCGATCGGCTAGCACGACAAGCTCTCTTATTTCGAGAATCCCAATCAGTAGTTTAATGTCTTCGTTCAGCCCTTCCTCAAAGCGTTTGCACATCTCAGCTTCAATTTGAAACCATTCCCTAGCTTACTGACTCAACTAAAAAAACTCTCGTTCATGTTCTGACATAGTCTTGTCTCCCTGTTTAAGCTCTAACAATTCTTTTCTTCTCTGATCTAAGAACCTTTGGCTAATATACTTCTTTCGAAACTCCTCCTGAAAGAATTCCCATGTGACATTTTCCTTCGGTACAACTGAAGATATAGTTTTCCACTAATAGTATGTTGTGTCTTTCAGTAAAGATATCACACATTTCAAACATTCTGCGGGAGTGCATGATAATTCCTCAAAAACCCGAATGGTATTCTCTAGCCAAAACTCGACTTTTTCTGAATCATCATCGGTAGTAGCTCTGAACTCTTCTGCTCTATATTTTCTTATTTTATCAACCGGAGCCTTTCTGATCCTTTCGGGCTCAACACCCTGTGGCATCTCATAGTCAGGTTGAGGGACAGGTGGGGGAGGTCGTGGAACAGCGGGGTGTGTTAAAACTTAAAACTTTGAAATTTTATCTCACCGTGTCCATTTTTGTCCACTAACTTAACAAATGGTCTAATTACCATCTAAGGAGCTTCAATTTAAAAATTCATAGAAATTAGACACCTCTAGCATGTAGAACTCAACTTTTTCACTTTTTATAATTTAGTCCTTTTTACTAAATTGAGTGCCCAAACGTCAAAATTTTTGAATAAAATTTTTGCGAAATCATTTCGTAAAACGGTAGACCATAGAAATGTAATAAAAAATGAATTTTACTACGTTGGATTTGTGGTCCCGAAACCACTGTTCCGACTAGGCCCAAAATCGGGCTGTTACAAGAAGGGGAGATTTCTACCCATCAAATCATTAGCCATTATCCTTTAAACAAGAGTTAATAGCTTAAATTAATGAAAATATAGATAAATGGTTGATTTTCAAAACTCATGCCTAGGTAACTAAATATTACTAAAGGAATGGCTTTAGTAAGACTTTGGCGCATTCGATTAGCATTTGAGAGAGGTGAGATGAATTAGATTAATGTTACATCTACAAATGATTAGTGTCAGCTCATTCTTATAGTTGTAAAATTTCAATAGAAAAATACTTAGAAAGTTATGCGTTTTGTGTGAATGGGAAACTTGTAGGTGTTGAAATTAAGATAGAATATTTAAGAATAATTTTTTATAGTTAAGGGTTCGTAAATTATAAACTGGAATTAAATTCAAATGAAAGGATTACGAGTTATGTGAATTTTGGATTTAAGATTATAAGGGACTAAAGTGAAAAGAGTGCAAAATATGTTTTAAGTGTAAGTTATATGATTATTGATGAGAAACTGATATTGTTGTTGTATCGAAAAAGTTGAACATAGCTAAAGACAAAGTTGAAACATCGAGGGACTAAGGCGATAGCAGGTGATAGCAGACGACAAATAGATAAAATCAATTTGTGCTAATATAATTTGCTTTCTTTACCTATATTGACTAAGTAGTTATAAAAAAAGAAATTGATAATAAAGATAGTTATGTTTTGATGAATTTGAACATGAATGATGGATTAATATTAATTGATAATGGATTAATGAAAGCATGTGTAGCTATTCCTAGATTATGATATTTGATAAAATTAGTAAACAAGTAAATATAATTGTTTATATATATAAGATGAATTGGTAAATTAAGCATAAAATAATTTCATTATAACATAATGTATTGAATCATATTAGTATCATAAAATAAAATAAGTTGTAATATGCTAAATTTAGTTTACGATAAAAGTACTTTTTGTTAACACATAAAAGCATATATTCAAAATGTGATAGAGACTATGAAAGTGTAATAACAAGAATGGAATAATGATTGTGCTTGACTTCATACAATGTGAGTTAAACTCGTGACATGATAATTTTTTGAACTATTGAATATACATATATATATATATATGTATGTTTATATTGTGAAATGGTATGAATATGGAATTATAATGAAATGATTGAATGTTATGTGAATTCATGTTTAATGATAGTATAGATTCCTTATTAAACAGTCTCAAATAGAGTTACAGGTATAGTTGGCATGCCATAGGGTTCATTATACGGAGATACTTTAGTTTACACAAATGAGCGTTGGGCGTGTATTGTTGTGTGAATAGGGTAAAAATGAGTAAATTATTGTATTAGAAAATCACATTAGATTTAATTCCCAGGAAAGATTGGATGGATCATAAACGGTCCTGCTTAAAACCCAACCTCCCGAACAGAATATCCCTACAATTTAATTTAACATCACAATATATTACTAAAATTATATCCTAAAAAATATTGAATGATAAATAAAATAATAAAGAACACCAAAAATTTAACGAGGTTCAACAAATTACGCCTACATCCTCAGACACTACCAAACATATTTCATTGCAAAAGATACAAGTGAAAAATTACAAATGTGAAAATTTGCCTTATGAAGAAAATTTTGATATGATTCAAAGGTGGAGAAACAACCCCTATTTATAGTAGTACAAACTGTCCATGACCTTGTATTTTTTAGATGTGGGGTTGTGCTATTTTAACAAATCTCCACCTTAGCAAATTTCCACCTCTCCTTGCTAAAACAACATTTGATAGTGTCTTCAAATTTCAACCTTCAAGTTTTAACATTGATCAAGTCCAAACATAGTTGGAACTTGACCGCAGTATCAACCTTAGTCATCATATTGGCAAGATTTTTAGTAGTTGAAATTTTCTAGATCTTTAGTCCACATTCTTACAGAACCTCTCGTACAAAATGATACGAAACATCAATGTGTTTCGTCCTTGCATGATAAACTTGATTCTTTGCTAACTAAATAGCACTATGATTATCACAATGTACTTTGACATACTTCTGCTTAATTTCTAGTTCACCAAGCAACGCTTGAAGCCAAATTGCCTCTTTTACAGCCTCTGTGATTTTCGCATACCCGCGTCTGTAGTAGATAAAGCAACTATTGACTATAAAGTAGACTTCCAACTAACTAGTGTCTTTGCAAGAGTAAACACATAACTAGTATTTGATTGTCATTTGTCCACATCACAAGCATAGTCTGAATCGCAATGTAACATCCCGAAATTGGGCCTAGTAGGATTGGGCCCAATTGGCCTTGATTTAAAATTTTTGAGAACGGCATTAATGCAAGTTAGACTTATTAGGTAAGTTATTTTGGAAGGTTAGAGGGCTTCTATGAAGTCCGGGATCAAATATTAGCTTTGGGGAAATTTTGGTTTTAGGTGAAAAAAACCTGGAAGTTGGCGGTAGGCCTTAAGAATAAAATGTGGGAAAAATGACACAAAAGGAGTGTGTGGTGTAGTGGCAAAGTGACGCCACATAAGAGACAAGGGGTGACGCCACGGGGAAGGAAGGAGGTCCAAGGTTCAAGTCATGGCTTTTGCATTTTGGTTTTCTTTTACTTGGACCTCGAGAATTTGGCTATAGATTTATATTTAGTTGCGCATGGTTTAAGACACAAGAGGAGCTTGTGGCCAAGTGGCTAGCAGCGTGGATTATGTTGCAAGGAGCACAGGTTCGAATATCATGAGAAGCAAGGAGTATTTATTTTGCGATGCGGACGGGAAGAGTTTGATTGAATTTAAACTCTCTCGACGTGAAGGATCCCACATCGGAAAGATACAAAGAAGGAAGGTGAAGAGCTAGCTATATAAAGAGCATTCCAGAGGAGGGGTTGACACACCTTGGAAGGCGTTTGGGCACAGGAGTGGTCGAACGCGGATTAACACCGCAGTCCTATCGGTGTGTAACTCTCTACTCTAGGTGTAGAGCGGCAAATGCCGAAGTGCCGATCACGGCAATAGTAGTTACACGAGCGCGTGAGCGCACGCGTGTGGGGCTTCGACTTTCGATAGTTGAGGCCATCGTGTAGTATTCTTGTGGGTTGGGAAATTTTGCCCGGGCGCGATGGGCGAAGGGCCCAATGGGCCCGTGGGCCCAATATAGTAAAATGTATGATGGTGTAGTATATAGTGAACTAGACTAGGTGAATCTCATAAACGTGGCTAGATTTGTGTTAGGTGGGCCACACGGCGTGTGGCCCGAATGGGCCGAAATTGGGCTTTAGGCCCAATAGTCCATTTCGACGAGAAATGGTAGTTGGGTCGCGGGGCGACACTAGGCCTTTGGAAAGGCCATTCCGTGTACGAATTACTGAAATACCCTTAGTGGGTAAATTTATGAAATACCACTGAAGGGTAAATTATGAAAATGCCCTTGGTGGGTAAATTACCGATATACCCTTGGTGGGTAAATTACGAAAATGCCCTTGGTAGGTAAAATTACGGTTATACCCTTAGAGGTTGATTAGGGTGATTATGTTGTTTTATGTCTATCGATTATGATGGTAATTCATGTTATACTTATATTTGATATATGTCTAGCATACATGACATCTTTGCATACACGAATTATTATGTCATATTGCATGGGTTATATGAGTAGAGGCGGTGATATTCGTGTCGACGGGCACCGGTGGTTTGGTACCACATTGTGACTATGGTCACCGAGGTTTGGCACCTCCGGAGGTTTGGCACCTCATAGCGACTCGTCCACGTGGTTAACACCACCGTGGGTTGGCCCCACTTTTGAGATATGGGATCGCCGCGCGGTGATTTGGTATCACACGCGTGGGTTGGCCCCACAGATGGATTATTAGTGACTTTGAGTCACGGTGATTTGGTATCACATTCGTGTCTCCGGACACCGAGGTTTGGCACCTCATAGCGCCTCGCCCCGGTGGTTTGGTACCACAAAGGTTGGGCCCACAGATAATACAACGGGATTGGCGCCGGTGATTTGGTATCACACGATGGGTTGGCCCCATCACTATTATTCGTGACTTCGAGTCACCAGTGGTTTGGCACCACAATATTGATGAATATCGTGTCCTTGGACACTAGTGGTTTGGCACCACCAGTGGTTTGGTACCACACGGGGTAGAAAAAGGAGTTGCGGATGGCTAGGTTTGGGTGCATGATATGCATATTTTCATATGAAATTGTGTAAGGGCACATTGGATGGGGATTTACACACCGAGTCTCGATGACTCACCCCTTAGTTAAATTTTGCAGGTAATCATTAGATCGCGGATTTGGGAGCTGAGGTGGACTCGTGGAGGCCATACATATGTTCACTCGTCAATTCATTTCTTTTATTTGGACTTATTTTTATTTGAGTTTTTGTTATGTAATAAGGCCTTGGGTATTTTATTTGGTTTCAATTTTTCAATTTGTTTATTACTTGTTATTAAATGATCAATATGGGATTTTTCTAAAATGATAATAAACCATTTCTTATTCAAAATTACTTAAACTCGATTTCTCACCACAACTATAAAGAATATGAGCTTTTTAACGAATGCACAGTTTTTAGACATTCCTTTCATGTGACATGCCGATTTGGTCGTAACGTTTAGGCCGGGTTTGGGGTGTTACAATTATGGTATCGAACCTAGGTTCAAAAAACTCTACTGTGGGTTTGGGTTCAAAAAATGTTTTCAAAAGATGGTTTGGAAAATGGTTTAGAAAAATATATATCTATTTTTTTTTTTGAAATATGGCACCCGAGTCTCTCGGCACCAATCCGCACTTTGTAAGTTTCGATACTTTTCTTTGTTATATGTTTGTATTTTGAATATCTATTCTGTGTGTTTGGGTTGGATGTGATGTTCGGATATAGAGTTGATTGCGTCTGAAATATTTATGCGCTTTAATGGTTAGGTTTTTTTAGTATGTGTAGGATTTCTAAATTCTAGTTAAAAGTATATTAGGGTTATTGGAATCAGAGTGCGTGAGCGTGAGCACAGCGTTGTAGGTTAGGTGGTACGAATGTTCTCAGAGTTGGAAATTCGAGGACGAAATTTCTTTAAGGAGGGTAGATTTGTAACATCCCGAAATTGGGCCTAGTAGGATTGGGCCCAATTGGCCTTGATTTAAAATTTTTGAGAACGGCATTAATGCAAGTTAGACTTATTAGGTAAGTTATTTTGGAAGGTTAGAGGGCTTCTATGAAGTCCCGGGATCAAATATTAGCTTTGGGGAAATTTTGGTTTTAGGTGAAAAAAAAACCCTGGAAGTTGGCAGGTAGGCCTTAAGAATAAAATGTGGGGAAAAATGACACAAAAGGAGTGTGTGGTGTAGTGGCAAAGTGACGCCACATAAGAGACAAGGGGGTGACGCCACAGGGAAGGAAGGAGGTCCAAGGTTCAAGTCATGGCTTTTGCATTTTGGTTTTCTTTTTACTTGGACCTCAGAATTTGGCTATAGATTTATATTTAGTTGCGCATGGTTTAAGACACAAGAGGAGCTTGTGGCCAAGTGGCTAGCTAGCTGGCGTGGATTATGTTGCAAGGAGCCCGGGTTCGAATATCATGAGAAGCAAGGAGTATTTATTTTATGATGCGGACGGGAAGAGTTTCAGTTGAATTTAAACTCTCATCGACGAAGGATCCCACATCGGAAAGATACAAAGAAGGAAGGTGAAGAGCTAGCTATATAAAGAGCATTCCAGGAGGAGGGTTGACACACCTTGGAAGGCGTTTGGGTACAGGAGTGGTCGGAGCGCGGATTAACACCAGAGTCCTATCAGGTGTGTAACTCTCTCTACTCTAGCTGTAGAGCGGCAAATGCCGAAGTGCCGATCACGGCAATAGTAGCCACACGAGCGTGCGAGCGCACGTGTGGGGCTTCGACTCGATAGTTGAGGCCATCAGTAGTATTCTTGTGGGTTGGGGCTGCTTGGGCCGCGATGGGCCGAAGGGGGCCCAATGGGCCCGTGGGCCCAATATAGTAAAATGTATGATGGTGTAGTATATAGTGAACTAGACTAGGTGAATCTCATAAACGTGGCTAGATTTGTGTTAGGTGGGCCACACGGGCGTGTGGGCCCGAATGGGCCGAAATTGGGCTTTAGGCCCAATAGTCCATTTCGACCAGAAATGGTAGTTGGGTCGCTTCGGGGCGACACTAGGCCTTTGGAAAGGCCATTCCGGTCTGAAATTACTGAAATACCCTTAGTGGGTAAATTCTTGAAATACCATGAAGGGTAAATTATGAAAATGCCCTTGGTGGGTAAATTACCGATATACCCTTGGTGGGTAAATTACGAAAATGCCCTTGGTAGGTAAAATTACGGTTATACCCTTAGAGGTTGATTAGGGTGATTATGTTGTTTTATGTCTATCGATTATGATGGTAATTCATGTTATACTTATATTTGATATATGTCTAGCATACATGACATCTGCATACACAATTATTATGTCATATTGCATGGGTTATATGAGTAGAGGGGCGAGTGATATTATTCGTGTCGACGGGCACCAAAGTGGTTTGGTACCACATTGTGACTATGGTCACCAGAGGTTTGGCACCTCGGAGGTTTGGCACCTCATAGCGACTCGTCCCTCGTGGTTAACACCACCGTGGGTTGGCCCCACTTTTGAGATATGGGATCGTCGCGGTGATTTGGTATCACACGTGGGTTGGCCCCACAGATGGATTATTAGTGACTTTGAGTCACCGGTGATTTGGTATCACATTCGTGTCTCCGGACACGAGGTTTGGCACCTCATAGCGTCTCGTCCCCCGGTGGTTTGGTACCACGATGGGTTGGGCCCACGATAATACAACGGGATTGACGCCGGTGATTTGGTATCACACGATGGGTTGGCCCCATCACTATTATTCGTGACTTCGAGTCACCGGTGGTTTGGCACCACAATATTGATGAATATCGTGTCCTTGGACACAAGTGGTTTAAGCGACACCGGTGGTTTGGTACCACACACGGGGTAGAAAAAGGAGTTGCGGATGGCTAGGTTTGGGTGCATGATATGCATATTTTCATATGAAATTGTGTAAGGGCTCGTTGGATGGGGATTTACACCTTTGAGTCTCGATGACTCACCCCTTAGTTAAATTTTGCAGGTAATCATTAGATCGCAGATTTGGGAGCTGAGGTGGACTCGTGGAGGCCATACATATGTTCACTCGTAAATTCATTTCTTTTATTTGGACTTATTTTTATTTGAGTTTTTGTTATGTAATAAGGCCTTGGGTATTTTATTTGGTTTCAGCTTTCAATTTGTTTATTACTTGTTATTAAATGATCAATATGGGATTTTCCTAAAATGATAATAAACCATTTCTTATTCAAAATTACTTAAACTCGATTTCTCACCACAACTATAAAGAATATGAGCTTTTTAACGAATGCACAGTTTTTAGACATTCCTTTCATGTGACATGCCAGATTCGGTCGTAACGTTTAGGCCGGGTTTGGGGTGTTACACGCAATATCCAACCACACCCCGATTATCTTCTTGCTCAAAATATCAATCTAATATCCATTGTATTCTGGATATATCACAAAATCCATTTCACAGCTTGCCAATGCTCTTTTCCTAGATCATGCATATACCTACTTACAACCCTCACTGCTTGTGAAATGCCAAGTCTTTTACATACCGTACCATAACATACATTAATTTTCCAACAACATATCTTTTACATGTATTCTCGTTCTGCACCATTCTTTGGCAACATAGAGGCATTATGCTTGAAATGAGGAGCAAGAGGAGTGCTAACAGGTTTTGACTTTTCATTCATGCCAAAACTCATTTGTAATGTTCTTAGATCTTGTTTCTAAGTCAAACAAAGCCTCTACAAACTTCTATCTCGATTTATCTCCATGCCAAGAATCTTATTTGCTTCTCATAGATCCTTTATCTCAAACTCCTTTTTCAACTATGTCTTTTGCTTCTCAATCTCTATTTGAATTTTGAAAGCTATCAACATATCATCAACATAAAGAAGAAGATATATGAAAGAATCATTTTGAAGCTTGCGAAAATACACACAATGATCATATTTGCTTCTTGTGTACTTTTGTAACAACCTGAAAGTCAAAGGTGTCGGGAAATGTACTTCTGGGATCTCATTTCCGTGAATCAGGTTTATAATTATTTTCATTAAATATTTAATGAATTTTTCTTAGGAAGGAATTGTATGATAGTTAAATAAATCTAAGTATTAAGTGTTTAATTAAAGTATGAGGACTAAATCAAATAACTGATAAAAGTGGGAAATTAAATTAAATTATAAGGTGGATCTAAATTAACGGACTTATTAAATAAATAAGCCATTATTTATATAAGTGTGTGATGGTGGATGGTTTTAGTAAATATTATAAGTATTATATGTGTTATGTTAGTATATTAATTAAGTTAAAAAAATTAATATAAAAGGTTTTATTTTATTAATAATAAAAGGAGGAGAAATATAGTTAGTGGGGAGAAGAAAAACCAAGAAAGAGTATCTTTATTCCTTTTTTCTTCTTTTCGAAACCATAAGGATAGGGAGAAGGGGTTGTTCGGCCAAGAAGCTTTATTGCATGTTTAGATTGGTAAGTGAAGTTTGATTATTTTTGTATGAAATTTATGTTTTTGATGTTTTAATGTTATGAGTTAGGTTGCCCATATTGAAATTTTGAGAGTGAATGATAATTGTGGAAATTACCATGGATGAGAAATTCAAAGGATTGGTGTTATTTTGTTTAATGTTAAATGTTCTTGAAGTGATGATTAAATTATAAGCCTTGTAGGCAAAATTGGTCAAATTGTGTAATGATTTTTGTTGATAATAATTTCTAGGGGCTTAAATGTTGTAAATTCAAAATAACATGGTTTAAGCTGTGGTTTATAGTGATTAAAGGAATGCTGGAAAATAGTTTATATATATTGAATGCAAAGATGTGAAATTTGTTTAAAGGGCTAAAATTTTGAGTATAAATATTCTTAGGGGTTGAATTATTAAATTAAAATAAGTGGGTGATAAATTAGTTATTAGTATTAAATTTCAAAGTGAGATTAGAATAAGGGACTATTTAAATAAATTGTCCATTAATTTGATGAGTTTTGTTAGTATTAGCTTTCAAGGAGTCCAATGCTATAAATTAAATTAGCATGGTGTTAAGTTATAAAATTCAAGAATTTAGGGATTGTTAATAAATTATATGTATATTTGGTTAATTATGGAAACGGTAAATTCAAGGATTAAATTGTGAATTAATTGAAAGTATGAGTTGTTTTGGACATTGTGGAATAATTGGTTGAAATGGGATTTTCTTGATTTTAATTAAATAACATGATTTATAATTGAGGATTTAATTGTATTGAGGGTAAATGTTGAGTGCAAATAAGTAAAAGTGTAACTAAATGGTAGAATGGTTTGAATTTGAACTTGATATGGTGTTTGAATTAGTTAATAGATTAATTTATTATGTTTTGATTGTGAAACGAATAGATCGACTATAAATCGGGGAAAAGAGAAGGTTGCGAAATAATCGTCTTCGGTTTTAGGTAAGTTCGTAGTCCACGAACTCGAACTTTATAAATTGTTTTAATTGACATAATTACTACTTGATGTCTTATTATATCTTTAATGTATTTGTTAATCCAATTGAATAGAGATTTATGGAATGTGGCATTATGGAATAAATTAATGTATGATTACTAGATAATTGGATTGGAAGTGTTATTAAATTATGAAATGTGATATTGAGTTATGAAAAGTAAAATTTTGGACTTGAAAATAAGTAATTGACATCGTCGATTCGTTAGACTAGCACTGGGCCAAATACCGTTGGATATCCAACTAGAGCAGGGCTCACTAATTATTTCGTCGGTTTATTCGACTAACACTGGGTGCAACTTTCGTCAGTTTATCTGTCAAGTGCTGGGCACACATTCGTCGGTTTATTCGACTAGCGCTGGGCGCAACTTTCGTCAGTTTATCTGACCAATGCTGGGCACACATTCGCCAGTTTATCCGACTAGCACTGGGCGCAACTTTCGTCAATTTATCTGACTAGTGCTGGGCACACATTCTTTGGTTTATCTGGCTAGCGTTGGGCACAAATACTGTTGGTTTATCCAACTAGAGCTGGGCTCACTAATTATTTTGTCGGTTTATCCGACTAGCGCTGGGCGCAAACTCTTTCGTGGATTATTCGCTAGGCACTGGGTGTCGTGTATCAACTGGACTATATAGTAAGGTTTTATAAACCATTTAAGAAGGATGGTTATAGGTATTACTAAAGAAGATTATATTTACTCATGTATATACATTTATTTATTAGAAGATATGATATATTCTTGAGTTAGATTATTAAAGTTGTGAAATAAATTCAAATGCTTTAGATATGCTTGTGGTTATTCGAATAAGTGAAATTTTCTTAATGTGGATTGGTTTGTGCCATAATATAATTAAATTGTTGATTGATCTATGCAAAGCTATTTATATAGCAAATGATATGAATTGAGATTATGTTCAAACCAACTAAATGTGAATACTTGTGAAAATTGAGTATAGCATGAAATAATGTGATAAAATGCATGAAATTGAAATGGTGATATCTTGTAATTGTATGTTTAGATAGTAGTATGATGATATAATTCAATTTGAGCATTCATGTATCATATCATGTCTTAAAATGTTCGGATTATAGAAATATCACTGAGTTTTACTCAGCGTGCGGTTTTGTTTTATGTGCGCAGGTTAGGTACTCTCTTTTGATCGTCGACTCAGCATCTAACAACAATCTCGATCTCAAGTGTGGTGATGTTTAATTTTGTAATGGCATGTACCTAGGATGTCTTTGGTTGTTAGTTGTTTTGTGAATGTGATGTAAATTGAGTTATAAGTATATGTTTATGTTTGAAGCTAAATGTAGTATGTGTTTTGACCAAAGGCTTGATATGTGTATGAAACTTAAAGCTTGATGTCTTAAGTAGCTTTATGTTAGGCTCAATTGAGTGATTTTGGCATACTTTAAACTTTGATTTGGATGATGTATTGTTAATGTGTTTTGATGACATAAAATGTGGTACCAATGAGGGTACATTTGTTTGGCACTTAGGATGATTGTTTTGGCATGTTTTGAGTACGTTTAATCGTATTTTGAATAGGTTAAATGATTGGTATTTGAATTACTTAAGACCCAAGTAAGCTTGAAATGCTAAACTTGTTGTTTAAGGTACATTTTAGGTTCACACGACCATAGATATGGCTGTGTGACTCAGTCGTGTAAGATACACGGCTTGGCAACACGGTCGTGTGTCACCTGTTGAATGCTTAAGGTGCAAATCAGTAAGTTACACGGGTGAGGACACGGGCTGGGACACGGCCGTGTGTCCCTAGTTCGAAGGTTACACGGCCTGAGACACGGGCATGTGTCTCACCCATGTGAGGCACACGGCCGTGTGACCCTTGTTTTCAATTTTTGTATCTTTTTCCTAAACTTTTCAAATTGTTTCCAATTGGTCCTGATTTGCTTATAAGATATTTTTGTTGAGTCTCTAGGGCTTGACTTAGGGACAATATGCATGCTTATGAATGGTTTCTGATAATTAAGTTACTGAATGGTTTATGTTGCATTGTTTTCGATTGATCGGTAATACTCTGTAGCCCTAATTTGGCGACAGATACGGGTTAGGGGTATTACAACTTATGTTCTGTCATAAACTTTTCAAATCGTTTGTACCACTGCCTCATAGATTGCTTTAATTTGTACAACAATTTTTTAAGTTTACCACTAAATTTTATTTTCCAACAACCTTGAATCCTTATATTTGAGTCATATAGATTTCCTTTTCCAAGTCTCCATGTAAAAAAAAAATAGTTTTTACATCCAACTAAACTAGTTCCAAATGCAACTATGCCACCAAAGCCAATAAATTTCTAATGGAGGAATGCTTCACAACTAGATAAAATACCTCATTTTAATCAATTCCCTCCTTCTGAACATAGCCTTTTGCCACCAATCTTACTTTGTAGCGAACATTATCTTGGCCAGGAAATCTTTCTTTCTTTGCAAACACCCATTTGTGTCCAATTGTATTCTTTCCCTTTGGTAGACTAACTAGTTTCCAAGTCTAATTTTTATGAAGGGACTGTGTATTTTCATTCATGGAAATCCTCCACTTTTCTTCTTCTGAACTCTAAATTTCTTCATTAAAAGTGGTATGAATGTCATCAACAACAACTGAGAATGCATAAGCCAGCATATCAGCAAAGCGAGTGAACTTTCTAATTATTCTCCTTGTTTATTAGTTGAAATTTATTCAAGTTGATGTGAAAGTTCTTAGGTCTGAACCTCCGCTTCACTCGAGTCTCCTTCTTCCAATAGATCCTCCCTACTAAAGTCCCATTTTATTATAGGAGAATCATTAACTTCTCCATTTGCTAGAATCTTCACTCTTTCGAACTCCACTTGCTTATGTGTATCATTTGACTACTCCTTTTTTTTACCTTTGAAAACATGGTAGATTCACCAAAGTTGTCATCCCTGCCGAATATAAATTTCTTTCTTTCTAGACACCATAGGAAAAAACCCTTTATGCCAGAAGTGATCCTTAAGAGCATTGCTTTCTTTTCTCTTGGATCCAAATTTAATTCCTTAACATGATAGTATGCAGAGGAACCAAACACATGTAAGGAATCATAATATGTAGCAAGCTTCCAACTCCATTTCTCCAATGATGTTTTTCCCTCAATTGCAATAGATAATAGGCGATTAATGAGATGACATGCATATCTTATAGCCTTAGCCCAAAACTCTCTACCTAATCCAGCATTGGATAACATACATCAAACTTTCTCTAGCAACATTTGATTCATACGTTCTGCTACCTCGTTCTATTGTGGTGTAGATTTGATAGTGAAGTGTCTGATGATGCCCTCATCTTTAAAAATCTTTGTAAATGGATCACTTTTATACTTGCCACAATTGTCTTTGTAAAGGTGTTTAATCCTTTTACTCGTTTGAGTTTCCATTATCTTTTTCCATTTAAGGAAAGATCTTAATACTTCATCATTTGTCTTCATTGTATACATCCACATTTTTCAGGAATAATCATCAATGAAAGTTACATAATAATGTTTTCCTCCCAAAGAGCTTATTTTAGAGGGACCCCAAATATCTGAGTCAACATAATCCAAGATGCCTTTAGTATCATGGAATGCAGTCCCAAACTTCACCATTGTTTGCTTCCCTTTTAAGCAATGCTCACAAAAATCTAATTTATAGGTTCTTACTCCTTTCAATAATCATTGATTTATAAGCTCAAGGATTTTTCACCCGTATGCCCCAAGCCCATATGTCATAGCTTAAGTGCTTCTAACTCCCAATTTTTAGTTGATGTCATAGCTACTGTCCCATTACCTGTACTACCCAGATAGTGGTACAGGTTATTATTCATGCAAACCCCCTTCATTACCACGTGTGCACTAGAAATAATCTTCATTACACCATCTTTAGCTCTCACTCTAAAATCTTTTAACTCCAAGGTTCCCATAGAAATGAAATTCTTCATCTAATATGGAAAATAACAAACATCATGTAAAGTTATAATTGATTCATCATGATTTCTCAATTAAATAGAACCAATCTTATATGTGGTAAGAAGAGTATTGTTTGCTATATAAACATCTCCACCCTTTAGTTCTTTAAAATCAAAGAACCACTCTAAATGATTACACATATAATATGTATAACCTGAATCCAACATCCACATATCATAATGGCTAGTTATAGATGTAACAAATGAGAGATATGAATCTTCATTATCACACGTAGTTATATTTGATTCTACTACAGCTTTCCCTTTATCAAATTTACCCTTATTTTTCAACTTTTGGAAATCTTTCTTCTAGTGTCCTTTTTCTTGACAGAAAGCACACTCATCTTTACTTAGTTTCCCCCTTGACTTGGATTTCCTCTTTTGTACTCTACTCCAAATGTGTGAACGATCCCTGACTACCAAATCTTCTGTATCTCTAATTGAATTTCCCTATTTTTCCTTCTTTCTCAGTTCATAATTGTATAAAGCTGCACACACTTCACTAAGAGATACATCAGCCTTCCTGTGAAGTAGAGTAATTTCAAGGAGTTTAAACTCCATAAGAAATGACCCTAACAACATCAAAGCCAAATCTTCATCTTTGAAAGTCTCATCCATATTCACCAAATCAGTGACTAATTGATAAACACTGGCAACGTGATCATTCATAGTGGTACCCGAAACATAAGTGAAGTGAAACAATCTTTTCTTCATGTGAAGCTTATTCTGACTGTTTTTCTTCAAAAAGAAATTCTTCTAATGCCCACAACTTTTTTGCAGAAGTCTCCTTTGAGAAAGCATACCTCTACTCTCGAGAAAGGCATAATCGAATTGTACCACATGTCAAACGATTGATAATTGTCCAATCTTTCTCTTTCACATCATCTGATTTCTTTTCATCAATGGCAATGTCTAGACCTTGCTGAAAGAAAACATTTTGTAACATCCTGAAAAGGGCCTATGCATTTTTGGTTTAATTGTACGAAATGACATATCTTATGTGTTATGAATATATTTTGAACACTTTTGGAAACCTGGAAATGTATGGAAATGTTAAGTTTAAAAGAGGAAAGTGAACATTTTTAGAACCTTGGAAATGTAAGGAAATGTCTTGTAAGGAAATGTCATGGAAATGTAAGGAAATGTCAAGTTTACAGAGCCGATCGAAAATTTTTGGAAACTTAGAAATGACCTAGAAATGACGAGTTTTAAGGTTTAAAAGGGGAAATTAAGGCAAGGTGGCCTTAAAAGAAAAAGTTTGTGAAATTTGACACACAAAACAGGCTTGGAAAAGTGGTCTGAAGAATGGGCCTAAGTTCGAGTCACATGGGAAGCAAATAAAAGAAATTTTATTTTGCTACAAGGAGCAGAGAGGTGGACGGCACATGGCTATAAATTAGGAGCTTTTATTATTTTATAAATAGTGGATAAATAAGGGATTTATTTATCATTATTTTCAAGAGATAATTGTTGGATTAAATTCTTTTAATTTGAATAAAGAGGTAAATAGGAAAATAAGGGAGAAGTGATGGCCAAGTAAGGGACTTTGAGTTTAATAATTTTGGCTAAGTAAGGATAGTTGCTGAATTATCTTTTATTTTAAGTGATAATTAAAGAGATAAAGCTATTAAAATAGAGGAGTGGTGGCCAAGTAAGGGACTCCTTAGATGATAATTTCGGCTATAAAAGGAAGGAATGAGGGCTACTCATCAATTTGTGCTTCCTCCTTTCTCTGCCAAATTCTTAGTGCTCTCTTCTCTTCTTTTCTTTCTTTTCTTTTGTCAAGCCGAAATTAAGTAATTGTTGGAACCTAGCCGAATATTTTCCTCTCCATTAGAAGCCATAGCCGAATCCTCCATCTTTATTCTTCCTTTTCTTTTCTTTCTAATCCCTCCAAAAGCCGAAAGTTGTGAGATCATCATCTAGCCATAGCCGAATCTCTGAAGGTTGAAGTGAAGGTGCAATCGATTTCTTCAAGTAAGGAGATCTTTCGGGATTTACTAAGTGTCGACTACAAGGAAGGAGAAGTTCTTTTCCCGAAGGTACACCATAGGCCACGTGTTCCCTAGTTATTCGGTGAGTTTCAGGATTTAAAATCCACAAGGTAAGTTTAAGAATACTAATCCTACTAGGATTTGGAGTTTTGGCCGAATGGCTTTTTATTAAGGTAATAAGTGATAAATCAATGTAGGGATTAAGGATCTAAGCATTAGATCAAGCTTTTCAGGATCTCAAGGAAATTTTAAGCGAATCAGGTTTGTACCCCACACTAACTTTTAATAAGATTTATGGTAATACATAATATATGCATGTTTATAAGAATGTGGCTAAGGTACCATGATATGGTACAAAGTACTGTGCACGCGTTTCCTACTTCCACTAGGATTATGAAATATGTTATTTATAACATGTGAAAATTTATAAGAATGAGAATTTAAGTATGATATGCATGATATGAATAATATGGGTCATTCGGGATATATGAAAAGGGGAAGTGAAGGTGATGACTACGGTCTCACTATCCGAATGTGGTGACTTCGGTCACATTATCGAATGTGGTAACTTCGGTTACATTATTCGAATGTGGTGTCTCATGACACAATTATCTGGTGGCTATGCCACAAAATTTTATATAGGCGATGAGCACGTCGATCGCGATGGATCGCCGATGGTGTGTAGCGGATGGAGGGTCGACTTAGTAGTCCCCACGGTGTGACCTGGCAGCACGGGGTGTGTAGCGGATGGACAACTAGGTTTGGGTTTGGGAATGCATCATAACCTGTATTCTATGTTTTGAATGTGTAATATGTGATATGCCTGATTCTATTATGATTTAGTGTCGTGTACACATTGAGTCTGTTTGACTCACCCGCTTGGGAACATTTTTCGTGTGATGAGCAAAGTGATGGACGGGACTATGAGAACTTGTGGTGGCCATGCTCAACATGAAGTTTATATTTTTGAGGACTCTTGAATTTATTTTAGTACTTTGAATTATTTTGGGAATTATTTGATGTAATAAGGCCATAAGGCCATAGTTGAATTACTTTACACTTATTTTTATTTATTATGATTATGAATTTTATCTATTAAAATTTAATTTAAAATTTCTTTTAAACTAAACCCTAAATATTTTGTCACTTAAGATAAAAGGGATTTCAATATAAACGAACCTGTTTTCAACACAAGCCCAACCCAAAACAATATTTTTCTTAAAATCACACAAGTTTTCCTAAGAACAAAAGAATTTTGAACCGGTTTACTTGAGGAACATACCAAATCTGGTCAAAGCTCGTGGGCCGGGTTTGGGGTGTTTCACATTTAGAACCTCACTTTTCCACATACCAAAATGACTTGTGTCATTAAATATCTCCATACCAATCTCTTATTTTCCACTGTCGGTCTCACCCACAAGGACGATGTTGTAGACGCGTGAATCCTCTTGGATTATCTACAATTTCAGCCATAATCTTTCAGTATACCAAAGGAAATCTTTTTTGATGTGGAAGATCAGTTTAAACTACAACCACAGAGCATACTTCAAATAACCTTCGAATCTGATACCACTTGTTGTGTGAATATGCTAAAAAAGAGTAAATTATTGTACTAGAAAACCACACTAAATTTAATTCCTACGAAATATTGGAGGAGTCATAAACGATCCTACTTAAAACCCAACCTCCTAGAAAAACTCTCACTACAATGTAATTTAATAGCACAATATATCACTACAATTATACCCTACAAAATATTGAAAGATAAATGAAAAAAATAAAAAAAAACCAAAAAATTAACGAGGTTCGACAAATTATGCCGATGTCCTCGGACACTACCAAATATATTTCACTACAAAAGATACAAGTGAAAAATTACAAATAATAAGAGAAAAATTGCCTTATGAAAAAAATGAAAAATTTTGGGATGGTTCAAAGGTGGAGAAACAACCCCTATTATAGTAGTACAAACTCTCCACAACTTTTTATTTTTTAGATATGGGATTGTGCTATTTCAATATGTATTACTTCGGACATACCAATGAGTGTTGTGCATATATTTCTGATTTATAATGATGAACGTTGGGCGCATATTACTTTGAACGTACCAATGAGCACTGGATGCATTTTATATTGGTGTGTTGGTGGTTTAATTCGTGTATCCAATCTTATGTCTGTATCCAATTTATAGGGGCAATAGTATAACTATGATATGATATAAAATATAGAAAAGAAATATGAATAAACTATGAAAATGGAATACAATTTATTTGATTTATGATATTGTTTATAAAACTAGAATAGTATTTGAAAGGCCATGTAAGATTATAAGTTAAAAGCCCGAGGAAAATTGATATGTTACCATATGAGGTATATTTGATAAGCACGTGAAAGACCGTGCATATTAAGAATTAAAGGCCCTAAGGGCTCTATGATATTGTGAATATGAATTAAATAATTTGATATGTGAAATTGAAATGAAAAGCCCACTGGGTGAATTAATAAGATAATTTATGAAACATGAACTATGATAATCTTGTGATTATTTAAGAAAATGAGACTATGGAATATTGGTTTTTACTTTGCGAATTTCACATGGTAATATATTATATTTACTTAATATCATACTTATGTATTAAATGTGCTTATGCAATGAAATCAAATTATGATTAGCACCAATGAGCTTCTTTGCTCAACGTGTAGAATTGTTTATTTTCCATGCGTAGGTAGCTGTGGGTGTGATTTGATCGTGAGTCTGAAAGCATCTAAAGATTTGGTCCTCAACTCAGTGTGTGGAATTGTTTTGTTTTTCGTTCGTTTCAAACTTTGTTTCAAACGATGAGAATGTGTATAGATTATCGACAACTCAATAAAGTGACGATTAAGAACAAATACCCTCTACCGCGGATTGATAATTTGTTTGATCAGTTGAAAGGGGCAACAGTGTTTTTGAAAATTGATTTGAGATCGGGTTATTACCAACTTCGAGTTAAAGACTCCGATGTGCCAAAGACTGTATTTAGAACAAGGTACGGACACTACGAATTTCTTGCTATGCCTTTTGGACTAACAAATGCACCTGCTATTTTTATGGACTTGATAAACCATTTTTTTAGGTCGTATTTAGACCGAATAGTTGTTGTGTTTATTAATGATAATTTGATTTGCTCTCGTGATGAATCTGGACATGCCGAGCATTTAAGAATCATGCTACAAAATTTAAGAGATAAACAGTTATTTGCAAAGTTCAGCAAATGTGAGTTTTGGTTACAAGAGGTTAGTTTTCTAGGACATATAGTTTCAGCTGTGGGTATCCGAGTTGACCCAAGCAAAATTTCTGTGATTATAGATTGGAAGCCTTCGAGAAATGTAACTGAGGTCCGTAGTTTTCTGGGACTAGCCGGCTATTATAGACGATTTGTGAAAGGTTTTTCGATGATTGCGATTCCGATGACAAGATTGCTTCAAAAAGATGTTAAATTTGAATGGTCAGAAAAGTGTTAGCAGAGCTTCGAGCAGTTGAAAGCATTATTAACTGAAGCACCAGTGTTAGTGCAGCCTGAGGTGGGTAAAGAATTTGTAGTTTTCAGTGATACATCGTGAAATGGTCTGGGTTGTGTTTTGATACAGGAAGGCAAAGTTGTAGCTTATGCTTCGATACAATTGAAGCCGCACGAAAAGAATTATCCGACGTACGATCTAGAGTTAGCCGCGATAGTGTTCACATTGAAAATTTGGCGTCATTACTTGTTTGGTGAGAAATGCCATATTTATACCGACCACAAAAGTTTGAAATATCTGATGACTTAGAAAGAATTGAATTTGTGATAGCGAAGATGGTTAGAATTGCTAAAATACTATGAATTAGTGATTGACTATCATCCGGGGAAAGCAAATGTAGTTACTGATGCGTTAAGCCGAAAGTCCTTATTTGCTTTAGGTGCTTTGAACACACAATTAGCGTTGTCTGACGATGGTTCAATAGTAGCTGAGTTGAAAGCGAGACTGTTATTTCTACAACGGATTTGTGAGGCTCAAAATTTTTATAATGAATTGCAAGCAAAACGAATTCAGTGTGAGTCGACTTCTGATACAAAATTTTGGATAAGGCATGATGACTGTTTGATGTTTCGTGATAGAATTTGTGTACTAAGAAATTCTGAGCTCATTCGAAAGATTCTAAATGAAGCACACAGTAGTCGTTTATCAGTACATCCGGGAAGCACAAAAATGTATAATGATTTGAAACAGTTTTATTGGTGGGATGGCATGAAAAGAGATATCTCAGATTTATTTCGAAATGTTTGGTTTGTCAGCAAGTCAAAGCTGAGCATCAAGTGCCGTCAGGTTTATTACAGCCTATTATGATTCCTGAGTGGAAGTGGGATAGAGTAACAATAGATTTTGTATCGGGATTGCCTTTATCTCCGGGAAAGAAATATGTGATCTGGGTTGTTGTTGATAGATTGACGAAATCGACTCATTTCATTCATGTACGTATGGATTATTCACTTGTTAAATTAGTTGAGTTGTATATTTCAGAGATTGTTCGATTGCATGGAGTGCCACTATCTATTGTTCCGAATAGAGATCCGAGGTTCACATCACGATTTTGGAAGAAATTGCAAGAAACTTTAGGTACAAAGCTGCATTTTAGCACTACGTTTCACTCGCAAACGGATGGTCAATCCAAGCGAGTTATTCAGATACTTGAAGATATGTTGAGATGTTGCATTCTTGAGTTTGAAGGTAGCTGGGAGAAATACCTACCATTGATTGAGTATAAAGATGGCGCCATAGGAAGCTCTATACGGTCGTAAATGTCGAACACCGTTGTATTGGAGTGAGCTTAGTGAAAATAAGATTCACGGGATTGATCTGATCAGAGAGACTGAAGAAAAACTGAAAGTAATTCAAGATAGTCTAAAAGCAGCTTCGGATCGACATAAATCGTACGCAGACTTGAAACGGAAAGATATTGAGTTTCAGATCGGGGATAGAGTGTTTCTGAAAGTGCCACCGTGGAAAAAGATATTACGGTTTGGTCAAAAAGGGAAATTGAGTCCGCGATTCATCGGACCGTATGAGATTATCTAGTGAGTCGGGCCAGTTGCTAATCGACTATCTTTACCATTTGAGTTAGAAAAAATACATAATGTGTTTCATGTTTCGATGCTTCGATGATACCGATCCGACCCTTCACATGTCATTTCCCCGACAGAGGTTGAAATTCAGTCTGATATGTCATATGGTGAAGAACCGATCCGAATTTTAGCTCGTGAGATCAAAGAGTTGAGAAATAAGAAAATTGCATTAGTGAAAGTATTATGGCATCGACACGGGGCTGAAGAAGCTACATGGGAACCCGAGGATGCTATGAGAAACCAATACCCGAACTTATTCACTTGTAAGATTTTCGGGGACGAAAATCCCTAAGAGGGGAGAGTTGTAACAGCCCGGTTTTAGCTAAATCGGAACAGTGGTTTTGAAACCATAAAATCGGTGTCAAAAAATTATTTTTTTAATATTATTTTATGTGTTTATAGTATGAAAGTATGAATGTTTGAAATTTTCGTGAAGTAATTTTATCGTTTAATTAGCCAAATTGAGAAAAAGGACTAAATCGCGTAACATGCAAAAGTTGCATTCTACTTGTTAAGGGTGTCAATTGGATTTTGCTTTTAAATATGATGACCTTAAATGGTAATTAGACCATTTTAAATGATAGTGGACTAATATGGACAACCATTATATGTTTTTAATGTTTATTCATTAAGGTTATATTGGTAAATTAGTTAATAAGGTTAATATTAATAAAACATAATAAAAATTTAGCTTCATTATCATCTTCTAGCCGAATATTGAAGAAGAAAATAAGCCATTGATGAACACTTAGGGTTTGGCAGACATTAGGCTTGATTAAGGTACAGTTAGAGCTCGGTTTTTGATGATTTTTACGTTTTTGAAATTGTTGCTTTGAAATCTAGCTAGCTCGTACCTTAGATTTTGAAATTTTTAAAGATTTTGAGAGTTTCCATTGTTGAATACTTGAGTAATTTGGTGATTGATGATAGAATATGAAAGCTTGATGATAGTTTTACATGTTTTGTAAAGTGATTTTTGACAAAAATGTCAAAAAGGGATTAAATTGTGAAATTTGTAAATTGAGGTGTTGAAATGTGAAATAAATGAAATTTATGGGTTTCTAGGGCCCTATAGTTAATTTGGATAAGCTAGAGTATAATGAAATTATGTGAATTTTTTGAAATAGGGACTATATTGTTAAAAGTGTGAAAGTTTAGGGGCAAAATTGCAAATATGCCTAAATGTATGTTTTGGACTAAATTGAAAGAATATATGATTGAATAAGTCAATTTTGAATTCATATAGATCAAGAAAGAAAGAATTCGGATTTAGATCGTGGGAAAAGCAAAGTTAACGAGTAGTCGATCCGATACGACAATTTCGAATACGAGGTAAGTTCGTATAATTGAACTTAAATGTGTACCTATCTATTTGATGAATGAAATTGATATAGTAATTATTCTATTAATTAAATGTTGAGTTATTAAATGAAATTTACGGATTGAGTAAGGCAAGTTGCCGAATAAGACCATAGCTGGGCTATGGCAATCGAATAATAAGACCATAACTGGGTTATGGCATGTGAATGAAAGACCACGGCAGGGCCTTGGCAAAGTATGTGTAAGACCATAGTTGGACTATGGCATCGGAAAAATCGATGAATTTGTATCAAAAGCATTTGTAAATCGGAAGGATTTGATAAGAGTATTGACGAGAAATAGATATGTATCGATACAGGTACGTACGGAAGATTATCCAAGTATCGAGATATATGAAGTTGAGAACTTATGAATGATGATATGGATAATTCTATGATAGCTCATGAATTGATGCTTTAAATGTTTATGATATAATCCATTTTGAATTGCTAGATAATGTTGTGATTAATTCATGTTCACATACGAACTTACTAAGCTTAAAGCTTACTCTGTTTAATTGTTTCTATGTTTTATAGTTCTACGAAGCTAGCTCGGATCCGAGAATTTTCAGAGACTTCATCGCACTATTGATCATCTATTTTGGTAATTTTGAAGCTATGTATATATGGTATATGGCATGTATAGTCTTGTACCAAAATGGTTTATTTGATGGATGTGTATTTTGGCCATTTGTGTTGGCATAAAATGATGAACTTGATGATGTTTATGAATATGCAAATAGTTTCACTTTTAATGTTTGAAAATAGACCTATCTTGAATGAATGGAGTTGAAGTGATTATGTATATTTGAATTGGTTTAGTTAGATGAATTATATATGTGAATTATTATTAGTAAAGCAAGTTAAGTTGATTAGTGTTTGAATAGGTGATTAGCATTGAATTGAGTATTGAAATGGGTGAAATGGATTTAGTATGATTATGTATTGGTTGATGAATTTTTGTTGTATAGTTGTGTCTTAAAATGATACCATATTAGCTTGTGTAGGTATGTGCACAAAGGGTGGCAAATTGGCTTTGCAAATGGCCTATTCTTGTCCACATGGGCAGAGACACGGGCGTGTGTCTCAGTCGTGTGTGACACACGGTTAGGTTACACGGTTGTGTGTCCCCTGGTGTCGAAATTGAATTGAAGTCAGTATGCTCCACATGGTCTCACACACGAGCGTGTGACTGGCCGTGTGGTATAAGTCAGTATACCCCCTAAATGGCACACGGCCTAGCATATGGGCGTGTGTGGCCATTTCAAAGGGTACACGGGCTGGACACATGGGCGTGTGGTTGGCCGTGTGACCCAATTCAGTATACTCTCCAGTTTTCACACGGCCTGGCACACGGTCGTGTCCTCGGTCGTGTGATGCAAGTCAGTATGTATGCTCTGTTTCTACACGGCCTAAGACACGGGCGTGTCTACTAGCCGTGTAAGGCACACAGCCCGTTCACACGGGCTTGTGTGTAACACCCCTTACCCGTATTCAACATCTGAACCGGGTAACGAGGCATTACCATACTTAACTTGCTCAAATATACCACATCGGTTCATAAGATTCCATTTCAAATTAAAACCTTTCATTAAAGACCATAATGTCCTTATTAAAGGTCTACAAGACCCTAAACTTGTACTCGAAATGATTCGGGACCAAACCGAAAAATTTTGAACACTTATACAAATTTGACATTAAACAGGGCCACACGCCCGTGTGGATGAAGGGACACGCCCGTGTGGCGTATCACATACCCGTGTTCCACACCCGTGTGGATTTATTTTCTAATTCGAACCTACAGGGGTTTTCACACAGCCTGACACACGCCCGTGTCCTTAGCCCGTGTCCCTCACACGGACATGACACGCCCGTGTCTTTGCCCGTGTGTGAAAACCTTTGCATTCTATTTATGACGTCAGCATCTCAATAAGGGCACACGACCAAGGCACACGCCGGTGTCATAGGTCGTGCCTCCCATACGGTTGAGACACACGGCCGTGTCTTTGCCTGTTTGTTTACTACTGAGCATACTAACTTGCCAACCTAGTAGGCATGGGGACACATGGCCAATCAACACGCCCATGGGGTTGCCCGTGTGTCTCACACGGCCTTGACACACGCCCGTGTGTCACACACGGCCTTGACACACACCCGTGTGTCTACCCTTGTGGACATTTGAAATGTTATCTACCAAGCCAAATGCCACCCCGCACAGCAACCAAACTTATACTAATTAAATCTAACATATATTATGGCATAAGGCACTTATAAGAACTCAAAATCAAAACAACCATACAAGCAAGTACTTCATGAATCTCATCATCTTAGAATATAAAAATCTTTCAAATTTTGGCCAATTTCCAATGGCCATATACAAAGTGAATTTAACAACATTAATAGCCAACACTTTGGCTAATAAATATGACATAACAAAATGACCAAGTCCTATACATGCCATGCTCAAAATGAAACTAACTTTGTTATACCAAAAAGTAGTCGATAGTGTGATTCCCGAACTCCGACGTTCCACGAATTCTCGAGCTAACTTGGCAATGCTACAAGCAAAAGGGAAATGAGAGGGGTAAACATAAAGCTTAGTAAGTTTGCATGATATAAATAGCTACATAAAGCTCGTAATGTCATCCATCCATTGCATTGAAATAAAACACAAGTCTCAAGCTTATTTCTATAACTTACACATACTTATTCTTACCGATTACATATCGTAAACTATTCTCGTGAATTACTCACATATACCTGTATCACTTAATCACATAGTCTTAGCATTAAACTCATCTCTATCATAAGCTTAACTAATTGCCCCATTGAATCACTTGGGATATTTGAGGATACATGATCCTTTTCATTCACATAATTGCAACGCCAATTGTAACACCCCTTACCCGTGCCCGAAGTCGGGACCGGGATTGAGGCATTACCTAATTAATCTCACTTGACATCTCGAAACGGGCTATAAAATTTCATTTAAACTCATCACTTGCACGTACTCAGCCTAAGAGGCCCCAAACATACCTCCGAGAGGTATCTAAACTATTCTGGGAGTTTTTACGAGCTTGGGAACTTTTCAACAAAACAGGGGCCACACGCCCGTGTTGGTCTAGGGACACGCCTGTGTGCCCCTAAAACATGTCCGTGCTGTCCACCCGTGGTCGACCCTGACAAAATTCACACGGCCTAGACACGCCCGTGTCTTTCACCCGTGGTCAATTCTAACTAACTTCACACGGCCTAGACACGCTCGTGTCTTCCACCCGTGGTCAATTCTAACTAACTTCACACGGCCTAGACACACCCGTGTCTTCCGCCCGTGGTCAATTCTGACTAACTTCAGACGGTCTAGACACACCCGTATCTTCTACCCGTGGTCGATTTAAATTCCACAATTAATGTGCAGACTTCACACGGCCTGGGCACACGCCCGTGTCCCTAGCCCGTGGAGCACACTGACTTGCAAACCTAGTATGCAAGGGGACACACAGTCAATTCACACGCCCATACGGCTGACCGTGTGTCACACACGATATAGACACACGCCCGTGTGTCTATTCATGTGGACAATTAGATGGATATCTACCAAGCCTTTTGCCAACCCACATTGCACACATGCAAATACCGATCTATCTCAACACAATTCACAACCCAAAAGCATATCCAAGTACTCAATTCAACAACCATATACGAGGGCATACACTTCAAAACAAAAATCACTTTCTTTAATCATAAAAACTTTCCAAGTATCGGCCTAACTTAATAGACCATTACAAAAGGATGTTTTGATGCCTTACAAAGCCAACACTTTGGCCAACAATTACGACCTAACAAAATACTCGAGTCCTATACATGCCATATTCAAAATAAGTCTAAATTGTTATACCAAAGTGGTGTCGATAGTGTGATTTCTGAACTTTTACATCCCCGATCCTCGAGTTATCACGGCAATACTACAAGGAAAAAGAGCAATGAAAGGGGTAAGCATAAAGCTTAGTAAGTTTGCATGGATATGAATAGCAACAATAAGCTCATAATATAATCCATTCATGACATTAACTAACTATACACAAGTCATAGGCTTCTTGCCATACTTACTCACAATTGCCCTTATTTAGCACATACCGTACCACATATCGTAATCGTTTCTTCATGACTCGTTCACGAGTACCTGTATTCACTTATTCATATGACTTTAGTACAAATCTCATTTTTTACTTCTAAACCCATCTACTTATCCCTTTAATCACTAGGGATAGTCAAAAATGCATATTTAACATCGTTCATGTAGGGACGAAGCCAATGCCACATCCCCGAGGTGGTCTTACATTGAGTTACTTCTAAATGCCAATGCCATATCCCGGATATGGTCTTATATGGACTTTCACATCAAGTATCGATGCCATATCCCGGATATGGTCTTATACGATTTTCATATTTATTACCGAAGCCATATCCCTGATATGGTCTTATACGGGATCTCAACTCAGTGCCGAGGCCATGTCCCGGACATGGTCTTATACGGGACCTTATCTATTTCATATTTCGATGATAGCATTTTCATATTCACATGGTCTACTAGGACTTCAACATCTCATTCAACATCAATTTAATGGAGTGTCATGCATCAATATGATATCAAGCATTCTCAATTATGCTAACAAAAATGTTGTATTAATCACATACAAACTTACCTCGATTTCAAAATGAGCTAGCTCGACGGTTTAGTCCGAGACTTTGTTCTTTCCCCGATCGAGGCGAATTCTCGATTCTTCTTGCTCTATAATAGCAATTTAGCTCATTTTAATCATCTCATTAATAAAAGCATTTCAATAATCATGCTTAGATAAAATTACTATTTTGCCCCTAGACTTTGGCAAAATGACCATTTTACCCCTAGGCTCGAAAATCAATTCTAATCAAATTTCTACCTTTAATGAGCCTAGGTGAACATTTATTTCTCTTATGGCTATCATCAAAACCCAACATTTCACACATTTACTACCAATTTTACAACCTTTACAAAAAGTTTCATTTAGGTGTTTTCATGGCAACACCTTTCACAAAAGTTGTTCATCTAACAACTAAGACTCATTTTCTTCCATAAAAATGCAGCAAATCACATACAAGCTCTCAAGGGAAAACTCTAAACTTTTCACCATATTGCAAGATAGTCCCCTCATTAGAAAGCTTAAGCTTTAGGGGTTCCAAATGTACAATTTTTATCAAGATATGATCACTAATGCACTTACTTGCAAGGAGAGAAGCTTGCTGAAATTTTTGAGCTCTAAAACCCCTTAGTTTGCTGTCAATTTTGGTGGAGAAGAAGAGAGAAAAAGATGATATCTTTTTCCCTTTCCTTATTTTATTAATACAAGTCAAATTATCCACCTAACTTCAACAACTTTGACCAATTTTGACTCTTATTGTCCCCTATGGCAAGCCAACCATTAGCAAAGAGGCTAACTGCCCTTTAAAGACCTCAAATTAAAATTCTATGGCTATTAGACACCTTTAGCTCATAAAATGGAACTTTCGCACTTTATGCGATTTAGTCCTTTTTCGCGATTAAGCATGAAATCGCTAAAATTAAGGCACCAAAATTTCATACACTTATAATATCATGCTTTGACTCATAATATAACCTAAAAATGAATTTCTTAAATCTCGGATTAGTGGTCCTGAGATCACTATTCTGGCTAGCCCCTAAATCAGGCTGTTACAATTCTCCCCCTTAAGGATTTTCGTCTCTAAAAATCTTACCAGTGAAAAGGTTGGGGTATTGGTTTCTCATCGTTTCCTCGGGCTCCCATGTAGCCTCTTCTATTCCGTGCCTTTGCCATAAAACTTTCACCAGGGCTATGCTTTTGTTTCTCAACTGTTTGACCTCTCGCGCCAAAATCTTAACCGGCTCTTCACCATAAGTCAAGTCCGGTTGTATCTCTACCTCTGTTGGTACAATGACATGTGAAGGATCTGAACGGTACCAGCGCAGCATGGATATGTGAAAGACGTCATGAATCTTTTCTAGTTCAGGTGGCAAGGCTAACCGATAAGCTACCGGTCCTATCCTCTCGGTAATCTCATAATGTCTGATAAAGCACGGACTTAGTTTGCCCTTCCGGGCAAATCTGAGGATTTTCCTCCAAGGTGATACTTTCAAGAACACTTTATCACCGACTTTGAATTCTATCTCTTTCCTTTTCAAATCTGAATAGGACTTCTGCATATCTGAGGGGACTTTCAGACAATCACGTATCACTTTTACTTTCTCATCAGATTCCTTAACCAGATCGACCCCGTGTATCTGTTTCTCTCTGAGTTCTGACCAATACACGGGCGTGCAGCACTTACGCCCATACAATGCCTCATAAGGCGCCATTTTCAAGCTTGACTAAAAACTGTTGTTGTAGGTGAATTCCACCAACGGTAAGTATTTCTCCCAACTACCTTGGAATTCTAAAACGCAACATTGAAGCATGTCCTCAAGTATCTGGATTACCCTCTCTGACTGTCCATCGGTTTGTGGATGGAAGGCTGTACTGAAATTTAATTTCGTGCCCAAGGCTTCTTACAACTTTTTCCAAAATCGTGACGTGAATCTCGGATCTCTATCCGAAATGATCAACAACGGTACACCATGGAGTCTTACTATCTCTGACATGTACAAGTCTGCCAATTTATCAAGCGAATAGTCGACTCGTACTGGTATAAAATGGGCTGACTTTGTGAGTTTATCAAATACTACCATACTGCATTTTTCTTCTTTGGAGTCAACGGTAAGCCCGTCACGAAGTCCATGGTGATACGGTCCCATTTCCACTCAGGAACCATAATGGGCTGAAGTAAACCCGAAGGTACTTGATGTTCAGCCTTCACTTGCTGACAAATCAGACATTTCGATACAAACTCGGAAATATCTTTCTTCATACCAAGCCACCAATACCATTTCTTCAAATCATTGTGCATCTTCGTGCTGCCTCGGTGCACATTCAAACATCTGCTATGCGCTTCATGCAAGATTTTACGAATAAGCTCGTCATTTCTGGGTACACAGACCCTATCTTGAAATGTCAGACATCCATTAGGATTTACTCGAAAGTCTATTTCAACATTCGACTCACATATAACTCTCTTGGTTTGTAAACTGCTATCATCTTTCTGAGCTTCACAAATCTCTTGGAGAAACAATGATTTAGCCTTCAATTCGGCTAAAATGGAACCATCACCCAACAAGATCATCTAAGTGTTCATAGCTCTTAGTGCAAACAATGATTTTCTACTCAGAGCATCGGCGACTACGTTCGCCTTCCCCGGATGGTAGTCAATCACTAATTCATAATCCTTAATTAGTTCTAACCACCTTTGTTGCCTCAAATTCAATTTTTTTTTAGTCATCAAGTACTTTAGGCTCTTGTGGTCAGTGAAAATCCGACACCTTTCACCATATAAATGATGTCTCCAAATTTTTAACACAAACACAATTGCGGCCAACTCTAAATCATGAGTCGGGTAGTTCTTCTCGTGCGGCTTCAATTGCCTAGAGGCGTATGCAATCACCTTACCCTCTTGCATAAGTACACAACCCAATCCGTTCAGGATGCATCATCAGTAAACCACAAATTCTCTCCCAATTCAAGGTTGCACCAAAACAGAGCCTCACCAACAAAGTGTCTTCAATTTCTCAAAACTCCGCTGGCACTCTTCTGTCCAAACAAACTTCACATCTTTCTGCAAAATTCTCGTCATCGGGGTAGCTATCATGGAAAACCCCTTGACAAAATGCCTATAATAGCCAGCTAGGCCTAGAAAACTCCTTACTTTTGTTACGCTCCTCGGCAATTTCAAGTCAATAATCGCTGAAATCTTACTCGAGTCTACTCTCATTCCATCTCTCGAGACAATGTGCCCCAAAAATCCCACTTCCTTGAGCCAAAATTCACTCTTACTGAATTTGGCATACAATTTCTCTTCTCTCAGAACTTGCAGAACTGTACTCAAGTGCTCGACGTATTCATTCTCATCTCGAGAGTAGATCAATATGTCGTCGATGAAGACCACAACAAATTTATCCAAGTATGGCCGAAAAATGCGATTCATCAAATCCATGAAGATCGCAGGGCCATTCATTAGACAAAAAGGCATGACCAAAAATTCATAATGGCCATACCTAGTCCTAAATGCGGTTTTTGGCACATCCGAGTCCTTGACTCTCAGCTGATAGTACCCTGACCTCAAATCTATCTTTGAAAACACCGTGGCTCCCTTTAATTGATCGAATAGATCATCGATCCTCGGCAACGGGTACTTGTTCTTCACAGTTACCTTGTTGAGTTGCCGATAATCTATGCATAGTCTCATAGAACCATCTTTCTTCTTCACGAATAAAACGGAGCACCCCCACGGAGAAAAACTCGGCCTTGCAAAACCTTTATCCGTCAGCTCTTGCAATTATTCTTTTAGCTCCTTTAACTCGGTTGGAGCCATTCTATAGGGAGCAATAGAAATAGAGGCAGTACCCGGAGCTAACTCAATCCCAAATTCGATCTCTCTAACTGGGGGTAGTCCTGGTAACTCTTCCGGGAAAACATCTAGGTACTCACATACCATGGGTACCGACTCAATTCTCAAATCAGTTTCTTTCGTTTCAACACAAAGGCAAGGAAAGCCTCGTACCCCTTTCTCAAATACTTTTGAGTCGACAGGGTTGACATCACTACTGGTAACCTATTTGGCTTATCTGATTCAACACGAATAAGATTACCATTTTCATCTCTCAACTCAATATGCTTCTTCCCACAATTCACAACTACTCCATGAGTAACTAACCAATCCATCCCAAGCATGACATCAAACTCATCAAATGGTAATAACATAAGGTCGACCGAGAAACAATGACCCTTAATCATCAAAGGGAAACCTTTGCAAACTCTATCAACCAATACACACTTGCCTAGGGGATTAGACACTCTTATTATGAATTCAGTAAACTCTACGGGCATGCTCATACTAGAGACTAATTTCATGCATATGTATGAGTGGGTGGATCCCGGATCAATTAAAGCTATAACACGAGTATTATGGAGAGAAAAGGTACCCGTGATTATGTCGGGGGAAGATGCCTCTTCACGAGCACGAATGGCATATGTCCTCGCCGGTGCTCTACCCTCGACTCTAGTAGCTTGCTCTCTAGATGGATTCTTGCTACCCATTTCATTTCCCGGGTTTCTCAGTGGTCTTCCCTTATCAGTATTTCCCGATCTTGCATACTGAGGCTTTTCTTTCTCGCCCACCTCGGGGCAGTCTATGATAAAGTGGTCTAAGGACCCACAACAGAAACATTCTTTCTCGTTAGCTCGACACTCACCAGAATGGCGCCTGCCACACTGAGGACATTCTGGTCTACTTGGTCGAACGTTGCCCACACTAGCAACTGAAGTGGTCTGCCCTTTCGACCTCGAAAATTGCTTACCTTTACTTCGAGTTGAAAACCCCGCTGAAGCGACTGATCGAGTAGTAAAATCCCTCAACTTCTTAGATGAGGATTGATGAGACTTATTTAGTTGTCTCTTCCTCGAGTCACGAGACTCATTCTCAGCTCGTCTCTTCTTTTTAGCCAGCTCTTCGGCTTTACAGGCTCTATCTACCAACACTACAAATTCCTTTAGTTCGAGGACTCCCACGTATAAACGGATATCTTCATTTAATCTGTCCTCGAATCTCTTGCACATGACGGCTTCGGTAGACACGCACTCTCGTGCATACTTGCTAAGCCTTACGAACTCCCGTTCATAGTCGGTTACTAACATACGATTTTGCTTCAGTTCTAAGAACTCCTTCCTCTTATGGTCGATGAACCGCTAACTGACGTACTTTTTCCGGTATTCCTCTTGGAAAAATTCCCAGCTAATTCTCTCCCTCGGCACCACCGACACCAGGGTGTTCCACCATCGATAGGCTGAATCTCTCAGGAGAGATACCGCACACTTTAAGCACTCCTCAGGTGTGCAAGATAACTCGTCAAATACCCTGCTGGTATTCTCGAGCCAGAATTTCACTTTCTCTGGGTCATCATCTTTATTTACCCAAAATTCCTCGGCTCCTTGCTTCCGAATCTTATCCACCGAAGGCCTTTCTCTTCTCACGACCTCAACCACTTGAGGAGCTACTGGAGCGGGTTGAGGAATTTGTGGGGGTGGAGGGGGTTGAGCGTTAGGATTTGCTCGGGTATACTCAGTATACCAGTTGCTCATTATGTGGAGAAAGGCTTCTCGAGCCTCTTCCCCCTGACCCAAGGTCTCGGGTCTACTATTAGTCGGTGCGGTCCCTTGAGCGGGAGCCGGTGCGTTACTCGCAGCATCATCGACTGTAGTTCGATCAGGATCAGAATCCATATACTACATAAAACACAATTTTATACGTCAGGAGTTATCACACTATCATTACTCAGACACCCTTACATATGGCATGTATAGCTAGACTCGTACTTACGCTATGTTAGTCCTAGAACCTACTAAACCGTGGCTCTGATACCAATAAATGTAACACCCCTTACTCGTGCCCGAAGCCGGGACCGGGATTGAGGCATTACCTAATTAATCTCACTTGACATCTCGAAACGGGCTATAAAATTTCGTTTAAACTCATCACTTGCACTTACTCAGCCTAAGAGGCCCCAAACATACCTCCGAGAGGTATCTGAACTATTCTGGAGCTTTTTACAAGCTCAGGAACTTTTCAACAAAACAGGGGCCACACGCCAGCGTTGGTCTAGGGACACGCCCGTGTGCTTCTAAGACATGTCCGTGTCGTCCACCCGTGGTCGACCCTGACCAACTTCACACGGCCTAGACACACCCGTGTCTTCCACCCGTGGTCGACCCTGACTAACTTCACATGGCCTAGACACGCCCGTGTCTTCCACTCGTGGTCAATTCTGACTAACTTCACACGGCCTAGACACGCCCGTGTCTTCTGCCCATTTTCAATTCTGACTAACTTCACACGGTCTAGACACGCCCGTGTCTTCTACCCGTGGTCAATTTAAATTCCACAATTAATGTGCAGACTTCACACGGCCTGGGCACACGCCCGTGTCCCTAGCCCGTGGAGCACACTGACTTGCAAACCTAGTATGCAAGGGGACACACGGTCAATTCACACGCCCATAGGGCTGACCGTGTGTCACACACGATATAGACATACGCCCGTGTGTCTATTCATGTGGACAATTAGATGGATATCTACCAAGCCTTTTGCCAACCCACATTACACACATGCAAATACTGATCTATCTCAACACAATTCACAACCCAAAAGCATATCCAAGTACTCAATTCAACAACCATACACGAAGGCATACACTTCAAAACAAAAATCACTTTCTTTAATCATAAAAATTTGCCAAGTATCGGTCTAACTTAATATACCATTACAAAAGGAGGTTTTGATGCCTTACAAAGCCAACACTTTGGCCAACAATTACGACCTAACAAAATACTCGAGTCCTATACATGCCGTACTCAAAATAAGTCTAAATTGTTATACCAAAGTGGTGTCGATAGTGTGATTTCTGAACTTTTACGTCTCCGATCCTCGAGTTATCACGGAAATACTACAAGGAAAAAGAGTAATGAAAGGGGTAAGCATAAAGCTTAGTAAGTTTGCATGGATATGAATAGCAACAATAAGCTCATAATATAATCCATTCATGACATTAACTAACTATACACAAGTCATAGGCTTCTTGCCATACTTACTCACAATTACCCTTATTTAGCACATACCATACCACATATCGTAATCGTTTCTTTGTGACTTGTTCACGAGTACCTGTATTCTCTCATTCATATGACTTTAGTACAAATCTCATTTTTTACTTCTAAACCCATCTACTTATCCCTTTAATCACTAGGGATAGTCAAAGATGCATATTTAACATCGTTCATGTAGGGACGAAGCCAATGCCACATCCCCGAGGTGGTCTTACATTGAGGTACTTCTAAACACCAATGCCATATCCCGGATATGGTCTTATATGGACTTTCACATCAAGTATCGATGCCATATCCCGGATATGGTCTTATACGATTTCATATTCATTACCGAAGCCATATCCCGAATATGGTCTTATACGGGATCTCAACTCAGTGCCGAGGCCATGTCCCGGACATGGTCTTATACGGGACCTTATCTATTTCATATCTCGATGATAGCATTTTCATATTCACATGGTCCACTAGGACTTCAACATCTCATTCAACATCAATTTAATGGAGTGTCATGCATCAATATGATATCAAGCATTCTCAATTATGCTAACATAAATGTTGTATTAATCACATACAAACTTACCTCGATTTCAAAATGAGCTAGCTCGACGGTTTAGTCCGAGACTTTGTTCTTTCTCCGATCGAGGCGAAATCTCGGCTCTCCTTGCTCTATAATAGCAATTTAGCTCATTTTAATCATCTCATTAATAAAAGCATTTCAATAATCATGCTTAGATAAAATTACTATTTTGCCCCTAGACTTTGGCAAAATGACCATTTTACCCCTAGGCTCGGAAATCAATTCTAATCAAATTTCTACCTTTAATAAGCCTAGCTGAACATTTATTTCTCTTATGGCTATCATCAAAACCCAACATTTCACACATTTACTACCAATTTTACAACCTTTAACAAAAAGTTCTTTTAGGTGTTTTCATGGCAACACCTTTCACAAAAGTTGTTCATCTAACAACTAAGACTCATTTTCTTCCATAAAAATGCAGCAAATCACATACAAGCTCTCATGGAAAAACTCTAAACTTTTCACCATATTGCAAGATAGTCCCCTCATTAGAAAGCTTAAGCTTTAGGGGTTCTAAATGTATAATTTTTATCAAGAAATGATCACTAATGCACTTACTTGCAAGGAGAGAAGCTTGCTGAAATTTTTGAGCTCTAAAACCCCTGTGTTTGCTGTCAATTTTAGTGGAGAAGAAGAGAGAAAAAGATGATATCTTTTTCCCTTTCCTTATTTTATTAATACAAGTCAAATTATACACCTAACTTCAACAACTTTGACCAATTTTTACTCCTATTGTCCCCTATGGCCGGCCAACCATTAGCAAAGGGGCTAATTGCCCTTTAAAAACCTCAAATTAATATTCTATGGCTATTAGGCACCTTTAGCTCATAAAATGGAACTTTTGCACTTTATGCGATTTAGTCCTTTTTCGCGATTAAGCATGAAATCGCTAAAATTAAGGCACCAAAATTTCATACACTTATACTATCATGCTTTGACTCATAATATAACCTAAAAATGAATTTTTCAAATCTCGGATTAGTGGTCCCAAGATCACTGTTCCGGCTAGCCCCTAAATCGGGCTGTTACACCAATGCCACACCCCAGATGTGGTCTTACGTGGGGTCACTTCTAGATGTCGATGTCATATCCCAGATATGGTCTTATACGTGATTTTATATCGATTGTCAATGCCATATCCCGAATATGGTCTTATACGATTTTCATATTCAATGCCGATGCCATATCCCAGATATGGTCTTATACGAAATTTCAATTTGGTGCCGAGGCCATGTCCCGGACATGGTCTTATACGGGACCTTCCTCATCTCAAATCTTGATGATATTATTCTCTCATTTATTTAAGTCCAACCGGGACTCCAACATAACAATTCTCCTCATTTTCTCATTCAATATCATTAATATCAAACATTTTAAAACTAAATAACATGATGTTGAATTTATTACACACAAACTTACCTCGATTTCAAAATAGGCCAAATTATCGATCTAATCCGATACCTTGCCCTTTCCTCGGTCAAGGTTAATTCTTCGTTCTTCTTGATCTATAATAACAATTCAGCTCGTTTAATTATCATATTAATCAACACACTTCTATAATCATACTTTGACAAAATTACCATTTTGCCATTATACTTTCACAAAATGACTATTCTACCCCTAGGCTTGTAAATCAATTCTAATCAAATTTCTTTCTCTAACGAGACTAAATGAACATTTATTTCTCTTATGGAAACTCTCAATACTCATCATTTCACACATTTACCACATATTTTGCAACCTTTACAAAAAGGTCCTTTGAGGTGTTTTCATGATAACACCTTTCACAAAAGTTGTTTATCTAACAACTAGGACTCATATTCTTCCATAAAAATGCAGCAAACAAGATAAATTCTCACATGGAAAAGCCCTAGGTTTTCAACCATTTTGCAAAATATTCCCCTCATTAGCTAGCTTAAGCTTTAGGGGTTCCAAAAGTACAAATTTTATCAAGAAAGACCATTAAAACACTTACTAGTAAGGAGAAAAGCTTGCTGAAATTTTTGAGCTCTCAACCCTCTATTTTGCTGCTAATTTTCGGTGGAGAAGATGGAGAGAAAAGGTGATATTTTTCTTCTCTTTATTTTAATATAAACCATCAATTTAGTCACCAAATTTCTACCAACTTTCACTCATTTTTCAACTCTTTGTCCCCTATAGTTGGCCACCCTATTTCTAAGGGTCTAATTGCCCACTAAAGGCCTCCAATTAATATTCTATGGCTATTTGGAACCTTTAACTTGTAAAATAGAACTTTCACACTTTATGCGATTTAGTCCTTTTTTCGCGATTAAGCATGAAATCGCTAAAATTAAAGCACCAAAATTTTCATGCACCCATATAATCATGCTATAACTCATAATGTAATATTAAAATAATTTTTTTCAAGTTCAAATTAGTGGTTCTGAAACCACTATTTCGACTAGCCTCTAAATCGGGCTGTTACAGTGTGACCCTTGTATGATTGAAAAAATTCTAAGTTTTCTGAAATGTTCGTATGTTATCGGTTTAATCCCAAACCACTTTTAAAGCATGTTTAAGGCCTCGTAGGACCTCATAAAGGACAACGTGATTGTATTGAATGATGTATGAGAATGATTGCTTGAGGTTGATAAATGTAAGCTATGTGTTATGCATTGATCGTTAATACCTCGTAACCCTATTTCGATAATGAATACGGGTTAGGGGTGTTACATTTGCTTCAGTGGTTTAGTGTTTTGGATGTGTGTGTTCGAGGTCATAGGTTCAAATCTCACTTTTCGAATTTTTTTGGTATTTTTGTCTTAACTTCTATTCCTGATCATCTGGCATACGTAATATTTTTGCTCAACTTATGATAAGAATGAGTCTGCTGGTTTGGTGGTAAGGTGTTTGTTAGCTTACCCTAAGGTCTTGTGTCCGAATCTTGTGTGTGCAAAATGGAGATCATTTTTGTTTTGAGTTCAGAAGAAAAAGCTTATGTGGTTAATATGTGGAAGTTAGTGGGGTAGTTTTCAAAGTTAGTGATGAGGGATTTCCTCCCCATTTTCCTCACACGTCTCCCACTCTCTCTCCTTCTCTCTCATTTGTCGTTTATTTGTTTCTTTTGTCCCATTTTCCCTTTTTTTTGTTTGTTTTTTTCTTTCTTTTCACTTTGGTTTTTCTTGTTGTGGTAACCGTGAGTTTTTCTGCCATTTTTTTCTCTGTTTTTCTCTTTTCTTGTTTGTTCTATTTCCTAATTCTTCTCTCAAATAGTCCATTTCCATTCTCTTTGAATATGTCTTTTGTAAGGTACTATTGTTTTTTATTCCATCTATTGTCGACTCTTTCTCTATTTTTTGTTCTTTTATTGGAGAAGTTTGTGGGGTATTCAACGTTTCTTCGGCAAGTTCAGGGATTTTTGAAGTAGTTGTTCCGTTTGGGTAAGTAACTGAGTGCCTTGAAGGGGGCTGAGTCGTGCTGTTAGGATCTCTTATTTGATGGTTTTGATCAATTGTTGAATTGATTGTTGGTATTTAAAGCTAATTGGTTCATTTTAATTGCTATTTTAGGGTCAGGAGGTGTATCGCATCATCGAGTTTTAGAATCAGTAAGGTGTGTAACGAAAACCCAAGAAAACAACGATCGAAAAAAGCTAAAAGTTAAGGCTGTTGGCGCCACATGGGCATGTGTAGGTCGTGTAGGCCACACGGGCTGGCCAATTGGGCTGTGTCGGCCACACGAGCATGTAGGCCCATTTTCTGAAAAATTTCATCTAGGCCCGTTTGACTCTGAAATCCGTAATTAAACTTTCTATAAGGTTCATATTGCTTAATTAGGGCTTGAAAACAAGGTATCTATTAATTTGGTTTTGTGTATGATGTTTTTAAAATATGTGAAATATATTTGCATGATCTGATATTGTTAGTTCTGATGGTATGTTTTGATTCACTATGTATGTATATGTGTGTATGATATGTGATTGTGTTATTTAGTATTTTTGAATCAGCTATATGACCATGCATTTGACATTGTGGCAATTCTGGTTATGGTGATTTGTATTTCTAATACATCTGTCTGCAAAGCATGAAATCACATGCTTAGTGGTTTCTATTAAGAATATGAAAACATGTTCAATATGTTTATCATTCTGTTCAGTTTATGCATGCCATGTTACATTGCATGGGGTTGTGATATTATGGTACGGAGGAAGTTCTGCCAGTTTAATGATTTACATTATCTGGTGGTTTATCAACATTTTCTATTCTGGCAGTTAGGCTGCAACATAGTGGCTTGACCACATATATGATTTGGCAGTTTTAATTGCAATTTCTAGTGGCATTGTCCGCGATTATCTATTAGTGTGATTTTGGATGGACAAGTTCTGGGGAACTCTATTTTGGTGTGTAGCAAAGTTGGGTAGGAAGTTTTCTGGAAAATTTGCATTATGTTTTTTGAAAAATACAGCATTGGCATATTCATGCATAATCGGTTCTGTTTAATTGATTGATATGAAATTCTCTGTGATACTCTGGTTTGTATATTGTGATTGCGTGTTTCATATTCAAGTTTCATTATACATTGGGCTCTGTAGCTCGCCCCTTTGTTTTATTTCTAACATTCTAGGTCGTCAGGAAAATTTAGCATCGGACGGCGTGCGAGAGCTCGAATTGTTTTCGATTTATTTATTTGAAGGTTTACATTTTAATTATTTTGGTTTGGAAACTTGTTCAGACTTTTGTTTTTGGTTTTTGTTCTGTTGTTTGTCTTCGTGTGTTTTAACATGACACTGCGAAACCACATGGGTTAATAACTAAAAATTTGGTTTCAAAATTAAAACTCTGTAAATTTTTCGCTAAAAAATTAAGTGACCTTTTAAGTGTTTTTCTAAAAATAATCAAATAGTTTTAACGTTTGTTTTCCTTCAATCTAGAAAGGGTTTTGCCAAAAATAATTACTTTCAAAACCCAAATTTGCATTGAAATTTTGGGTTTGAAACAAGTGATTTCGTACTTAAGTATTTTTATACATTTGTAAGAGTGTGTTGCCAAATTTAACGTATTTTGAAATTAAGTTAAACCTGAGTTGGGTAAAGAGTTTGTGATTTTCAGTGACGCGTCATTGAACGGTTTGGGTTGTGTTTTGATGCAAGAAGGCAAAGTGATACTTATGCTTCCAGACAGTTGAAACCACATGAAAATAATTATCCGACGCATGATTTAGAGTTGGCCACTATTGTATTTGCATTGAAAATTTGGCGACATCATTTATAAGGTGAAAAATGTCATATCTTTACTGATCATAAAAGCTTAAAGTATATAATGACTCAGAAAGATTTGAATTTGCAACAACGAAGATGGCTCGAGTTGTTGAAAGACTATGAGTTAGTGATTGATTATCATCCGGGTAAAGCGAACGTAGTCGCGGAGGCACTGAGTAGAAAATCATTATTTGCTTTGTGAGCGATTAATACACAGTTATCTTAGTCTGATGATGGTTCGGTTCTAGCGGAGTTAAAAGCTAAACCGGTATTTCTTCAACATATTTGTGAAGCTCAAAAGTGTGATAATGAATTGCAAGCTAAAAGAGTGCAATATGAGTCGACTACTGATTCAGATTATCAGATCGGATCCGATGATTGATTAATGTTCCGAAGTGGAATTTGCGTACCAAATAGTTCTAAGCTTATTCAGAAAATTCTACACGAAGCACACAGTGGTAGTTTATCTATTCACCAGGGAAATACTAAAATGTATAATGATCTGAAACAGTTGTATTGGTGGTTGGGTATGAAACGAGACATTTCAGAGTTTGTGTCGAGATGTTTGGTTTGTCAACAAGTTAAAGCCGAACATCAAGTGCCTTCGGGATTACTACAGCCTGTGATGATACCAGAGTGGAAATGGGATAGAGTTACGATGGATTTTGTATCGGGTTTGCCTCTGTCTCCGAAAAAGAAAGATGCTATTTGGGTTGTTGTTTATCGACTGAGAAATCAGCACATTTCATTTTGATACGTACAGACTATTCGTGTAACACCCCAAACCCGGCCCATTCGTTACGACCGAATTTGAGATGCCACTGCGAAAAAACGTTTGAAGACTGATTTCACTTTTGGGAAAAACATTAAAAATTTTGTCATTTGAAAACCAGATCCAATTAAAAATTCTAAATAATATAAGCTTGACAAAAATATCCAAATTAAAAGCACTTCCAATATTAATTTAATGGTCGTCTAGCTTAAACATAATAAAAATGCTCAAATAGAAATACTTAAATACTTTTAGCTGGGCCTTATTACAATAAATAATTAAACAAAAGTTCTTAGTAATAAACTGAATAAAATAAAGAAGATGTCTTCTGCATGGGCCACCTCGTATCCACTCCAACCCGGTCCAATCACCACGAATCATCTGCGATATTTAATAAAAATTGGGTGAGTCATACAGACTCAGTGTGTAATTAGTCCACTGAATTCCACCCACATGTTAACCACATATTAACTCATATATCAGATATCAATTATCAAATTCACATGTTATCACATTCTAGGCTTGGCCCATATTCATATCACATTCATCTAATAGGGTAGTTGACCACATAATTTCCACATACTGGGCTTAGCCCATTTCCACATTAATCCACATATCATATTGGGCTTGGCCCATTTCCACATATGTTCACATAAATATGCAATTATGAAGCCCAACCCAAACCTAGGGTCCATCCGCTACACACCCCCTTATCCAGCCTACCACACACCAGGGGATTATCAAATCACCCTCTCCTTTTCACTCCAAAGGCAATCACTGCCGTCCACGTGCAATTAAGCACAATAGTCCACAACGCGACCTCAGTCAGCGTCAATCCACGATGTAGCCGTAGCTAACACCAAAACCATGATGGGACACATAGTCACTCATCAACCACGATATGGCACATAGCCGATATCAACCACGATGAGGCACATAGCCACTCATCAAGCCACGCGAACTAAATCACAATTAATCCACAACGTGACCTCAGTCAACGTCAATCCACGATGTAGCTCAAGGCTAACATCAAAAACCACGATGGGACACATAGTCACTCATCAACCACGATATGGCATATAGCCGATATCAACCACGATGAGGCACATAGCCACTCATCAAGCCACGCGAACTAAATCGCAATTAATCCACAACGTGACCTCAGTCAACGTCAATCCACGATGTAGCTCAAGGCTAACATCAAACCACGTACTCGAAGTACACCCGTACCTTCTTTCATATCCCAACCCATGCACATGCCACATAAAATAATGATACAATGTAAAGATGCATGAGCATGTTCATCAAGCATATTATCACATATTCATATTAATAATCACATATCATCAGGTTTGGTACTTACCGGATTATCGACATACCCCTTGAGGGTATCCTTATCACAATTTCCACTGCACTAGTTAGCACATTCATAATACATACACAGTTCACATACATATCATATACCCGGAAAATGGTGGGTTAATCACACACCTGATCACTTGGAGAACTATGCTTTTGATACTGATGCTATCACTAGGCGATACTACGGCTATTTGCCTACTTTCTTGTTCGATTGACGCTGGTCCACACCCCGGTGGCCAATCCCTAACTGCCGAGACAGATCTCTTCTTAAACTTCGGGATAGAGACCTTCCCTTTCCCTTCTTGAATGGTATTCACCCCCATCAACACGCGAAAGGGTCTTGAAATCCCGAAAAGCTTGATCTAATGCTTAGATCATTAATCCCTTGTTGCCGTTTGACTTAAGAATCAAGTCTTGAAATCTCTGCTATACTCTTCTTGCATTCGACCAAGCATTGAATCAATTAACTTGGTTAGTTTTCGGCTTTTGAATAATTAATGAACACATATATTTACTAAACATGGCCTTGGTCGAATACTATAGACACTTACCTTGTGGATTTTAAATCCGAAACTCACTTAGAATAACTAGGGAACACGTGGCCTATGGTGTACCTTCGGGAAAAGAACTTCTCCTTCCTTGTAGTCGACACTTAGTAAATCCCGAAAGATCTCCTTACTTGAAGAAATCGATTACACCTTCACTTCAACCTTCAGAGATTTGGCTATGGCTAGATGATGATCTCACAACTTTCGGCTTTTGGAGGGATTAGAAAGAAAAGAGAAGGAAGAATAAAGATGGAGGATTCGGCTATGGCTTCTAATGGAGAGGAAAATATTCGGCTAGGTTCCAACAATTACTTAATTTCGGCTTGACAAAAGAAAATAAAGAAAAGAAGAGAAGAGAGCACTAAGAATTCGGCAGAGAAAGGAGGAAGCACAAATTGATGAGTAGCCCTCCTTCCTTCCTTTTATAGCCGAAATTATCATCTAAGGAGTCCCTTACTTGGCCACCACTCCTCTATTTTAATAGCTTTATCTCTTTAATTATCACTTAAAATAAAAGATAATTCAGCAACTATCCTTACTTAGCCGAAATTATTAAACTCAAAGTCCCTTACTTGGCCATCACTTCTCCCTTATTTTCCTATTTATCTCTTTATTCAAATTAAAAGAATTTAATCCAACAATTATCTCTTGAAAATAATGATAAATAAATCCCTTATTTATCCACTATTTATAAAATAATAAAAGCTCCTAATTTATAGCCATGTGCCGTCCACCTCTCTGCTCCTTGTAGCAAAATAAAATTTCTTTTATTTGCTTCCCATGTGACTCGAACTTAGGCCCATTCCTCTTGCATATGGTGCCATTTCCATAGGCCCTAAGTGGCATCTTCAGACCACTTTTCCAAGCCTGTTTGTGTGTCAAATTTCACAAACTTTTTCTTTTAAGGCCACCTTGCCTTAATTTCCCCTTTTAAACCTTAAAACTCGTCATTTCTAGGTCATTTTTAAGTTTCCAAAAATTTTCGATCGGCTCTGTAAACTTGAAATTTCCTTACATTTCCAAGTTTCCAAAAATGTTCACTTTCCATTTTCCTTACATTTCCTAGTTTCCAAAAATGTTCACCTTCCATTTTTAAACTTAACATTTCCATGCATTTTCAGGTTTCCAAAAATGTTCATTTCTAACTTATTTTCACTCATTTCTGGGTTTCCAAAAAATGTTCAAAATTTATTCATAATACTTAAAACATGTCACTTCATACAATTAAACCGAAAATGCATAGGCCCTATTTTAGGATGTTACAATTCGCTTAATAAATTGGCTGAATTGTACATTTCTGAGATTGTTAGATTGCACGGGGTGCCAGTTTCTATTATTTCAGATAGAGATCCGGGATTTACATCGCGATTTTGGAAGAAATTGCAAGAAGCTCTGGGTACGAGGTTGAACTTTAGAATAGCATTTCATCTGCAAACCGATGGTCAATCTGAGAGAGTGATCCAAATTCTCGAAGATATGCCTCGTTGTTGTGTTTTAGAATTTGAAGGCAACTGGGAGAAATATTTGCCATTGGTTGAATTCGCGTATAATAACAGCTTTCAATCGAGCATAAAGATGGCACCATATGAAACATTGTATGGTTGAAAATGCCAAACTCCATTATACTGGATTGAGCTTAGTGAGAAAAAGATTCACGGGGTTGATTTCATTAGAGAGACTGAAGAAAAAGTGAAAGTATTTCGCAATAGCTTGAAAGCAGCTTTGGATCGACAGAAATCATGCGCGGATTTGAAACGAAAAGACATTGAATTTCAGATCGGCGACAGAGTATTTTTGAAAGTATCTTCGTGGAAGAAAATTCTTCGATTTGGTCGCAAAGGCAAACTGAGTCTGCATTTCATCGGGCCGTATGAGATTATTGAACGAATAGGGCCAGTGGCATATCGGCTAGCTTTACCGTCAGAGTTAGAAAAGATCCATAATGTGTTTCATGTATCGATGATACGACGGTATCGATCAAATTCATCACATGTAATTTCTCCGACAGAGATTGAAATTCAACCTGATATGACTTATAATGAAGACCCGATCAGAATTTTAGCTCGAGAGGTTAAAGAATTGAGAAATAAACGCATAACTATAGTGAAAGTTTTGTGGCAACGTCACGGGGTTGAAGAAGCTACGTGGGAACTCGAAGAAGCTATGATAAAATAGTACCCTAACCTCTTTTCTGGTAAGATTTTCGGGGACGAAAATCCCTAAGGGGGGAGAGCTGTAACTGCCCGTTTTTAGTTAAATTGGAACAGTGGTTTTAGGACCACAAATCTGAGGTCAAAATAATCATTTTATTAATATTTTAATTTATACAGCATGATAGTATGATTGTGTGAAAGTTTCGTTAAGAAATTTTATCGTTTGAGTGTTTAATTTGATAAAAAGGACTACATCGCGTAAAGTGCAAAACTAGAGTTCTATATGCTAAAGGGGTTTAATGGCTATGAAATTAAATAGTAGAGATCATTATGTTGTAATTAGACCATTGTTAATGTTAGTTGAAATTTATGTACATGGTTTAAGTGATTTTTAATGGTTTATCATTAAGGTTAAAATGGTAAAATAATAATATCAACTTAAAATTAAAAACATAAAATATGTATCATGTTCTCCATGCCTTGTTTTTGACCTAAATTAGAAGGAAAGAAACTATTTTTGAGCTTTTGGATGTTCGGCCACTAACACTTGTGCATGTAAGTCCATTTTTGTTTCGTTTTTAATCATTTCTATGTTTTTGAGATCGTTGCAGCTTAGTTTAGCTAGCCTAGGGACTATTTTGCAAAACTATTAAAGGTTTAGAATTTTTCCATTGATGAATCTATGTATTTTTTTATGTTTGATGATAGAAAAAGCATGCTTGTCGTTAGATAAACAACATTTGTAAAGTGAATTTCGACAAAATTGTCAATTAGGGGTTAAAATGTGAAATGTGTAAAATTTATGGTTAAATTATTAATAAATGAAAAATATGGGCTGCTAGAGACCTAATTAAAATTTGGCAAGCATGGGTTTTAATTGAATTGCATGAATTTTTAATTTTATGAAATAAGGACTAAATTGTAAAAATGTTGAAATATTAGGGGCAAAAGTGTAAATTTGCCTTAATGTGTATTTTGGACTAAATTAAATAGATAGATTATTAAATAAGTTAATTTTGATTACATTTAGTGTAACACCCCAAACCCGGCCTAGAAGTTAGGCCCGAATCTGGCGTGTCACAAGGAAAAACTTGTTTGAGAATTACAGCATCTTTGTTAAAACCCAAAACACTTAAGCAATTGTTAACTACTTGAAAACGTAGTTATCTTTAAAAAAAACATTTTTGGTGGCGAAAGCATATTTGAAATAAACATTTTACAAAAATGTGATGTTTAGAAATAGAGTTGCAGAAGCATTTTGAAATCGTTGCGGAAACGTAGATAAAATACAAGTATTTTTGAGAGATTGATTGATGAGTCAACAATCAAGGTAGTGAACTTTGAAACCGTGACTTTTGAAAATATTGTTGATAATTCGAGAGAAAATTTCCGAGTTAAAATATTTGTAAAAGTTTGTTATAAAATCCATTTATTAATCAATTTTGGAAAACCATTATTTATGATTTTAGAAATTCCCCGTTAAAACAATTCAAGCAATATTATAAGTAATGACTAAACATAAAGTAATTTAAAACATATCCTGCAGGCCTTATTACAACTTAAACAAAAATAGAAAAATAATAAAATAAACCGAAATAGAAATTTAAAGTTCAATAACACCATTTCTAAAGTATGGCCTCCACCGAGTCATCCATGGGCCCAAGTCCTCATTACGGAGCATTACCTACAAGGGTTAAGAAAAAGGGGGTGAGTTACAAGAACTCAGTGTGAAATCCCTTACAGTCATCCACTGGGCTGAACCCATATAGCAACATCTTGGGCCGGAGCCCACTATCATAACAGAACACATATATATATATGAAGCAAATGTATGCAACCCAACCCATCCAACCAGTCTCTCCCCCGTACCAACCAGTCTCTCCTATGGGGATCAAGTCAACCCACCCCGCCAGTCTCTCCAATTTGCAGACAAGCTGTCATTTATAATAATTTTGTGGCTTAACCACCAGAGTATCATATACGGTAATATAATCGGCACACAGCCTTAATCACGATGGCACAAAGCCATATTTAAATTGGCACATAGCCCATATCAGAATTTGTGGCAGAGCCACCGGAATCATATACGGTAATATAATCGGCACACAGCCTTAATCACGATGGCACAAAGCCATATTTAAATTGGCACATAGCCCATATCAAAATTTGTGGCAGAGCCACCGGAATCATATACGGTAATATAATCGGCACACAGCCTTAATCACGATGGCACAAAGCCATATTTAAATTGGCACATAGCCCATATCAGAATTTGTGGCAGAGCCACCGGTCTATACTTCTCTTCATTCAAGTTTCCCATCCCATGCAATATGTGATGATGCGATACACATAACAACATAAAATATCCACATGTATAACAACCATTAGTCTAGTAATTTAATACGATGAATCGGCCCATTATTGAGCTTTGTAATTCAGCCCACTAAGGCATTCTATCAATTCGGCCCATAGGGGCATTTCGGTAAATCGGTCCATAAGGACATTTCGGTAAATCGGTAATTTTACCCACTAAGGGTAATTCGGTAATCTCGCAACCCAGGGGTATTTCAGTAATTTACCCTCCAAGGGTATTTTGGTAATTCGGCAACCTAGACTTAACAACTAATGTGAGGCATAAAAATTGAAACTGTCCATCTGCGTCATACTGACTAAATTGACTATAACTTGAGTTAGAAAACTCAAAATTTAAATCCGTAAATTTTCCTTGAAACTAGACTCATATATATTCTTATTACAATTTTTCCATAATTTTTGGCTTAGCCGTTTAGTACAGTTTATTCATTAAATATTCCCTTGTTTCACTGACCAACAGTTCTGACCTCTCTTACCCAAAATTCAAATATCTTACTTTACAGTTTTCATATGTTGCTCCCACTTGTTTCTTTTGAAAATAGGATCACTAAGGAATCTATACATATAACTTATAACTCATAATTCACTTTGTACAATTTTAAACGATTTTTCCAATACAGAACAAGGAACCACGAAGTCAATCAGAACCAGTCTCACTAAAATTAACATATCACAGAATATAAAATTCCTCTTCCTCCTCAGTTTCCTTCATATAAAAATAGACATAGTAATCTTTAATCTGATATCTTTTTCACTTTCTAATTCCCTTTATCCTATTTTTCGTGATTTTTCAAAATCACATCACTGCTGCTAACCAAACTGTTTCATTGCAAAATATGGTTACCACTACTAAAATACGTACGCCCGAGTGGTCACGGATGCCGGTTTCCGATTTCCTTCGGTATTTCGACCGAATCACAGAACATTTCATGCAAACTTTCATAGATATATGAGATTACCACCATTTCAAACATGTATTCGGTAGGGTACGGGATTACACACCTTATTCGGAATTCGTAACACGATACTCTCCGCGGCACCTAAAGGTACAATCGGTCAACAATTAGTCCAAAGCCCAAAATACAACTTCAACCAAGTATTGCGATTGATTAACAATCTATATCACTTACCAAAAATTCGAGTCTCTTATTACGAGGGATAGGTGATCGAGCGATTTGGTTCCTATAGTGACCGATTAGTCCAAACTATTAATCCATTTAGCAACCAATCGAATAATGAACGATATCAAATAATCCATAAAGAACTCCTTACCTTGTTGATAATGGATTCGATTTCCACCACTTGACTTATGGCTAGAATGATATTCGCCCACCCACTAAGATCACTACGAAAGAAGATATTGATCACAACATGAAAGTGATGGAGAGAGTGATGTTTCAATAAGAAACAAGATAGAATAACCGAATAACAATGAACACAAATATTCGGCTAGGAAGAAAAAGAAAATGAAATGAAAAGAATAAGACCACTTACCTATTCGATCCAAGAAGTGAGTGCCCACACGAACGAGAAAGAAAATGTGAAGGAGAGCTTATGGAGTGGAAGGTTCGGCTATGGAGGAAATATGAATAAGAAAATTCGACTATGAATTAAAGTGGAAGAAAGAAGGTTTGAAGATTTTGTGAAAGAAAAGAAAAGAAAAGAAGGAGAAAGGGTACTATCTAGTTTCGATTTTCAAAGGGGAGATGAGAAAAGTAACTTGGTCACCATGACTAGGTGGTTTCGGCAAGACAAAGAAAGAAAGAAAGAATGCTCACTATTGGCTTGAAGTTTTGGCAATGAGAGAAGAAGTTTGGAGAAGAGACACAAAATAATGCAAAATGGATTTTGGCTTAACAAGTACCAAAATTTCTACCAAAAGGCTAATGAAATTCGGCTACCCTCTCCCCCTATCCAAAACCGTGCAACCCATGACAATAAGGTCAAAATTTGGCCAACCAAACTTTCCAAAGCAACACCCATGAAAAAGGCCACATGTCCCCCTATCTTGCCTTTTTCTTTTGATTCCTTTCCTTACCTTCCTCCTTTCCTTGTTTCTTTAGCCATCATACCATAATTAAAAAGTCCAACTTGCCTTATAAACCCTCTTGGCCGACACTATGGTTGAATAGCATAAAAAAAATTAATCAAAAATTGCACTAGATGGGATTTGAACCTCCTCCCTCAAACCTTCTCTCCTTAAAGTGCTTAAACATAAAAATTTTGCTAAGGCTCAATTTGAACCCGGAACTTCCTAGAAAACTCGTAACTTTCCAAAATCACCTTCCTAATAAATCCAACTTGAAATAATGCCATTCACTTGTTCTCAAAAATTTTAAACACTCCTACGCCCAAGGTCCAATGGGCCCAATAGGTCCAATTCTACTAGGCCCAATTTTGGGATGTTACATTTAGATCAAGAAAAGTGAAATACAGATTTAGATCGGGGAAAGAACAAGGTTTCGGGCTAATCGACTTTTTATGTCATTTTTGCATTCGAGGTAAGTTCGTATGTAATAAGCTTTGTTATAATTTTATTTTATATACTTTGATATTGCATAAATTGTGAGTACGACTCTACGGGCATGTTCGACAATGATTCGGCAAGTGAGAAATCCCGGTTGAACCTTAGGAATAGATTAGGATACAAATGACATGTCATTAGGGGTGATGTGATTTGGGTGCTGGTCTGTACATCCTACCGGTGGCTGAGTTATCCGGCATGTGTTGCGAATTCTCGTCAGCTTGTATGAGCAGCACTGTGTAGCTTCGTCATGACCGTCAGCTTGTGTAAGCAGGCCCGTTGATAGCTCGAGAGTGAGCATTATATGTGATACGAAATTGAGATAGCTTTGGCTATGTATGTGGCACTTAGGGTGCGAGATTCCCGAGTATTCGATATTATTCTGAATGGTTCAATGGGTATATCAAAGATAAGGATGAGTATGAGATTGATACGAAATGGTACAGCTATGTACATGAACCGTATAAGCTTTGAATCGAAGAAACTTGTGAAGTTTAATTCTAACCTTGTGATTTAAAATGTGATAGGTTTGTATATTTATATGAATTGTATATAGATATGTTCAATTGTTGATTGGTATATTTTTTTAAGTTGTTTTTATTATCATACGAGCTTACTAAGCTATATATAGCTTTTTTGTTTGTTTTTCCGTGTTTTATAGTGAAATCAAAGCTAGCTCCGATTCGGGAATCGTCGGAGACTTTATCACACTATCCAACAATCACTTTGGTACTTTTGAATCTATGTTTTTGGGATATATGGCATGTATAGGAACTTTGGTCATTTTGGTTATGGTTTGGTAATGAAATTAGTCATTTGAAATGGCTTGTAAATGTTAAATGTTTTGGTTTTGTAAATAGCCATGAGAGTTGGCTTAATTTGGTTGATTTGGTTGTGTCTACATATGTGCATATGGCTTTGGATATGTGTTTAATGATGGTTATGTTATGCTTGTTGATATTTGGTAATTAGGGGTGCTAAATGGTTGAGAATTTAATTTGATATGTTTGTGAGATTAGGCTAAATGATGCAAAATTTGAAATGTCATACTGATTATTTGAGATTATGAGTTTTGGTATGAAATTGAATGGCATATTGTGGTATTGATGTATTTTGTATTGGTTGGTATTGAAATGGTATGAATTATGCTTGAATGAGGTTAATAGAATGCCTATTTTTTTGCCATGAATTGTGTTATTTGGGTTTGGTGTAGGTATATGCAAATTGGGTGGCAAAATGGCTTGGTCAATAGTCTATTTTTGTCCACACAGGCGTGTGTCTCAGCCGTGTGTGACACACGGTTAGGTTACGCAGTCGTGTGTCCCCTAGTGTTGAATTAATAAACAAGTCAGTATGCTCCACACGGCCCATCACACGGGCGTGTGATTGGCCGTGTGGCCTAAGTCAGTATACCCTATAGGTTTGGAACGGCCTAGTATACGGCCTGGCACACGGGCGTGTGTGGCCATTTTCAGGGCACAGGGAATGTGTGTTGGCCTTGTGACCCAAGTCATAGAGTTACACGGGGTCAGATACGGGCTGGGACATGGCCATGTGATCCCATTTCGAACGTCCACACGTCCTGTGACACGGGCGTGTCTTTGGCCGTATGAGACACACGATCGGGTCTTACATGGCTGGACCACATGGGCGTGTGTCCCCTGTATTTTGTAAAAAAATTTAAGTGTTTCAAAAGTTTCCTAAGTTATCGGTTTAGTCCCAAACCACCCCGAATGCATGTTTTAGGCCTCGTAGGCTTATACTAGGGACGATATGCATGTTGTTGAATGATGATATTTTTGGAACTTGTAAATGTATGTGAAATGTAAGTGTAATTGTATAATATGTTCGGTAATGCTACGTAACCCTATTTCGGTGTTGAATACGGATGAGGGGTGTTACATACATGGTCTAGCACATGGCCTCGCACACGACCGTATGACTCAAGATCCAAAATATATCTCACAGCCTAGACACATGCCTGTGTCTCTGGCTCGTGTGTCTCTAGTTCCAAAACAGTGAGTTACATGATCTGAACGTACACCCATGTCTCTAGCATGTGTTCCTCTAATTCTAAAACAGTGAGTTACACGGTGGTGTGGCGTTGACAACCATGTTTTTCGGCCTCTATCGTTCGCAAGTTTTCAGGTTTTCGTTACACACCTGGTATGGGTTTGACGTAAAAGCAGCAAAGGTGATCCCAAAACCTAAAAATGACAACCAATTATGATTTCCCGTAAACGATACACTTGACTTAGCACACGAAATCGAGTTACATCGAAAAGCTTCAACACAAAAATCCCAAATTCAAAAATCACATTTACCTTCACATGATATAGCAAATTTACAGACCTAAAGCATTGAGGAATTGTTATCCTCACGATCTTCGCCTAAAAGAAGACGAATCGAACGATTAAGCAGAGAATTCGAGCAGAGATAAGCAGAATTGATTTCAACAAGAGAATGAACGATAGCAAACGTTAACAAAAATTCAACTACAAACTTACACAATTACTCTTTCAGTCAAAGGACAACGAATAACGCAGCTTCCCGATAAAACAGCAACAAGATTTAACGGAAAGATTACAAAAATTAAAGGACAGAGAAGAGTGATAGGAGGCAAAAAGGAAAAGAAGAAAAAGAAAAAGAAAGAAGAGGAAAAAAACGTAGAGAAAGAAGGGAAAAAGTTTTAATTTAATTAATGATAAACCATAATTTATACATATCTTGACCCCATGCTTGGCTTATTTTTGGATGAATTTTCATTAGATTTGATGAATTCGATGCTCCTAATCCCTTAATTTCATGTTTTACACTCAGGAGAGCTTAGGGAGTCGAAAAGAACGAGAAACGGGACAAAAAGGGATAAAATGGGCCTACCTCAAAAATTAACACGGCCTGGACTGTCGCACACGGCAGACCACACGGCTGTGTGTGACGACTAGAATCGAGCACGGCCAAAGGAATCCACCACGGGCGTGTCCCTGCTGAACCCGAGTTTAATTCTATTCAGAATAAGCTACTTGTGGGCCAAGAAAGGCGTTCCAAAGCCTATATAAACACCCTAGGGGGTGACCTAAAGGGGGACGCAGAGTAGAAGGCAGGAAATATGATCGTTTTTTTCGCGATGTCAAAGTCTTAAAATTTATAAAAAGAATGATCGAACCTGGAAACTAACTATGACAATGATTTGAGGCAAGCGCACCTATCGAACAGTAGTATAGTTTAGTGGCAAGACCGGAATGTTGAACCCAAAGGAACTAAAAGTACTAATACTAACTCTCTTTTTATTATCTAGCCTAAAATAAAGGGAATTTGTTGTTTAATCTAAATTAACTAATTATTAAACTAAAGACTCTAAGACAAAGAAGAATGAATTTGAGAAAATAACTTGAGGAAAAACCAATTGATTAAGATGACACCCAAGGAAGAATCCACCTAGACTTCACTTCTTATCTAACTCTGAACCAGACGATTTATTCATTTGACTTGATCCGTAAGATTCCCTAATGTATATTAAACCCTCTCTCAAAGCGAATAACGTCTAACCCTAGGTTGATTAATTGAAATCTCTTTCAAATTAAAACCCCTAGAATTGCATTAACTCGATCTATGGAATCCCATATTAGGTTTCACCCTAATCCGGCAAAATCTCGTCACCCTATCTCTAGACGCGCGATCAACTCCACTTAACTATGCTAGATCTACTCTTAGGCAGGGACTTTTGCTCCTCCACCTAAGCCACATCAAACTTGGATCAATATCCCGGAAATATCAACACAAGAATTAAGAACACATAATTAAGAACAAATCAAATATTTATCATATAGTTCAGTAAACGATAACAAGATTCATCTGAGTTTCATCCCCCTCAGGTATCTGAGGGTTTAGTTCATAACAATAAAAGAAAACATCTCAGAAGAAAAGATAAAACAAAACATAAAAAATCCCTAAAACTCCTTGAAGGAATTGAAGGAGAGTCCCTCCGTCTTGAGTATAATTCAGGCTTCTAGAGATGAATCAATTGGCTATCCTCGAGTGAATCCCCACAAATCTGCCTTCTCTAGCCTAGCAAGACGCCCCTAGACGATAGCCTTGGGCTCCCCCTTTTAGGTCATACTTAGGGTGTATATATAGGTTTTTGGAATATGTTTCTTTGCCCCTAAGCATCCCAATCCGAATGAAACTTCTCTTTGCCACGGCAGGGGCACGTCCATGGCACACGCCCGTGTGAATCATGGCCAGGCCGTGTTGGACTTCATTAATGAGGCACGGCCGTGTGGTCTTGGGTCCAGGCCGTGCCAATTTCGTGATCTGGCCCAATTGGCCCGTTTTAAGCCCGTTTCTTGTTCTTTTCATCCTCTGGTGCTTTCCCTAGTATAAAACATGAAAATAGAGGATTAAGAGAACCAAATTACATAAAATAAGGGATAATTCATCCAAAAGCATGCTAAATGTGGGATTAAAATATGTTACTTTTACGGTTTATCAAATACCCCCACACTTAAGCTTTTGCTTGTCCTCAAGCAAAATTCTCAACTCATAATTAAAACAAACTTCCCTCAAATCATAATAGTCATTAATAATGTTTCGTCATAATTCAAGGATAATTCATACATGGATAGTTCAACTCAAAGGGTTCTAAAGATTCAAACAGTCTAAGCCATACAATTGTAGCACAAAACATAGGTGTTTCCCCTCATCTAAATAATTACCTCTGATTCAAAATCGACAGGGATTGACATCCTCACTAAAGATTCACTCAAATCACTCAAAGTGTTTAAGGTTCAAAATTAAGCACTCAAAAGTCAAACATGAAAAGTTAATCCCATAGGCTTGCATGAAAATCAAATCTCCACCACTATGATATGAAATGATACACAAATCAAAAGGTCTTTAACAGGGATGTAATGGGGCTTGGGTTAAAGGTGTGGATAAAGGCCGAATTAGAGGGTTAGAGTCGAGACTGAATTGACAAATTACCTAACCAGAAACAATGAACTGAATATAAGTAATTACATCAATTGAAAAATAATAGTACTAATAATTCGAGCTTCTTCTTCAATATTCAAACGTATAAGCTCATTTAATCACAAAACTAATAATGAATATACTTCGATTTTTTTTTCATAAGTACATACATAATAAAGGATAAATTACTGAAATAAAAATCATAGTTAGGCAACTAATCAAATCAAATCTCGATATAAGGGTAGTTAAAAAGGATGGTGATAACAAATAAAAAGGGTTTTGGGTTAATATTAGCGGGTAAGTCGATAAATAGGGTTGTTAGGATTCAACGGGGTTCACTAGGGGTTAATTGTGAAGGTAGGCTTTTAGTGGAGTAAGTGGGTTAAATCCTAGGTGCCTTCATCGTGTCTGTATATCAAATCAAAGGTGTGGTCTCGACATGTATTGTAACATCCTGAAATAGGGGTTATTCGTGATTGAATTATTTTGCTTGTGTTTAAATTTCTATGATATTATTTGTGGTGTTATAAGACTTAATTAGGGGTCTTGAGTAAGCTCGGTTTAGTAGGATAATTCTTAGTATGGCTTATTTAATGAAGAGGATTAAATGAGCTTAGCACTTAAGTTAATTTAAGTGTATATTAAAGCACAAGATGAATTAGTGGCAAGTTGGTTAAAGAGCTTGAAAGGTTGCATGAGGTTAGTGGTTCGAGTAGTAGGTATAGCATTTTTAAAAGTTATTTTTGTATGTTAGCTTTAATGGACGGTCAAACATAATTATGATAGGTGGACTAATAATTTTTGGTAAGTTGAATTGTTGTTTAAGGAAAGCATGGAATAAGGGATAAGATTCCTAAGGTTATGGTAAGATATCTTGAAGTTATGGTAAATTGAGGGACAAAGGCTTGGTTTGTGGGAAATGTTTTGGAAACAAATTCATGGCCTTTATGCCATGAACTTGGACGGCAAAGTGGCTAAAGGGGAGCCAGAAATTTTACCTTAGTTTGGCTAGGATTGAAGTCTTTTCTTTTGGTCATTTCTTTCATTTGGTGCAAAAGTTGCAAAACATTTTCTCTCAAACACTTTTCTTTTGGCCGAATTCTACATTGTGGTAAGCCTAAACTCTTTTGACCATTTGGTCATTTTTGATCATTTGCTATTTTCTCCTTTTCATTCTCTCAAAACCGAAACTTGCATTAACCTTTTGTTCTCCCATTTGTTTTGCTTAAACATCAAAAACCTCCTATACACTCTTCTTTGCCGAAATTATATTTCTCTTCCCATTATTTTCTTTTTGTCCTATAGCCGAATATACCTCTTTGTTGTGCCGAAAATATTCTTCTTCTATCTTGAATCTCTTAGGCCGAATATTGAAGGTAACATAGTTTTCTTTGGGACTTCTCTAGCAATCGGTTTTTGGTAAGGTGGTAAGGGTTTATTTCAAAGGATTATTCTTTTAAGTTTCATTTAAGCCGAAGGCTAATAAACCTTAATGATGATGGTTGATTGTAGGGAAGTGAGGCCGATTCTTTTAGGAGTGTGTTGGATAGTGTTCGAAGGCTTTTGGGGACAAGGAAAGTTTGTGTGGCCGATTTGTCTAATCGGGATTTAAGGCTTTTCGTTAAATATAGGTGTGTGTACATACACATCTTATAACTTTTTAATATGCTAAGTGTTATATTATGCCTAATCGATTTATGTAGACATGGATGTAATATCATCATGGTATTAACAAGGATTCGGGTAAGTCTTTGTGACTATGAGATTACTATTTGATGCTTTTGGGAAGCATGACACATTTGGTATGTGTATTATTGGACATATGGCAATGATAAATTTATTAATGTTGTTAAAATAAACCTTTTGCATGATTTCAGTAAATATACATAATTGTTTGATATGGGTTGATGAGTGGAGGGGCGGTGATATTCATGTCGACGGACACCGGTGTTTTGGTAACACATCGTGACTACGGTCACCAGAGGTTTGGTACCTCCGGAGGTTTGGCACCTCATAGCGACTTGTCCTCGTGGTTAATTCCACCGTGGGTTGGCCCCACTTTGAGATATGGGATGATCTGCCAGTGATTTGGTATCACACGATGGGTTGGCCCCATCATTCGATTTGTGTCTTCGGACACCAGAGATTTGGTATCTCCAGTGATTTGGCATCACATCTGTGACTATATGTCACCAGTGTTTTGGTAACACAATTGTGTCTTTGGACACCAGTGGTTTGGCACCACCAGTGGTTTGGTACCACACGGGGTAGAAAAAGGCGTATGGATGGTTAGGTTGGGTGCATTTTAAACTTATGCATGTTAATTGGTTATAATTTGTGTATGTTGTTGCACTAAACCGGGGAAGGGTTACACATTGAGTCTTGGTGACTCACCTTCTCCTTTAATTTTTCAGGTGATTCGTAGATCGCGGGTGAGGAGCCGGATGGACTCGAGGTGGCCATGCAGTGGAGACTTTTAATAAATGAATTTTGGATTTTATTTATCTTTCTTTTAGGTTTATGTTGCTTATTTGTAATAAGGCCTCCTAGTATGATTTTATTATTGCTGCGTGTTTGAATGTTTGGTTTAAACTACTTGATGATGTTAAAACGGTTGCACATGTTTTCTCAAATTAAACGCAAAATGTTTTAAAGTACCATCGGGTACATTCGAAATTTTTAAACAACTCGACTCAGCAAATATTTTAAGTTTGGTTTTTAACAAAGAAAATTTAAATTGAAAGGCATTTCGACTAATTTCAAAATCGGTTTTAAAATGGTTTTCAAAATCTTTTCTCTGTAGCAAACCAAATTCGGTCATATTGTTTGGGCCGAGTTTGGGGTGTTACATGTATAATCGATGCAAGTTCTAGAATAACAAATCAATGTTGACACACTCATAATTAATAAGGTGAGCAAGAGAAAAAGAATATGCTCTATAAGGCTCAAAATCTCACAAAAAATTATGGGTATTTTGATGTTAACCTCGTAAATTTCAAATTTCAAAGCAATATTCAAATTCAGGTAGTCAACCTAGAAAAATTTTTAATTTCTGAAAAATAGACTTATCATGCTTGATTCTCTAGTATCCTAGAATTTAATTATCAATGCACAATTATCAATGACTTAATCCAAGACATATCAAAAAATCATAAATCATAGAAATTTCATTCTAATTATAATATGAGAAACTTACTTAAGAAACAAGGCATAATTCAGGGATTTTTCAAATAATACTATAGTTGACCCCCCCACACTTAAGTTGTACATTGCCCTCAATGTACAAAGATAGATAATAACAATATACTAAAATCATAAGATGGGGATGGAAGTGAAACTTCCTGAATTATGGATGAGATCCTTGGAGGATGTTTCATGATGGATGTGATGACTAGTTATAAGTGATAATTTTGCTCCTTGAGTTGTATATGAATTCTATCTAATCTGTGAAGTCATCAATGAAATGTTTAGGGAGAAATATTTAATGAAAGTTGTTAGAGATACTCAAGGGTTAGATAGCCAGTGATAAAAGAAACTGAACTGTACTAAATAAAAGTTCTAACAACACGAAATTTAAAGTTTAATAACTAAAAATTAAACATAAATAAAAAATGGTAAATAAAGATAAGAAAAATGACTCAAAGGTCCTCGTCATCTGCTGAGTCACTGGGTGGTTGAGGCGGCGATATATGAAAGTGGTGACAAATCTGTTGAAGTGTGGCCTCAATACCGTCAAATCGTCGAGCGATATCATTGAATTGTTGAGTACAGTAGTGCTCAAACCGAGTGAGGCGTGCGAAAATGTCCGAAAGTGAAGCTGTTGCATGAGAGGTATGCTGGCTCGGGAGTGGCACCTTCTGTGGTGGTGGGACATCATCAGTAATGTCCTCAGGATCCTCCTCGTTGGTGGGGAGGGCTAGTCGGTATTGAGGAGGGTCGATTCCACGTCGATATTTGATCATCCGCATATGCAGCATAGTTTGGATGCCTTGAGGTACCATCTGCCCAATCAGTGTGAGAGAAGAGGTCTGGGTGTCGGTGTGGAGAAGGCCGAAGTACCGAGCCAAATGTGTGACGTATGGACCCATCGATATGATCCCCCTCCTATGTGGCTCTGTCTGGTGTTGGATGGCACGAGCTATGAAGTAAGCTAGGTCGAAAACGTGCCCGTTTGACATGCACCATAGGTAGTAGACGCTGTGAGTATTTACGAAGCCGGTGCTCTCGCGTCGACCTGTAAGAGTATGAGCCAAGATGGCATGTACGTACCTCAGGGACGGGACAAGGGTCGTCTCTTTGGAGTGACTGGGGTCGTAATTTCCCTTGTTAGGGGATAAGTTGTACCAACAGCTTACGGGGTGCAGTGAAACTGGCAGTGTAGCTCGGATAGGTCATTCTCTGCTATGAAGTCTTCCGTATAGAGTCCAAGTGCGGCCCCGAATTGAGGTACGTTCAGTTGTCGTATGGTGCCTCCCAGGCGGAACTGTATCGTACCCGGATCATCGTATTGTGTCATCACCGTCTGGAGTTGGAAAGTAGAGCAGAGCTCTAAAGTAAGCTCCAAGTACGTAGGCTCGATGATGGTGAAAAATTGATCCCACGGATCTGTTGTAAGCAGTGCTCGGACATCGTCCGCGAGACGGACCTGCACTAAAGTGGCCCAATCATTGCATCTACCAGTGCTGAGAGGTCGCGCCCGTAGTGCCTTGTAACGGTCCTCTTGAGCGGCTTGAGGGAATTGGAGGAACCGGTGGCGCACTTCGGTGGTTGCGCTAGCAGAGGATGAGCCGGGTCCCTTTCGTTTTTTAGAAGTGGTGGCTACGGTTCGCTTTCCTCGTGACGACGACATTGTACCTAAAAAATAGTTGATTTTCAAGTAATTTTCTACCAAAATAAAGCAAGTAGTTTGATCAATACCCAAAATATTCAAAGTCTAAATAAGAACATTTCAACCATGAGTAACCATTTTAATAGTGATTAGTTCTATCTAGCTCTAATTAACTACGTAAACAATGACTAACATATTGAGGGTAGTAATCAAATTAATTCTAAAATTCTAAATATTAGTTTAATAATAAATAAAAATAATAGTAAAAAAGGACTAAACAAAATGAAATTGTAATCATATAATAAGTAAATAGATGGGAATGAAATATTGAAAGGTGACCAGTAGTGCTTTCGAGCGTGGCAATGTGTACAGGCAGAGCACGGGCGTATAACGATGGCGCACAATCGTGTGCTGTAAAAATCTGGGTAACACGGCGGCGCAGTGGGCGTGGACTCCTGGTAACACGGGCGTGTCTTCGTTTTTGTATGGATCTTTGAAAGGAAGGGAGGTGAAGGGGTTATGGGAGTCGAATGGGGGTGATTTTTGTTGATGGTGGCTGGATTAGGGGGTAGTTTTTGAGGGAGAACGGCTAGAGTTGGGGTTTGGGAAGAAATTTGGGGAAAACGGGGTTGTGTTTCTTTAAATAAGAAAAGTGACATGGGCAGAGGCCACGCTCGTGTGTCTGTTATTCAGCCCGTGTTTTTCGCGATTTTCAAATTTGGGCGCGTTTGCGATGTTGCCCACGCCCGTGTTCCCTAGGCGTGTGCTATTTATGTTCGCTTCTCCCACGCCCGTGCTTTAGGTCGCCACGCCCGTGTATATATAGTCAGTGTTTCACACGGTTGGTAGGCACGGTCGTGGCTCATGCCCGTGCTTAGTTTACTCAGGATAGACCACGGTCGCATCACATGGCCGTGGTATTTTTATTGCAACCCGTGTTGGGGAAAATTTTCTCTTTGTTTTCTCACACGTGTACCTGCACGCTCGTTTTTCATCCCATGTTGACCACACGGCCATGGGCACGCCCGTGTGTAAGGCCGTGTCGTAGAAAACTTGCGCTTTACTGAATCAGTTAGTTTGATTTAGGTGCTAAAAGGAAAATAAAATTAAAATGTGAAATATTAATGGGGTTAGTGAAGTTAGTGCTCGGGTTGCCTCCCGAGGAGCGCTCATTTAAAGTCTTAAGCTAGACTCACCCTATTTTCATTACTGAAAGAAGGTTCACGGAGCTGAAGCTCCTCTCTTAATTCCTTGAAATCTTCACCATTATAAAGTTTCAGTCGATGGCCATTTACCTTGAATGTTCCTTGAGTTGGATGGGTTACCTCGACTGTGCCGTAAGGAAAAATAAATTTTATCACAAATGGGCCTGACCACATTGATTTCAGCTTTCCAGGAAATTGTTTGAGCCTTGAATTATATAGCAGGACTAAGTCTCCTACTTCGAATTGCTTTGATTGTTTTAAACAAGCATCATGGCGTCGTTTTGTTGCCTCCTTATATAGTCGTGAATTCTCATAGGCCTCAGTTTGCCATTCATCTAGTTCGTTTAACTGCATCATCCTCTTCTCACCTGTAGTTTTAAGATCGTAATTCAAGAATTTTATAGCCCAGTAGGCTTTGTGTTCTAACTCAAATGGTAGATGACAACTCTTTCCGTAAACAAGTATGTACGGGGATGTCCCTAAAGGGGTTTTAAATGATGTTCTGTAGGCCCATAAAGCGTCATCTACTTTTACTGCCCAATCTTTCCTATTTGATTCAACTGTTTTTTCTAGGATTCGCTTAAGCTCTCGGTTTGCCACTTCCACTTGCCCACTGGTTTGAGGATGATAAGGGGTAGCTGTTCTGTGGTGTACTCCATATTTTCTTAAGACTTTTTCAAATTGAGTATTGCAAAAGTGAGTGCCCCTATCACTGATGATTGCTCTGGGCATTCCAAAACGAGAGAAAAGTTTCTTAAGAAACTTTACTACAGCTCTAGCACGTTAGTAGGTAAAGCTTGGGCTTCCACCCATTTTGACATGTAATCTACTGCTACTAAGATGTATTTGTTTTAGAATGAATTGGGGAACGGACCCATAAAATCAATACCCCATACATCAAATATCTCACATGATAACATATATGTCTGAGGCATTTCATCGCGTTTAGAGATATTACCTGTTCTCTGGCATTTATCACACGAAGCGGCATGCCTGTTGGCATCTTTGAAAAGAGTTGGCCAGTAAAATCCTGATTCGAGCGTTTTGTGTGTTGTCTTAATCCCATTGTAATATCCTCCTGAAGGTCCTGAATGGCAATGTTCTAGGATTTTACTTGCTTCTGCCTTTGTAACGCATCTCCGAATTACTTGATCTATACATATATGGAAAAGAAAGAGGTCTTCCCAAAAATAGTTTTTCACATCAGTAAAGAATTGCTTCTTTTGATGATGTGTTAATCTTTTTGGTAAGATGTTAGCAGCTAAATAATTCGCAATATCTGCAAACCATGGTACCTCAGAGTTGGTTATAGAAAAGAGTTGTTCCTCGGGAAACGAGTCGTTTATCTCACTTTCGTCGAGCTCTTCGATATGTGGGTTCTCAAGCCTAGAGAGGTGATCTGCTGCAAGATTTTTAGCTCCCTTTTTATCTTGTATTTCCAAATCAAATTCCTGTAAGAGTAAGATCCATCGTATGAGTCGAGGTTTTGCATCGACTTTAGTTAAAAGATAACGAAGATCCGAATGGTCGATTGTAAACAACAACTTTAGATAATATTAAATATCGCCTAAATTTGTCAAAAGCAAAAACTCTGACTAGTAATTCTTTCTCTGTGGTGGTGTAGTTTTTTCTTGCAGTGTCAATGTTCGCTAGCATAATAGATTGGGTGAAAATGCTTGTCTCTTCGTTGTCCCAGAATCGCACCTCTTGCAAAATCACTTGCATCACACATTAGTTCAAAGGGTAAATTCCAATCAGTGCAATTATAATCGGAGCATTTATTAGTTTATCTTTGAGGATATTAAATGCATCTAAACATTCCTGATCGAAATTGAAAGGAACATCTTTTTCTAGTAATTTTGTTAAAGGCTTAGCTATTTTAGAGAAATCTTTAATGAATCTTCTATAGAATCCAGCATGTCCTAAAAAGCTTCTAATAGCCTTAACTGAACTAGGGGGAGGTAATTTTTCTATGGTTTCAATCTTTGCTTTATCTACCTCAATCCCTTTACTAGAAATCTTATGTCCTAACACAATCCCTTCTCTAACCATAAAGTGACAGTTTTCCCAATTCAAGACAAGATTCGTCTCCTCACATCTTATTAGAACTCGTTCTAAATTTTTAAGGCAAAGGTGGAAAGAATTATCGAATACCGAGAAGTCGTCCATAAATACCTCCATAATGTCTTCCACAAGTTCATCAAAGATGGCCAACATGCAGCGCTGAAAAGTAGCAGGAGCATTACATAATCCAAAAGGCATTCTACGATAAGCAAACGTACCGTATGGGCATGTAAATTTTGTCTTCTCTTGATCTTCAGGAGCTATTAGGATTTGGAAGTAGCCGGAGAGTCTGTCCAAGAAGCAGTAGTACATATGCCCAGACAATCTTTCTAACATATGATCTATAAAGGGCAGAGGGAAGTGATCCTTTCTGGTGGCGTCGTTCAGCTTCCTATAGTCTATACAGACTCTCCAACCTGTGATTGTTCTAGTAGGAATCAATTCATTCTTTTCGTTGGTTACCACAGTCATGCCTCCTTTCTTTAGAACTACCTGCACAGGACTTACCCAAGTGCTGTCAGAAATAGGATAAATTATTCCTGCATCTAGAAGTTTAATTACCTCGGCTTTGACAACTTCTTTCATATTGGGGTTTAACCGTCTCTGAGGTTGCACACACGGTTTATACTCATCTTCCATTAAAATTTTTTGGGTGTAAAATGATGGGCTTATTCCTTTAATGTCCGACATTTTCCACGCTATGGCCCTTTTGTGCTTCCTTAGTACCCTTAGCAACTCTTCTTTCTCCTTGGGTCCTAGTTCCGAAGAGATGATTACTGGTAGCGTAGAATTATCCCCCAGGAATGCATATTCTAAATGCTTTGGTAATTGTTTTAGTTCTAACTTGGGCGGCTCATTAATAGAGGGTTTCTGTTTTAATTCGTCATTAATCTTGATGTCCTCCATTTTCATCTGTCTAGAAGGTGATGCATTGGGATTCTCTTCATCAGTATCGTCATCATTCCCCTCACCTTGTGAAAGACACAGTTCCATCGTGTCACTGTGCATGATTTCCTGCAAAGATTCTTGAAAAATGTATTCAGTGGCATCAACAAAGTAACAAGAATCATCTTGTTCTCTAGAATATCGCATGGCATCATGAATTTGGAAAATAATTTCTTCATCTCCGACCCTTAGTGCAAGTTTACCATCACCAACATTAATGACAGCCCTAGCAGTAGCTAAAAAGGGTCGTCCCAAAATTAAAGGTACCTCTACGTCCTCATTCATGTCGAGCACAACAAAATCAACAGGGAGTATAAATTTATCTACTTTTACCAAAACATCTTCAATAATTCCCCTAGGATACTTAATGATCCGCTACCTAATCGAATACTCATCCTAGTGGGTGTTGGTTCCCCGAGACCAAGTTGCTTAAATAATTTATAAGGCATTAGATTAATACTGGCACCTAAATCAACTAATGCTTTCTCTATGGTCAAACTACCAATTAAACAAGGAATAGTGAAACTTCCTGGATCTTTCAATTTGGTTGGCAGCTTGTTTTGGATGATAGCTGAGCATTCTTCATTAAGTTCTACTGTTGAAATTTCCTTGAACTTCCTTTTATTTGTTAGAAGCTCCTTTAAAAATTTTGCATATGTTGGCATCTGCGAAATAGCTTCAACAAAAGGTAAGTTAATATGTAGCTGTTTGAAAAGTTCAAGAAATTTACCATATTGTGCGTCTAAGCGGTCTTTCTTTAGCTTTGCTTAGTATGGAATTATTGGTTTGATTTCCTAACGGGTTGGTGTTATCTTTACCTTCTTGGTTTCATGTGGTACCTCTTTCTTCGTTTCGATTAACTCCCTTCCACTTCTTAGTGTCACTCCCTGTACCTGCTCTGTTTCCCTTGGTAAGCTTTCTGGTCGTGTTTTAGAGATTAACTTAGCGAGTTGCCTGATTTGATCCTTGAACTCTTGTGTCAATGCCTCAAGTTTTGTTTCTATCTTTTGGAAATGTGTTTCTGTATTTTGGGAACGTATTTCTGAGGCTGCTATGAAGTTTGTCAGCATCTCTTCAAGGTTTAGCTTCTTTTCCTGTGGGTAGGGCTGTTGTTGGAAGTTTTGGGATGGTTGTTGCCTTTGATTTCTTTGACCGCCCCATGAGAAATTGGGGTGGTTCTTCCAACCTGGATTATAAGTATTACTATAAGGGTTATTGTTAGATCGAAAATTGTTACCCATATAGTTCATTTGTTCGCTCTCCATGCCCTGCCCGTAGGGTGGGTACCCAGGATTCACCACTTCTTCACTTGCGTCGCACTGCATAACTGGATGTGCCTGCGAAGAACCATATAAACCATCAAATTTTTTATGTAATAATTCTACCTGGTTTGAAAGCGTGGTCACTGCATTGATGTTGAAAACTCCGTCTGTTTTGGCTGGCCTTGTCCTTGTAACTTGCCACTGATAGTTATTCAGTGACATCTCTTCTATAAACTCGTAGGCCTGTTCAGGAGTTTTGTTGTTTAGGGTTCCACCGGTAGCTAAATCGATTAGTTGCCTTGTTGAAGGGTTCACACCATTGTAAAAAGTTTGGACCTATAGCCACAAAGGTAATCCGTGGTGTGGGCACCTTCTCAGCAAATCTTTGTATCTCTCCCATGTGTCGTAAAGTGTCTCTAAATCCATCTGCACAAAAGAAGAGATATCATTCCTCAATTTGGTCGTTTTGGCCAGTGAGAAATATTTTAGTAAAAATTTTTCGGTCATCTGATCCCATGTAGTGATTGACCCTCGTGGAAGAGAATGTAACCACTGTTTGGCTTTATTCCTCAAAGAAAAGGGAAATAACCGAAGACGGATGGCATCATCAGAAACGCCATCTATCTTGAAGGTATCACAGAATTCTAGAAAATTTGCTAAGTGTGTATTAGGATCTTCATCCTGCAAACCATCAAACTGAACAAACTATTGTATCACCTTTATAGTGTTAGGTTTCAGTTCAAAATTATTTGCAGCAATAGTAGGCCTAACAATACTAGATTCAATTCCTGTTAAACTAGGTTTAGCATAATCATACGTAGTACGTGGAGCATGATTTTCAGCCATCTCTTGAGGTGGCGGATGATTCTCAGCCATCCCTTTAGTAGGATTGTTTTCGCCTTCTTGCTCTCCTTCTATGTAGTTTAAGCTTTGCCTTATCTCTCTACGATTTCTGCGAACTGTTCTTTCAATATCACTGTCGTAGATTAGGGGTCCTGTCGGGTTCCTCCTAGTCATAAACTAGAGGTACCTGAAAGGAGGAAACAATAACAGAAGAAAAATTAGCTAAGTTAAAAATTAAAATAAAATTAAATTGAAAAAAATAAAAAAAATGGCTAAAGTAAAAAAAATTAAGCTTTCTTAATATTTTAGTTCCCCGGCAACGGCGCCAAAAACTTGATCGTTGTTTTCGCGATGTCAAAGTCTTAAAATTTATAAAAAGAATGATCGAACCTGGAAACTAACTATGACAACGATTTGAGGCAAGCGCACCTATCGAACAGTAGTATAGTTTAGTGGCAAGACCCGAATGTCGAACCCAAAGGAACTAAAAGTAATAATACTAACTCTCTTTTTATTATCTAGCCTAAAATAAAGGGAATTTGTTGTTTAATCTAAATTAACTAATTATTAAACTAAAGACTCTAAGACAAAGAAGAATGAATTTGGGAAAATAACTTGAGGAAAAACCAATTGATTAAGACGACATCCAAGGAAGAATCCACCTAGGCTTCACTTGTTATCTAACTCTGAACCAGACGATTTATTCATTTGACTTGATCCTTAAGATTCCCTAATGTATATTAAACCCTCTCTCGAAGCGAATAACGTCTAACCCTAGGTTGATTAATTGAAATCTCTTTCTAATTAAAACCCCTAGAATTGCATTAACTCGATCTATGGAATCCCATAATAGGTTTCACCCTAATCCGGCAAAATCCTGTCACCCTATCTCTAGGCGCGCGATCAACTCTGCTTAACTATGCTAGATATACTCTTAGGCAGGGACTTTTGCTCCTCCACCTAAGCACATCAAACTTGGATCAATATCCTGAAAATATCAACACAAGAATTAAGAACACATAATTAAGAACAAATCAAATATTTATCATATAGTTCAGTAAATGATAACAAGATTCATCTGAGTTTCATCCCCCTCAGGTATCTGAGGGTTTAGTTCATAACAATAAAAGAAAACATCACAGAAGAAAAGATAAAACAAAACATAAAAAATCCCTAAAACTCCCTGAAGGAATTGAAGGAGAGTCCCTCCGTCTTGAGTATAATTTCGGCTTCTAGAGATGAATCAACTGGCTATCCTCGAGTGAATCCCCACAAATCTACCTTCTCTGGCCTAGCAAGGCACCCCTAGACGATAGCCTTGGGCTCCCCCGTTTAGGTCATACTAAGGGTGTATGTATAGGCTTTTGGAATGTGTTTCTTTGCCCCTAAGTATCCCAATCCGAATGAAACTTCTCTTTGCCACGGCAGGGGCACGGCCATGGCACACGCCCGTGTGAATCGTGGCCAAACCGTGTTGGACTTCATTAATGAGGCACGGCCGTGTGGTCTTGGGTCCAGGCCGTGCCAATTTCGTGATCTAGCCCAATTAGCCCATTTTAAGCCCGTTTCTTGTTCTTTTCATCCTCTAGTGCTTTCCTGAGTATAAAACATGAAAATAAAGGATTAAGAGCACCAAATTACATAAAATAAGGGATAATTCATCCAAAAGCATGCTAATTGTGGGATTAAAATATGTTACTTTTATGGTTTATCAAAATACTCGAAGACAGCCATCGAGAGAAGCTCCGAATAAGGATCTCCATCAAGACTGAAGATCTCCCATCAATTTCTCTTGAAGTTTTTGGGTTTTCTTATGTTTTATTGTTTTTTCTATTCTATGATGTTTCCCTCTATCAGTATGAACTAAACCCCTTAAATACCTAAGGGGTTGAAACCTAAGACGGATCTTATTATTATTTGATTTATAAGATAAATACTTGTTCTTATTCTTAATTGTGAGTTCTTATTCTTGTTTTGATAATTCAGGTTATTAATCCAAGTCGAATGTGCTTATTTAGTGGATCAAAAGTCCCTGTTTAAGAGTAGATCAACACAATTAAGCGGAGTTGATTGCAACCCTAGAAATAGGGCGACGAAAATTTGTCAGATTAGAGTCAAATCTAATAAGGGAATCCATAGATCGAGTTAATGCGACAATAGGGTTTTAATTAGAAAGAGATTTCAACTAATCAACCTAGAGTCAGTTGCTTTTAGTCTTGAAAAAAATATTAACATAAATCAGGGATTTCTACGGAATAAGTCAAGTGAATAAATCGTATGAATCAAAAGTAATAAGTGAAGTCTAGGTGGATTCTTCCTTGGGCATTGCCAGTCTCATAAAGTTGTCTAAAAAGTATTTTCCTAATTCATTCTCTGTCGTGCTTTTAATTAATTTTAGTTTAAAAAGAAATCGCTCCAATTCTTAGGCTAGATAATAGAAAGATAGTAATTACTAGTACTCTTGGTCCTTGTGGATACGATATTTCCGGTCTAACCATAACTATACTACTATTCGATAGGTGCGCTTGCCTTTTTTGTGATCGTAGTTAGTTAGAGACACATCAATTAACTAAAGAAAAAGAGAAATAAAAATATTTACGAAGTAGCATAAAAATATATTTCCTTATTGTATACGTAGAGACTCGAAAATATAACCAGAAGGTATACAAAAGCTTAACCATTGAACCAGCAGGCTCATTCTTGACATAGATTAACGTAAAAATAAACTTAAGTTGAGAATTCAAGGATAGCGGTTAAACCAAAATAAACAGTAAAATTTATGAAGGAAGTGTAACACCCCTTACCCAGGTTCTACGCCGAGAACTGGGCCCGAGGCATTACAAAACTCAAACCACTTAATCGCCACTTAGGCTCAACGTCATTACTCGCTATAACCTCATTCTCGACTTACGAGGCCTCACTCATACACAAGAGGGCTCTCGAGATTAATCCGGAACTTTTACGATCCTTAAATTTTTTCTCTTTTATACAGGTCTCACACGCCCGTGCAAGATTAGACACGCTCGTGCATAGACATACACGCCAATGTCCCCAGACCGTGCCTAAAAACTCAATATTCTGCCAATTTACCCACGGCCAAGGCACGCCCGTGCTTCCCAACCGTGGTGCACACTGACTACTTTAACACGGCCTAGAGTCTAGACACACGCCCGTGTGGCTAGCCCGTGGCCAATACTGATTAATCCCACACACCCTAGACACACGCCCGTGTGGCTAGTCCGTGGTCTAATCTGATTTAAAATGTTAACATGCGAGGGACGACGGCCACAAAGACACACCGTGGCCGTGTGTGTGTCACACATGGCCTAGACACACGCCCGTGTGTCTATCCACATGGTCAAGAACAAGACTAAGTGTCAAGTTCTTTTCACCCTTCTAACATACACAACATATACTCATCTAACACCATCATAATCAACTCAAAATAAAGTGCATTCTCACATAGAAAACTACATCTTTCTTTCATATAATGTAAAAGCCAACAACCATGGCATTATACAAAATAAGCTATCCCTCTAAAGGCCAACACATCTTAGCCATTTACAACAAAATCCACTAACTTGTCTAGCCCTTATACATGCCATATACAAAACATTAAGTTTCATGTACCAAAGTGTGCTGATATGTGGGCTATCTTCTGATGATCCTCGTATCTCGATTCAACGCTTTTAATTTATAAGACAAGGGAAGAGAAAGAGAGTAAGCTTTGAGCTTAGTAAGTTTACACATAAACAATTAAGCAACATAGTATAAGCTAAGCAACCATTAGCATTATACCAACAAGTAATTCACAACTATGCTTACTCTTTCTATCCCTTACCACATTTCCAACACATCATGAGTCACATACTCATAACCATCAAAATGCACCCCTGCATTCTATGTCACATTTACACAATATACAACACATCATTATTTCTCGTAATACATCCACATAACTTATCCACACAGTTTATCCACATAACTAATCCACACAGCTATTCACACAGTTAGTTCACATAACTAATCCACACAGCTATTACACACAGCTAATACACACAGTTAATCCACACAGCCAATATCTCAGTGGTTTCGCACTTAGCACACCACAATTGATTAATAAAGTGGTATCGCACTTATGCTACCACAAAGGTATTCATAGTGATTCAGCACATAGCTCACCAAACGATATACCTCACGATAGCATCGCACATAGCTAGCTCATCATCAATATGCATTAGGATGGTATCGCACTTAGCCCATCATCTAGCATTATCACAACACATGCACAAGTCTACTTACTTAATCATTCTCGATCATACATTCGTTCCAAATTTTCTACTACATTCATCCCACATAGGTTCTCAAATATGCTACACACTAGCCAGCATTAACAAATTGTAAGTATGAATGCATTATTTACGCATAGACTTACCTCGATACTCAAAAGTATGAAAATATGCAATTTAGTCCACCACATTGCTTTTGCCTCGGTTTCGATCTGGGCTTCGTCTTTCTTGATCTATAATGAATAATTCAGCTTATTCAATACACACATTGACTAAATTGACCCACATTTCATACTTTAGCAAAATTACTATTTTGCCCCTAAACTTCCTCATATTTACACTTTAGCCCCAATGCTCGTAAAGTGATTTTTATTCAACTTTCTATCCTTTCATGCTTAGCCGAACCACTTACTCAACTAAAGCATTCATCAAATCTCACTAAATCACACATGTATGACCAAACTTAAGATTTTCACAATCAAGTCCCTACATGCATTTTCATGGAAAATCACTTAACAAAAGATGTTTTTACGACATCAAGCTTTCATCATCTTCAATAAAACATCAAAATACATGCATGTCATACATGACTACATTTTTGAACATCCATTATAGCTCATCAAATAGCTAAAAATAGCTTACTCATGCTACCGGGACTTCAAAAATACAAAGAATATCAAAATCGGGCTTAAGAGCACTTACTAGCAAGCTTGAAAAATTGAAAGAACCCTAACAATGGCTTCTCAAATTTTCGGCAGCTAATGGGGAAGAAGATGAATGAATTTGTCATATTTTCACCTATTTTAATCACTTATTTGATAAATGACCAAAATGCCCTTTTTGATAAACTTTAAATTTTGACTCATCCATGCCCATTTTTGTCCAAAAATTAGAATTTGGGTAAATTACTATTTAAGGACCTCTAATTAATAATCTAAAGCTATTTCACACAGATAGCTTCTAGAAACACACATTTTGCAACTTTTGCAATTTAGTCCTTTTGGACAATTCAACCATAATTTCACAAAATTGCTTCATGAAACTTTCACACTAGCATGCATACATAATATAAACCTCAAAAACTCATTCATAACCCTTGGATTTGTGGTCTCGAACCACTATTCTGACTAGGCCCTAAACTGGGATATTACAACTCTCCCCTCCTTTAGAGATTTTCGCCCCCAAAATCTTACCATACAAGAGGTTTGGATGTTGCTCTCTCATAGCTTCTTCCGTTTTCCACGTAGCCTCTTCCACGCCATGTTTTTGCCATATCACTTTCACTAGTGCTATGCTCTTATTTCTCAACTGTTTCACTTCTCGAGCCAAGATCTTAATCGGCTCCTCTTCATAAGACATATCCGGTCTTATCTCAATTTCCATTGAAGGAATCACATGTGAAGGATCGGAGCGATACCGTTGCAACATCGACACATGGAACACATTATGAATCTTTTCCAACTCTACCGGCAAAGCCAACCGGTAAGCTACAGGCCCAATTCTGTCTGTAATCTCATACGACCCTATGAACCTTGGACTCAATTTCCCTTTTCGTCCAAATCTCATAATCTTCTTCCATGGCGATACTTTCAAAAATACTTTGTCGCCTACCTCAAACTCAATTTCTTTTCTTTTCGAATCGGCATACGACTTCTGTCGGTCCGAAGCAGCTTTCAGACTATTACGGATTACTTTCACTTTCTCTTCGGTCTCTTTTACTAGATCGACCCCATGAATCCGCTTCTCACTAAGCTCGGTCCAATATAAAGGAGTCCGACACTTACGGCCATACAAAGCCTCATACGGTGCCATCTGTATACTTGACTGGTAACTATTGTTATAGGCGAATTCGACCAAAGGTAGATATCGCTCCCAACTACCTTCGAATTCTAACACACAGCATCGAAGCATATCTTCAAGAACTTGAATCACTCTTTCAGACTGACCATCGGATTACAGATGGAATGCAGTACTGAAATTCAATCTCGTACCCATGGCCTCTTGCAACTTCTCCCAAAATCTTGAAGTAAACCTCGGATCTCTATCCAATATAATAGACACAGGTACTCCATGCAATCTCACTATCTCTGCCATGTACAACTCAGCTAACTTATCCAGTGAATAATCAATGCGTACTGGAATAAAGTGAGTCGACTTCGTCAATCTATCCACAACAACCCACACAGCATCTCTCTTTCTCGGAGTCATCGGCAACCCCGTTACAAAATCCATGGTAACCCGATCCCATTTCCATTCGGGAACCATCACTGGCTGAAACAATCCCGAAAGCACTTGATGCTCAGCTTTCACTTGTTGGCAAATCAGACACTTAGTCACAAACTCTGAAATATCTCTTTTCATACCCGGCCACCAATACAACTTCCTCAAGTCGTTGTACATTTTCGTACTGCCCGAATGTACTGACAAACATCCATTGTGGGCTTCATGCAAAACCTTTCGAATCAACTCCTCATTTTTACGAACACAAATTCTGTCGCGATAAAGCAAACAACCATTCAAACCCATTTGAAAATCAGAATCACATTCCGACCCGCACTTAGCTATCTTAGCTTGCATCTCGCTATCATTTCTTTGAGCCTCACATATTTGTTGAACAAATAGTGGCCTAGCTCTCAACTCTGCCAAAATAGCACCATCATCAGACAATGCTAAACTCGCTCTCATAACTCTTAGAGCATACAGGGATTTCCTACTCAAGGCATCTGCAACCACATTCGCTTTTCCCGGGTGGTAATCAATGACTAACTCATAGTCTTTCAACAACTCAAGCCACCGTCTCTGTCTCAGATTTAGATCCTTCTGATCCATCAAATACTTTAAACTCTTGTGATCTGTAAAGATTCGGCACTTTTCACCATACAAATAATGTCGCCAAATCTTTAACGCAAACACAATCGCAGCCAACTCTAAATCGTGAGTCGGATAATTCATCTCGTGCGGTTTTAACTACCTTGAGGCGTAAGCGATTACCTTACCCTCTTGCATCAACACGCAACTGAGACCATTAAACGACGCATCACTATAAACCACAAACTCCTTCTCCGATTCTGGTTGAACCAAAACCGCGCCTCGATCAACATTGTTTCGGTCTCTCGAAGCTCATTGACATGTCTCGATCCATTCAAACTTGGCATCTTTATGTAACAACTTCATCATCGGAGTAGCAATCACGGAGAACCCCTTTACGAAACGTCTATAATATCCCGCTAAACCCAAGAAACTCCTAATTTCTGACACGTTCCTTGGCGGTTTCCAATCTATAACAGCCGATATCTTACTCGGGTCAACTCTGACACCATCTCCTGACACCATGTGTCCTAGGAATCCGACCTCGTGGAGCCAAAACTCACTCTTGCTAAACTTAGCATACAACTGCTTATCTCTCAAAGTTTGCAAGACAATTCTCAAGTGCTCTTTATGATCGTTCTCATCCCGAGAATAGATCAATATGCCGTCAATAAAGACAACCACAAACTTGTCCACATATGGTCTGTAACACCCCAAACCCGGTTAAAACTTTACGACCAAATCTGGATTGTTACAAGATGGATGGTTAAAAAAATTTAGGTAAAACATCGAGATTTGGGAAAACACTTTGTTTAAGGAGTTCAAGCTAAGGCTAATTGAGAATTTTGATTAAGAATGTTTTACCAACTTTATATCAAAACATCTTAGAGTTAAAACGGGTTCGTTATAAAAACTGGACTTGGAATGTTTGATAAGGTAACATTTGAGATTGAAGTTGAGATTCGTGATCTTTTGAAAATAATATTTGTGGTGTTAAGAAAAATCCCAAGTTTTAATTATTTACGGCTTGTGATCCAACCGTTGATATTTTGGAAAACCTCTATTTACGTTTTTAAGAAAACCCTATACAAACCATTTATAAAACACTTAATAACAGCATTGAAATAAAACCCAAATTTAAGTTATAGCGGCCTTATTACAAAATAAAAACCCGTTTTAAACTAAGTTCAAATAAAGTAATGCAATTTACTAGAGAAGGAAAGAAAAAACACATCGCATGGCCACCTCGAGTATGCCTCGGCTCTAAACCCACGATCTACGACACCGCAAAATTTAGTGAGGGTGAGTCACGAAGACTAAAGTGTGTAAATCCCCAACATAACTCAAACCGGATTCGGTATGGCGTATGTCACATGTATGCAACACGGCCCAACCCAGATCTAGCCTTTCCTCCAAACACCCGTGGCATTATGCCACTGTGGTTCTTGACCACCGTGGTCCTAGACCACTCATGACAATAGTCACTCGTGACAAAGTCACTAACTATATAACCGTGGGGTTAACCCTTCGTGGTCATAGACCACCGTGGACGATCTCGATAAATTTATGCATACGTGGGGCCAACCCATCGTGGTCTTAGACCACCGAGATAAGTCAGCGATATCCGTGTATCACGTGGTTTCAACCATGTGGTTCTTAGACCACCGTGACATTAGTCACTGATTCTCCTTCTCCTTTCATTCAATCCGAGCCCATGCTCTTTACTTTATGTTAAGTATGAATGCAACTATAATCATATTGTGTAATAGATAACTATCTCATACAGGAATAATATTGAACATTCATACATGCACATAATCAGAAATATCAACATCGAAGAAATTACTCGGTGTCTCCAACCTTACCCACAAGGGTAACTCGACTATCAAATAGTCGTTTTGGCTTTCAGCCCATACAGTTAATAACACAACAACAAGAAACGTGTGAGTAATACACACCTAATAACACGTAACACTAGGCTTTCTACGTCGACGCTTTCACTAGCAGGGACGACAGCTATCTGTCTATCCCAAGCAGACGTCAGCTCTCTACCACAGCCCGGCGAAAAATCTCAAACTGCTAATACCGCCCGACGCTTAAAGTTTGGAAAGGATACTATGGGTACACTCCCCTCCTTGGTTTGACTTACACTTGCATCCATGAAGAATCTTTGATCAGTACACAAGGAGGCGTGGATTGACTAAATAACGGAATTTGGTTAAGGCATATCATATTTGAAAGGAATGAATAACCAGAAAATCACGAGATGACCCCTTACCTTAATATCCCAAATGGAGTGATCCGATTCGGAAAACAGTAACTCTCCGACTTCGGACTACAAACACTTCGACTAGAGGAGTGTCCCGGAGTAACGTCCCAAAATGAAAAAAGATGAAGGGAGAAAAGATTAGTCGCAAATCATAACTCAGGAGCAACATAACCATTCGGCTATGGGCAAATAGAACCGAAAGAAAAGAAGAAAAAAAAGAGATTCGACTTTTTGCAATAAGAGAGAAAAGAAATATTACCTTCAAAAATCTAGAAGCAGAGTGAAACCGATTCGCTTGGGGTTACAGGACCTATTCGGCTAAAAGAAAGAAAACAAATGAGAGGGTGTCAATAGAATGGATGCAAAGTTTCGGCTAAAAGAAGAAGTAGAGGAGAGGAGGGTTTCGGCCAAAAGAATCAAAGAAAGTAGAAGGAAAAAGAAAATGAAAAGAGAGTGTGATGATCAAGGGAAGGTTCGGCTAAGGAGAAATAGAATATAGAAAACCAAAAGAAGAGAAAAAGTTGTTCAAGCAAGAATCTGAAATGGTAAGGAGAGATTAGGCTAGCACCCTCAAAGATGGCTCGGTTCTAGAGAGGATGGAAGAGAAAAAAAATGCGTAATAAAAGATAAAGTATTGCCAAAAAAAATGAAGAAGGTTATGGACTTTCGGCACTTATAAGGAGTAGGCTACCAGCAAAACGGCACACACACTCCCTAAACCAAAAAAAAATGCCCACAAGACTAACCTCAAAACAAAGCTAAATTCGGCATACCCCAAGCTAGCACTAAACCAAATTCTCTTCCCCCACTTCAAGCTTCCCACATTCGGCCACCACTCCACCAACATCAAATCCCATATTTTCCTCCTACATTCACTCCCCTCCAACAATTTGAATCGGTTTGACCCATTCAAACCCCACCATCACCTCATGGCCATTCATTTGAAGTCTTTTACTCATTCAACCAACAACCTTGGAGAGTCCAGCCGCAAGCCACCACCTTAGCTTCTCAGGCGCAAAAATAAAGCTTCAAAGTGAGGCTTACAAGACTCGAACCTCCTCCCTGCTGCTTCTCCCTTGTGACGCCACTTCCCTGCACTCTAAGTGGCGTCTCCTTGCCACTTTACCACCTCACTTCTTGTGTCATCAAACACAAATATTTAAACTTAAGACCTGCCTCTGCTAGCTCTCCCCTAAAGCCTAAAAACAAAATTTTCACCAAGGCTCAAGCTTATCCCCGAGCCTTCCCGAGACCCCCAAACATACCAAATTAACAAACAAACCATACCAAACACACAGAGACATAAAATGCAAAGCCCCTAATACCAGGATGTTACAGTTCTACCCCCTTAAAGAAATTTCGGCCCCGAAATTTACCTGGTCAAAAGAGATGAGGGTATTGCTGTCGCATCACATCCTCTGGCTCTCACGTGGCTTCCTCTGAACCATGATTCCGCCACAACACTTTAACCAGTGGAACCGCCTTTCTCCGCAACACCTTAACATCTCGGTCTAGGATTTGGACTGGTTCCTCTTCAAAAGATAAATCAGGTCTTATCTTGATTTCTTCCACCGGCACTATGTGAGACGGATCCGAACAATAACGCCTTAACATCGAGACATGGAATACATCATGAATCTGCCTCAATTTCGAAGGTAGCTCGAGTTGATAAGCTACTGGTCCCACACTCTTCAACACACGATAAGGCCCGATGAACCTGGGGCTCAACTTGCCCTTCCGTCCAAACCTTAGAACTTTCTTCCATGGTGAAACCTTCAGAAAAACCTGATCACCCACAGAGAACTCTATATCCTTACGCTTCAGATCTGCGTAAGATTTCTGCCTATCAGAAGCTTCCTTCAACCGCGTCTGAATCAACTTAACCTTTTCCTCTATTTCAAAAACCAATTCCGGACCCAACAACTGTCGCTCACCCAACTCTGTCCAACAAGTAGGAGTGCGACACTTCCGACCATACAACACTTCATAGGGTGCCATCTGAATACTGGATTGATAGTTGTTGTTGTAAGCGAATTCTGCCAACGGTAAAAAATCCTCCCAACTACCCCCAAAGCCGATGACATAGCCTCTCAACATATTTTCCAAAATTTGAATTACCCTCTCTGACTGACCGTCAGTTTGTGGATGAAACGCTATGCTGAAATCCAGTTTTGTACCCAATGCCTGATGCAACGCCTTCTAGAACCGAGACGTAAACTTGGGGTCTCTGTCCGATATGATAGACACAGGTACCCCATGTAACCTCACAATCTCCGCCACATAGAGTTTGGCTAACTTCTGTAGAGAATAATCAACCCGAACCGGTATGAAGTGAACGGACTTCGTCAACCAATCGACAATTACCCACACTGAATCTTTCTTCGTAGGCGTAAAGGGTAGCCCACTCACAAAGTCCATTGTTATCCTCTCCCACTTCCAAAGTGGGATCTTCACTGGCTGTAGCAACCCCGAAGGCAATTGGTGTTCCGCCTTCACCTGCTGACACGTCAAGAATTTACCCACAAATTCAGTCACCTCTCGCTTCAAACCCGGCCACCAGAACTGTTCTCGCAGATCTCAATACATCTTACTCCCACCAGGATGCATAGCGTATGGGCTACTATGCGCTTCCTGTAGAATCTTCCGCCTCGATTCGGGATCCTTCGGCATACAAGCCTTTCCTCGAAAGCACAATACCCCATCGCTGTTCACACTAAAATCTGCTATCTCACTACCTGCCACTGGCTAAAATTTCAAACTTAGCGATTCATCAGACAACTGCTTCTCTCTAATCTGACTGACCCAATAAGGCTTCACTTGTAGTTCATCTAGCACACTTCCATCATCATACAAGCTGAGATGAGCGAACATTGCCCTCAAATCCGATATCACCTTACGACTTAACGCGTCTACCACAACGTTGGCTTTACCCGGGTGGTACTCGATCGAACAGTCATAATCCTTCAACAATTCAATCCACCTCCGCTGCCTTAAATTCAACTCCTTCTGGGTAAGGAGATACTTCAGGCTCTTATGATCTGCGTAGATAATGGACTTCTCCCCATACAGGTAGCGTCTCCAGATCTTCAGAGCAAACACCACCGCAGCTAACTCCAGATCATGCGTGGGATAATTCACTTCATGCGGTCTTAACTGCCGCGACGCATATGTTACCACCTTCCCTTCCTGCATCAACACACATCCTAACCCCGTGTGCGACGCATCGCAGTAAACGACAAACTCCTTCCCAAACGACAAACTCCTTCCCAGCCTCAGGCTGAATCAACACTTGAGCCTCAGTTAAGATCCTCTTCAACTTCTCAAAACTTTCCTGTTGCTTATCTTACCAGACACACGGTACCCCTTTCTGTAACAACTTGGTTAATGGTGCAGCTATTAGTGAGAACCCCTCAACAAACCTTCTGTAGTACCCAGCTAACCCAAGAAAACTTCGAGTTTCTACCACAGACTTAGGCGGTTTCCACTCCAACACAGCTTCAATTTTTTGGGGATCCACCCTAATTCCCTCAGCAGACACAACATGTCCCAGAAAGGTAACTTCCCTTAACCAGAATTCACACTTACTGAATTTGGTGAACAGCTACTTTTCTCTCAGAATTTGCAGAACCACCCGAAGATGCGAATCATTTCCGTCCTTGAATAAACCAAAATATCATCTATGAACACCACGACAAACCGGTCCAAATAGGGTTGGAATACTCGGTTCATCATGTCCATAAATGCAGCTGGTGCATTTGTCAACCCAAACGGTATCACCAAAAACTCGTAATGACCATAACGAGTTCGAAAAGCTGTTTTATGAATATCTGCCTCCTTGACCATAAGCTGGTGATAACCTGACCTCAAGTCTATCTTTAAAAAAACTGAAGCACCTTGCAACTGATCGAACAGATCGTCTATCCTAGGCAGCGGGTACTTGTTCTTAATCGTCAGCTTGTTCAGCTGTCTATAGTCAATGCACATCCGCATCGACCCGTCTTTCTTCCTAACGAACAAAACTGGCGCTCCCCACGGAGACACACTTGGTCGGATAAAACCCCGATCTAACAGTTCCTGAATCTGCGCTTTAAGTTCCACCAACTCTTTTGGCGCCATCCTATATGGGGCAATAGACACTGGCGCTGTTCCCGGAAGAAGATCAATACCGAACTCCACCTCGCGATCCGGAGGTAACCCCGGAAGCTCTTCTGGAAAAAAATCGAAGAATTCCTTCCCCATTCTGACATCCTTTATAGTCAACTCTTGGCCTCCAGAGCACTGATAAAAGTTAAGAAAGCCTCGCATCCTTTTCTCACCATTCTTTCAGCCTTTAAAGAAGGCACTACATTAGACAAGTAGTTCCTTCTTTCCCCTATCACTAACACCTCATTACCTTCAGGAGTCCTTAACACCATGCGCTTAGCGGCACAATCCAAGTTTGCTCGATACTTCACTAACCAATCCATTCCTAAGATCAAATTGAACTCGCCGAACAGTAGTTCCATCAAATCAGTCGGGAAAACCATCCCTTGTACTTCTAGAGGTACATCCCTAAAGAGTTTTTTCACCACTACAGATTGTCCTAAAGGGCTAAATCTGAGTCATCTCCCTAGAAGCAATATTAGAGTCTATGTTCGAGTTCGGACACCGTACTAGCAACATAGGAATGTGTTGACCCAATATCAATCAAGGCAAAGAAAAGGTAAACCGAAAATAAAGAACGTGATCGGTTATGACATCCGGCACGCATCGCCCTCCTCTCGGCGTCTAGGCTGCATAGACCAACCTGCATCGTCTTGCATCCGTGTTCCCAAGCACCACCGCCGGTGCTCCACGTCCACGACCAAAACCATTTCCTCCTCTCGCGGACCACGGCCTCTCTCAGAATCGCGACCACCCCTACCAGTGAACATAATACGACCTATTGGTCGCGTTACGTTTTGGCTCTTGCGGGCAATCCCTAACCGATGTTCCACCGATCCACACCAAGCATCCATTACTTCTTGCCCGAGTACTCTCACGAGTGAAACTTCCCACACGTAGCACATTCTTCGAGGCCGCCAAGAACAATCGGCTGGCATTTCGACTCGCCCATCAAACCTTGTCTTCTTCTCGAAATTCCCGGTGAGATCTTGACGATCCAAAACTCCTTTTATTTCTACCCTTGTCACAATCCACGGTTACGCGCTTTCGGATCGCTTTGCCTCTTTGGCTATCTTAGCCTTTTCCACCAAAGCAATGAACTCCCTTTCCCATTGCAGAGCTATCAAGCACTGCAACTCGTCCCTCAAACCATCCTCAATCGGACACAACGCTCATGATCTGTTGACACAATACCCGGGCATACCGACTAAGACGTAGGAATTTCGCCTCATACTCGCCCACCGACTTACTCCCCGAACCAAGTTAAGGAATGCCTTACGTTGGCGTCCATAGCTCAACCCAATGTATTTTCCCCAAACGCAGACTTAAAGAAGAAGTCCTGTGTGCGATCCTCTGCAGTACCATCCCTAACCGTGAGCCACCATTGGTAAGCCTCATCTCGGAGAAGAGACACAACTCCTTTCAGTTTCTCCTCCGCAGTGCAGTCAAGATCATCCATGATGCACTCAACCGCCTCAAGCCAGTACTCAGCTACATTAGGAGCTACACCAGAAACGCCCCTAAACATTTCAGCCCCGTTCGCTCGAAATCGCTCCGACACAGATTTTTAGGCCACTGATCCCATGCTCCCTCCAGTAACTCTTTCCAGAGCACGTAACATGGCCTGAGACACAGCATCATCTCTACCAGTTTGATCTTGAAATTCTACTTTCGCAACTGGCGGTGCAGGCACTTCACCTTCCGGCCCAAGTTCAGATTCTGAAGGCTCAGCCCCAACATCTAAGCCTCTCCCACGGCCTCGGACACTATGTCCACGGCCTCTAACGTTCATAACTATCGATTCGACTTAATCTGATTAAAAGTTTTATGAATTAGTATTTTCTTCCACTGTTTGTTACAGAGCAGTCTTATGAGAATAGCATTATGAGTAATTCTCGCTAATTCATGCATACCTAAGGTTTTAGTCTCTAGAGTTTGCACATCTTAGTACAAGCAATCATAGCACATTACAACTACTTCATGTAAAATAACCAATAGTCAGAAGACTTACCATTCGAATTTGGTGCCGAAGACTCGGGTGCCATGCTTCCAGAAAACATGTGTATTTCTAAACTATTTTCAAAACCATCTTTTGAAACGTGTTTGAACCTCATACCCACAGCCGAGTTTTTGAAACTCGGCTCTGATACCACAATTGTAACACCCCAAACCCGGTCAAAACTTTACGACCGAATCTGGATTGTTACAGGATGGATGGTTAAAAAAATTTAGGTAAAACATCGGGATTTGGGAAAACACTTTGTTTAGGGAGTTCAAGCTAAGGCTAATTGAGAATTTTGATTAAGAATGTTTTACCAACTTTATATCAAAACATCTTAGAGTTAAAATGGGTTCGTTATAAAAACCGGACTTGGAATGTTTGATAAGGTAACATTTGAGATCGAAGTTGAGATTCGTGATCTTTTGAAAATAATATTTGTGGTGTTAAGAAAAAGACCAAGTTTTAATTATTTACGGCTTGTGATCCAATCGTTGATATTTTGGAAAACCTCTATTTACGTTTTTAAGAAAACCCTATACTAACCGTTTATAAAACACTTAATAACAGCATTGAAATAAAACCCAAATTTAAGTTATAGCGGCCTTATTACAAAATAAAAACCCGTTTTAAACTAAGTTCAAATAAAGTAATGCAATTTACTAGAGAAGGAAAGAAAAAAACACATCGCATGGCCACCTCGAGTCCGCCTCAGCTCCAAACCCATGATCTACTGATTACATGCAAAATTTAGCTGAGGGGTGAGTCACGAAGACTCAGTGTGTAAATCCCCAACATAACTCAAACCGGATTCAGTATGGCGTATGTCACATGTATGCAATGCGGCCCAACCGAGCCTAGCCTTTCCTCCAAACACTGTGGCATTATGCCACGCGTGGTTCTTGACCACCGTGGTCTTAGACCACTCGTGACAATAGTCACTCGTGACAAAGTCACTAATTATATAACCGTGGGGCCAACCCACTGTGGTCATAGACCACCGTGACGATCTCTGATAAATTTATGCATACGTAGCGCCAACCCACTGTGGTCTTAGACCACCGAGATAAGTCACTGATATCTGTATACGTGGTTTCAACCACTGTGGTTTTTAGACCACCGTGACATTAGTCACTGATTCTCCTTCTCCTTTCATTCAATCTCGAGCCCATGCTCTTTACTTTATGTTGAGTATGAATGCAACTATAATCATATTGTGTAATAGATAACTATCTCATACGGGCATAATATCAAACATTCATACATGCACATAATCGTAAATATCAACATCGAAGAACTTACGGTGTCTCCAACCTTACCCACAAGGGTAACTCGACTATCGAATTAGTCGTTTTGGCTTTCAGCCCATACGATTAATAACACAACAACAAGAAACGCGTGTGAGTAATACACACCGATAACACGTAACACTAGGCTTTCTACGTCGACGCTTTCACTAGCGGGGGACGACGGCTATCGTATCTGTCCCAAGCGCACGTCGCTCTCTACCACACCCCGCAGAGAAAATCTCGAATCGGCGATACCGCATTTCGACGCTTAAAGTTTGGAATGGATACTATGGGTACACTCCCTCCTTGGTTTGACTTACACTTGCATCCATGGAGAATCTTTGATCAGTACAAAAGGAGGCGTGGATTGACTAAATAACGGAATTTGGTTAAGGCATATCACATTTGAAAGGAATGAATAACCGAAAAATCACGAGATGACCCCTTACCTTAATATCCCGAATGGAGTGATCCGATTCGGAAAACAATAACTCTCCGACTTCGGACTATATACACTTTGACTAGAGGAGTGTCCCGGAGTAACGTCCCAAAATGAGAAAAGATGAAGGGAGAAAAGATTAGTCGCAAATCATAACTCAGGAGCAACATAACCATTCGGCTATGGCCATATAGAACCGAAAGAAAAGAAGAAAAAAAAAAAGATTCGGCTTTTTGCAATAAGAGAGAAAAGAAATATTACCTTCAAAAATCCAGAAGTAGAGTGAAACCGATTCCCTTGGGGTTACAGGACCTATTAGGCTAAAAGAAAGAAAACAAACGAGAGGGTGTCAATAGAATGGATGTAAAGTTTCGGCTAAAAGAAGAAGTAGAGGAGAGGAGGGTTTCAGCCAAAAGAATCAAAGAAAGTAGAAGGAAAAAGAAATGAAAAGAGAGTGTGATGATCAAGGGAAGGTTCGGCTAAGGAGAAATAGAATGTAGAAAACCAAAAGAAGAGAAAAAGTTGTTCAAGCAAGAATCTGAAATGGTGAGGAGAGATTCGGCTAGCACCCTCAAAGATGGTTCGGTTCTAGAGAGGATGGAAGAGAAAAGAAATGCGTAATAAAAGATAAAGTATTTCCAAAAAAAAATGAAGAAGGTTATGGACTTTCGGCACTTACAAGGAGTAGGCTACCAGCAAAACAGCACACACCACTCCCTAAACCAAAAAAAATGCCCACAAGACTAACCTCAAAACAAAGCTAAATTCGGCATACCCCAAGCTAGCACTAAACCAAATTCTCTTCCCCCACTTCAAGCTTCCCACATTCGGCCACCACTCCACAGTATACCATTACAGACTTTTAGCGGCGTTTTTAGTGGCGTTTTAAACAAAAACGCCACAAATATTATACATTAGCGGCGTTTGATGAAAAACGCCGCAAAAAAAAGAGAAATAGCGGCGTTTGTTTAAAAAGCGCCGCTAAAAATGATATATAGCGGCATTTATTTGTAAAACGCCGCTAAAGGTCGATCTTTAGCGCGCTTTTTACGTAAACGCCGCTAAAGGTTCGATCTTTAGCGCGCTTTTACGTAAACGCCGCTAAAAGTTCGATTCAGAGCGCGCGCTTTTACAAAAACGCCGCTAAAAGTCTGATCAGTGTGGCGCTTTTACAAAAATGCCGCTAAAGTCCGATCTTTAGCGGCGCTTTTACGTAAAACGCCGCTAAAAGTCGATCTTTAAATTTATTTTTGGATACATATGACTGATTGTTTTTAAATTTATATATTAAATAATTTCTTATATAATTTTGATTCTAGTTTAAATTATTTAAAAGAAAAATATTTGATAAAAATGAAAAAATATTAAATAATTTCTTATATTAATTTTAAAATGTTGAATTAATTCTCATGATTGTTTAGGGTTTATGGTTTAGCATATATAATTTAAGGTGTAAGGTTTACGAGTGACTATTTTAATGTTTAGGGATTATGGTTTAGGGTTTTAGGGTTTAGATTTTAGGGTTTATGGCTTAGGGTTTAGGGTTTAGGGTTTATGGCGGATAGAGGATAGGGGTTATGAATTTAGATTAAATTAGTGTATTTTAATTTATATATTAAATTATTTATAATATGGTTTAATTTACTGTATATAGTTTATAAGCTTTATTGTTTATGGTTTGGGGTTTAAGAATTAAGATTTATGGTTTTGAGTTTAAGAGTACAGGTTAGGTTATGGTTTAGGCCAGTGGTTTGGGGTTTAAGAATTAAGATTTATGGTTTTAGGTTTAAGAGTACGGGTTAGGTTATGGTTTAGGCCAGGTTTATAGTTTAATTTTTAGTTTTTAGATTTATATATTGGGTTTAGGGTTTAGTGCTTAAACCATATCGAACAACAAAGTTAGAGTGTTAGTGTTTAGAGATTTAATTGTTGGTAATTTGATAAAAGAGGTAAAAATCAAATTCTTTTAGGGTTTAAGGTTTGCAATAAGATTATTTTTTTAATTACTTTTGCACCTTGTAATATACGTATGAGTTGCGGTTTAGGGTTTAAGGTGTATAAATAAGGGTTTATAGTGTATAATTTGTGTATAATTTAGGATTTTATGATTTAGGTATGAGAACTTAAATTAGAAAACTATATAAATTAAATATAGTGTTAGAAAGAGAACAAAATAATTTTAAAGGAATTTAATAAATAAATAAATTTAAAAAAATTATTGGTATTAGCTGCGTTTTTGAGCAAAAACGCCGCAAAAAGCATATTAATAAAAAGAAAACGACGCCGCTTTCATGGGGGCGGTAGCGGCGTTAGCTATAAAAATGCCACAATAGATTACTATTAGCGGCGTTTTATATCCATAAAAAACTATTAATTTTAATTCAAGCGGCGCCGTTTTCCTATAGTTTTAGTGGAACGATTAATTTAAAACGCAGATCATTTTTGTAAGGGAGTTTAGTGGCGTTTTTAAAAACGCCACAAAAAGCCAATTTCATTTAACAAACGGCGCCGTTTCTTTTCCTCGATTTGTACCCGATTCATCCCCCCTAAAAAAAAAAAAAAAACAGAACTCATCGCCTAATCCCCCGAGAAAATCCTAAGTTCTCCCCAAATCCCCTAGCGATCTCACACGAAAACTCGCCACCACGGGTGTTCTCTCTCGCTCGTCGCCTTCACCGTCGCCCTTCTTCTCTCGTCGCAAATCGGCGGTAAATATACTATCGAGTCTATCCGCTTCGCCATGGTTGCCGAGTTTGATGACTCGGGTCTTAGTAACTATAGTCTACTATTTTTTAGGCATCGATTTATACTTCAAGTGTTGTCTAAAATTTTTAGTTTTCAAATATTTCTTCTTTAGTTTTTAGTTTTCAAATAATTTTTAGTTTTGATTCAATATTCTGTTACTTTTTTAGTAAAAATTCAAATATTTGAATTCGTTTATTCCTTTTACTTTCAAAAAAATCTATTTTAAATAAATAAAGAATTTTTTGTATATGAAATATTTGAAAACTAAAGAATTTTTTAGGCATTGAAGTATATTTCTTCTTCTACGTATAGTTTGTTTTTACACTTTGCCGTTTGATATTTTGTTAATTACTTTTGCTTTGTTTGATATTGTGTTTGATATTGAAGTATATTTTGTTTGATATTTCTTCTTCTAAGTATATTTTGTTTGATATATGAGAAGTTTTGTGTGATTTCTTGGTATATGGCCATGTGGTGAAAATTCTTGAATTTTGATTGCAGTTAGAACTATATTCATCTCTGTTTACATGAATTTTGATTGCAGTTAGAATTATACTCAGTAATGGTAAATTCTAATTATAGTTGATATATATATATATATATATATATTGCTCGAATCAACAAGTTGAAATGTATATCATTGTTTTTCATGCGTAATTGTAAAGTAAACTGAAACTTGAAATGTAGAAATAATCAATATGGTCTAAGTTTTTATAATTTTTTTTTTTACATTTAGTCCATTTATTTTTGAATTTAAAAATAGAAGTTCAATTGTCAATATTATCAAAATTATTATATGAAATTCAAGCATATTATAATGACTTTTTATTACATAGCTATTAATTAAAAAATTAATTTCAAAATGTGACTTTAAAAAATTAAATTAAAAATGTTAATGATGTAAATAAGTGAAATTAAATTTTCGTGTTTGTATATATTTCTTTGATCCGAAAGCTCTAAATTTGGCTTCACAGGTAATTTTGAAAGTGAGTAGAATTGAAGAGGACTTCCGAGCCGAGGACTTGCATTCATTAGTCTCCTCTGCTACATCACATCACATCGCTCTCCACCGCCACATACAATCGGTAAACTTCAAGTACTTGTATTTGCAGTTGATTTTGAACTTGAAATTAATCGTTGATGCTTGTGTAAAAGAAATGTCGTTTGATTATTTGTTGTTTTAATTTCTAATCTCGAATACTTTGTTTATTCAGATTATATATATGTTTACATGTAAGTTACTTAAATGTGAAAAAGTATAGAGTTTAAGACCATGGCCAAGTTGAAGACCATAGACTAATTACAAGACTACAAGCAAAATTGATCCAAATTGATTTAATTGTTGCCAATTGGATTAGATTTGAAAAAGTACACGAACTAAAATTGATTAAATTAAAATATATAAGTATTAAATTTAGAATTTAAAAATAATATAGGAGTAATAGCAAATTTTAACTTTGTTGTCCAATATAAAGCAAATTCTCATTGTTTATGATATAGTTTTTGAGGATACACTACTTTGGGAGTTTGGACCCAAATCCAAACATGCTTGAGACAAATAACTTAACTATCTTAGCGAATAATAATATTTAAGCCTTTTAAGCTCATACAAATATATTAGAAGAAACAATAATTACATTATGGTTAGAATAAAATGTATACTTTTACAAGTTCAAGCATTCACATGGTAAGACAATAATGAACACTCGAGTGCATGCCCCATGCATTAACCTTATTAACCATATTGATCAATTTAAATGCTTAAGTTATCAATTTAAATGCTTAAGTTACTCAAATTGATCCCTTTTTTCTATGTATATATTATGATATATATGTTTACATGTAAGTTATTGTTTGTAATTGTTTATGTTTAAGTTATTCTTTTAATATACGTTTTTAATATATATTTGTATGAAGTAAATTGATCTTATGTTGTTTGTATCTCGATTCATCGCTTCCTCTATCGCTTCCCGCAATCGTTGGATTGGATTTGGTGGTAATAACTTAACAGGTATGAAATCATTATTATTATTATTTATATGTTGTTGCTTGCTGGAGGTTGTTAAACCATTTTGTGAATATATATCCCTTTTGTCTTTGCAAATTGATCATTAAATGTTTGTAAAATGAAGTTTTAAACTATGGAATTCTCGCTTTGTTTGATTTCTTTTCATTTTGCTAAGAATGTTGCGATTTGAAGCCTATAGTCGTGAAAGTTGTAATTGAATTTTTAAGCCTAGGATGCGTGGCTTGAGTGAAAGCAAAAAAATTGAAGAAGAAAATGTGTATTTTCATTAACTTCAAATTGAGGCATAATGCCATTACATATAATAGGGTGATAAAAAACAAACAGATTTCACCTAAACATCTACCTACTACCACTACTTACATTGAAACTAAACTAAACTTGCACACTTGGTAAAGTTGATTTATCAGCTCAAATGTCAACAAAAAATACATCAAGTACATTAACAACTTGGTTCTTGTAACACCCCAAACTCGGACAAGACACCACGCCCGAATCTGGTATGTTACGGGGAAAAACGTCTTTGAGTGATCAGATTTTTTTTCGTTTAGAAGTGGGGTGAAAACATAGTGAATTTGAGGAAAATTTGAGTAGGCTTGTTTGATTAGATTTTGAAAACTTATCCAAGTATATAGTTAAAACGAGTTGATTTCATTTGGCACTTCCAATAGTTTCTTAGTGCCATTTTGAAACATTTTAGACTTAGTAGAAAATCGAGTTTGATTTGGAAATCATTTGAGTTTATTGTATAGCAAAACATAGCGAGATACCCGATGGTATAGTTTAAAACACATTGCGATATAATTTTGAAAGCGTTGTCTTTCCAAGTTTTAGTAAAATTTCATGCCAAGTTATTTGTTAAGCAGGTTGAGGATCTAATTAAAACATACCCATCATAAAACATAACTTAAAGGCCTTTTACAAATCCAAATTAAATCTCAAATCAAAATAAGTAAGCTAAAGTACCCAAAGTGAATAGTCCGAGCCAAAGCTGTTATTAAAGCATGGCATGTGCACCTCGAGTCCACCCCGGCTCCATGTCCGTCTCACGAGTCACTGAAATGTCAAAGGAGAGGGTGAGTCGAGTGACTCAAAGTGCATAAATCCCGCCCCGATGAAACAACATGCTAACACACATCATACATAGCAACATAATTAATGCAACCCGATCCTAACCACCAGTATCTCCTTTTTCTACCCGTGTGGTACCAAACCTTTGGTGGTGCCAAACCACCTGGTGACATATAGTCACAATATGTTACCAAAACACTGGTGTCCCAAAGACACAAATGTGCTAATAAAGCACTTGTGACCGTAGTCACAAATCAATTGATGGGGCCAACCCATCGTGTGATACCCAATCACTAGCGACGATCCCATATCTCATGTGGGGCCAACCCAGTGTGGTGTTAACCACGGGGACAAGTCGCAATGAGGTGCCCAACCTCTCGGTGTCCCAAAGACACAAATGTGCTACCAAAGCACTGGTGACCGTAGTCACAATAATCGAATGATGGGGCCAACCCATCGTGTGATACCCAATCACTAGCGCAGACGATCCCATATCTCAAAGTGGGGCCAACCCACGGTGGTGTTAACCACAGGGGACAAGTCGCAATGAGGTGCCCAACCTCGGTGTCCCAAAGACACAAATGTGCTACCAAAGCACTGGTGACCCAAAGTCACAAAGTGTGTTACCAAAAACACTGGTGCTCGTCAAGACAAAATATCACCGCTGCTCCTCCTCTCATATCACCCATCAACATACCATACTCATGTAATCATGCATATCATACAAATCATGCATATCATGCCAACATGTCTAGCATTACATCTCAAAGCATACATAACATGGATCATAATACCCAAGGTATCCATAATAGAACTTGTAATAAATTAGACTTACCCGGATACGTACACATACCCCGTTTGGGTGTCCAATTATCCGTCATCTTGGTATAGTTTTTAACAGCAAAGCGAGTTTATTAATAACATTACTAGATATCAGTGTGTTAGTTTACACACCTGGTAATACGAGTCTAGAAATCCTGACAAAAGCGATCTAAGTCCCTTGATTACTGGCTCCTATAATCGGCCAACATAGGGGTTAGTACACATAAACCATTCGGCCAAAGGCTTTATACCAAGAGAAGTCATCTCAAACCCTTACCACTTCTTAACTTGGTTTCCAACCAACCCCGAACCACAATGGTCCTCTAAGACAATCGGCCACCACCTTGAAAAGAATAACAATTAATCCTTTATCATTCACGACTTAATCGAAACCAACCGATTAAACTAACAACAACCAATCACTTACCCTTACGAATTAATTGTGAAGAAAACGGCTCCTCTTGCTTGCTTCCACAATCCAAAGGCCCTATAATGCGATGATTAACAAAAGGTTAATTCCTTCCAACCGAACCCAAAATCGGCTCTTAACCAACCCAACACGATAAAGCACAAGAGAGGGGAGAAATGGCCATTCGGCCAAGCACTTACCTAGCCCCAATCGATTGAAAACAAACCCCAACCAGATCAACACTTCTCTAGAATTCGGCCAAGATGAACACCACTAGGAGAAAAGGGAGATTCGGCTCAAGAGCTTTTGAAATGGAAGAAAGAAGAGAAAAAAAAATAGAAAATGGATGGGGACAAGTACTTACGGTTTTGAAAGAAAAAAGAGATAAAAATGTGTTTTGGGAACTAGTGTTTCGGCTTAATGAAATGGTAAGGCACAAATGAAAGATTCGGCTAGGATTATTGAGAAAAGCAAATGAGAGTTTGAGGGAAGAAGATGGTATGGTTTCGGCTTACTAGTAATGGAGAAATAAAAATAGAGAACTTGGTTTAGAAGTAGTATGATTTCGGCACAAGTATGACAAAAGAAATGAATGAAAATGTGAGAAGAAAGGATACCCGATTCAGCTTACACAAATGAAGAAAGAAGGATGGATGCAAGAGTGTATTCGGCTACACACAAACCATGTGAACAAGACAATTTCGGCAACTAAAGGGACTTGGTATCTCGGTTCAAGAAGTGAGAAAAAGATGAGAGAATTCTTTAGAATTTCGGCTTACCCTTTGATAAAAGAATGAACTCCCTTTTACCCAATATGACCGAAAATGCACCAAATGAAAAGTGCATTTCGGCACACCCCCCTCATGCACTCACCAAACCGGCCATTCCCCAAACTCTCTCCTAAAATTCGGCCACAATCCCCCTAAACACTCCAAGCCACCAATTCAAATCACCTTGACCAAGTCCTACTCCACAAATCACTCTCCACCTTTCATTTGAAAGTGAAGACCAAGTCAAAGGAGGAATTTGAACTTCATCCAACTCTTCCCCTCCTATGCCGTCCAAAATGAAGCCAAAATGTGAGGTCTTTGCAGCTCGAACACTAGACCTCCACCACAAGTAGATGACGCCACACCAAGCTCCCCATGTAGCGCATGCTTTGCCACTAAGCTAGCTCCTCTTTGTGCAACAAAACATCAATTAAAACTCTTATACCCCAGCTCCAACGGCTCCACGACTTAACACCCAAAAATCAAAATTTTCCCATTCACTCGTGCATACACTTAGACTTCAATTAAGCCCCAAAACATAGAAATAGCCACGCAAACACACTAGACACATGCAATTTCATGCAACAACAAAATAGCCCCAAACCCGGGATATTACGGTTCTACCCCCTTAAAAATAATTTCGACCTCGAAATTACCTCGATCGTAAGAGTTGCGGGTACATTGTCTCATCATATCCTCGGGTTCCCACGTAGCTTCTTCTACGCCATGATTCCGCCAAAGTACCTTAACCAAAGGCACGGACTTCTTACGCAGAACCTTCACATCTCGATCAAGAATCGCATGTGCTCCTCCTCCATGGTCAAATCTGGATTTACCTCGATCTCTTCCATTGCTACCACATGCGACGGATCCGAACGATACCTCCAAGCATCAAAGCGTGGAAAACGTCGTGAATCGACTAAGCTCTGCCTGGCAACTCAAGGCGATACGCCATCGGTCCAACTCGTCTCGGAACCTTATACGGTCCAATAAACCTCGGACTTAGCTTGCCTTTCTTCCCGAACCTCAACACCTTCTTCCAAGGTGAGACCTTGAGAAAACTCGATCCCCACGGCCGAACTCTATATCTCTCCGCTTAAGATCGGCATAAGACTTCTGCCGGTCCAAGCTTCCTTCAATCTAGACTGAATCAACTTAACCTTGTCTTCGGTCTCAAAGAACCAACTCGGGTCCCAACAATTGACGTTCACCTAACTCCGCCCAACACGTAGGTGAGCGACATTTCCTACCATACAACGCCTCATACGGTGCCATCTTGATGCTCGCTTAGTAATCGTTGTTGTAGGCAAACTCACTAATGGTAGAAACTCCTCCCAACTACCTCGAAATCCAAGATACAACCTCTCGGCATATCCTCTAAGACACGAATAACCCTTTTCGATTGACCGTCTTAAGAACCATGCGCTTGGCGCGCAATCCAACCTCGGCCCGGTACTTGACCAACCAATCCATCCTAAGAATCGGATCGAACTCCCCAAGCGGCGGTTCCATCGGATCGCGAGCAAACACTACCCCTTGGAGTTCTAAGGGTACCTCTCTAAACAGTTTATCTACTACTACAGAGTGACCTAGAGGGCTAATCACGGTCATCCGCCTAGAAGATATCTCGAGTCTAAATCCATGGTCTCTACTATACTACGGCAACATAAGAGTGCGTTGAACCCACATCAATCAAAGCAAAGATAAGGAGAACCAAAAATCAAAAACGTCTGGGTTATGACGTCCGGTGCGTCGCCCTCTCGGCGCCTCGCAAAGATACACTAATCCAGCCGCTAGCATCGAACTACTCGTACCTCTGCGCCGGTGCTCCACGGCCCGACCCGAGAACCATTACCGCCTCTCGCCATTACCACGGCCCCTCTGCGGTGGCGGTCCATTACCTCGAATCGACACGGCCTGCCTCTCGATCGAATCCTAGCCAACCTACGCGGACAATCCCTCACGCGATGCTCCAGAGAACCACACTCGAAGCAACCTTTTCCTCCGGTCCAAAGAACCACCCCAATGAGATTTTCCACATCGATCACATGCTGCGGCGGCCCACGCTAGCAAAGAACAAACCTAGCGCGACCGATTCGGCCCACTCGGTCTAGCTCTCTTCTCATGGATTACCCGACGATCCGAGAAGACCCAAAGCTCCTCTTATGCCTATTTCTCGTCCATGCCCCGCCTCGCGACTCCTTAACACCCTCGGCTACCTTAGCCTTCTCAACTAAGACAACAAACTCGCGCTCTGGCGAGGAGCAATCAGCAACCTCAAGTCGCCTCGCGGACCATCCTCGAAACGAACACACCTCTCATGCTCGGTGGCCACAATGCCCACGGCATACCTACTCACCCGTGAACTCGGCCTCATACTCGAAAGCAGATTTACTCCCGAACAAGCCTCGTAAATGCCTTTCACGGGAGTCGATATAACTAGCTCCGATGTATTTCTTTTGATATGCGGCCACGAAATAATCCCATGTCAGATCCTCTCTGCCACACATTATCTCGAACCGTGAGCCACCACCGATATGACTCATCCCGAAGAAGCGATACGATGCCCTTCCGGCTTCTCTTCACTTTGTCAAGTCCAGATCATCCATGATCCGCTCGGTTGCCTCCCAAACCAATACTCAAAGATCTTTGGAGCAACACCGTAAACACCTCGGAAGAATTCGGCCCCATTGGCCCGAAGTCGCCAGAGCAATTTCCTAACTCTGCATTACTACCTACACCGGCTACTCTTTCCAACACTCGCAAAGATCGCGCTGTGACATCTGCGTCGTCCCGACCCGGTCTTGGAACTCACCACCTCCGGTGGTGGCGAAACCCGGTATCTCATTTTCTCGAACCCCGACCGGATCCTACGGGCTCAAAAGCGTCATCCTACCACGACCTCGCCCACGACCACGTCCACCTCTAGCGCTCATGACTAATCTTCCACGATTCGATTAAGAATTTTATGCATCAAGATTTATTCCACTTGTTTAAAAGCAAGTCTTATGAATATTTAAGGAGATTTGTTCTCGCGAGTTCACAGAATCCTATCGGTTTCAATCTCTAAGGTAATATACTATTGCTATTCATCAAATCATATCACATCCACTCAATTCACAAGCAATAGTACGGGGTACTTACCAGGCGAACCTGGTGCGGAGACTCGGTGCCATGCCTTTCAAACGTCATCGACACTTAAAATAAACTCTTAAAACTTTTTGGGCCTCGGCCCACACCAGCCTTTGAACTCGGCTCGATACCACAATTGTAACACCCCAAACTCGGACAAGACACCACGCCCGAACACGGTATGTTACGGGAAAAACGTCTTTGAGTGATCGATTTTTTTCGTTTAGAAGTGGGGTGAAAACATAGTGAATTTGAGGAAAATTTGAGTAGGCTTGTTTGATTAGATTTTGAAAACTTATCCAAGTATATAGTTAAACGAGTTGATTTCATTTAGCACTTCCAATAGTTTCTTAGTGCCATTTTGAAACATTTTAGACTTAGTAGAAAATCGAGTTTGATTTGGAAATCATTTGAGTTTATTGTATAGCAAAACATAGCGAGATACCCGATGGTATAGTTTAAAACACATTGCGATATAATTTTGAAAGCGTTGTCTTTCCAAGTTTTAGTAAAATTTCATGCCAAGTTATTTGTTAAGCAAGGTTGAGGATCTAATTAAAACATACCCATCATAAAACATAACTTAAAGGCCTTTTACAAATCCAAATTAAATCTCAAATCAAAATAAGTAAGCTAAAGTACCCAAAGTGAATAGTCTGAGCCAAACTGTTATTAAAGCATGGCATGTGCACCTCGAGTCCACCCGGCTCCATGTCCGCGTCTCACGAGTCACTGAAATGTCAAAGGAGAGGGTGAGTCGAGTGACTCAGTGCATAAATCCCGCTCCCGATGAAACAACATGCTAACACACATCATACATAGCAACATAATTAATGCAACCCGATCCTAACCACCCGTATCTCCTTTTTCTACCCCGTGTGGTACCAAACCACCGGTGGTGCCAAACCACTGGTGACATATAGTCACAATGTGTTACTAAAACATGGTGTCCCAAAGACACAAATGTGCTACTAAAGCACTTCGTGACCAGTAGTCACAAATCAATTGATGGGGCCAACCCATCGTGTGATACCCAATCACTAGTGACGATCCCATATCTCATGTGGGGCCAACCCACGGTGGTGTTAACCACGGGGACAAGTCGCAATGAGGTGCCCAACCTCTAGTGTCCCAAAGACACAAATGTGCTACCAAAGCACCGGTGACCGTAGTCACAATAATCGAATGATGGGGCCAACCCATCGTGTGATACCCAATCACTAGCGCAGACGATCCCATATCTCAAAGTGGGGCCAACCCACGGTGGTGTTAACCACAGGGACAAGTCGCAATGAGGTGCCCAACCTCTGGTGTCCCAAAGACACAAATGTGCTACCAAAGCACTGGTGACCCAAAGTCACAAAGTGTGTTACTAAAACACTACAGTGCTCACAATCGACAAAATATCACCGCTCCCTCCTCTCATATCACCCATCAACATACCATACTCATGTAATCATGCATATCATACAAATCATGCATATCATGCCAACATGTCTAGCATTACATCTCAAAGCATACATAACATGGATCATAATACCCAAGGTATCCATAATAGAACTTGTAATAAATTAGACTTACCCGGATACGTACACATACCCCGTTTGGGTGTCCAATTATCCGTCATCATCGGTATAGTTTTTAACAGCAAACAGTTTATTAATAACATTACTAGATATCGGTGTGTTAGTTTACACACCTTGTAATACGAGTCTAGAAATCCTGACAAAAGCGATCTAAGTCCCTTGATTACTGGCTCCTATAATCGGCCAACATAGGGGTTAGTACACATAAACCATTCGGCCAAAGGCTTTATACCAAGAGAAGTCATCTCAAACCCTTACCACTTCTTAACTTGGTTTCCAACCAACCCCGAACCACAATGGTCCTCTAAGACAATCGGCCACCACCTTGAAAAGAATAACAATTAATCCTTTATCATTCACGACTTAATCAAAACCAACCGATTAAACTAACAACAACCAATCACTTACCCCTTACGAATTAATTGACAGAAGAAAACGGCTCCTCTTGCTTGCTTCCACAATCCAAAGGCCCTATAATGCGATGATTAACAAAAGGTTAATTCCTTCCAACCGAACCCAAAATCGGCTCTTAACCAACCCAACACGATAAAGCACAAGAGAGGGGAGAAATGGCCATTCGGCCAAGCACTTACCTAGCCCCAATCGATTGAAAACAAACCCCAACCAGATCAACACTTCTCTAGAATTCGGCCAAGATGAACACCACTAGGAGAAAAGGGAGATTCGGCTCAAGAGCTTTTGAAATGGAAGAAAGAAGAGAAAAAAAAAATAGAAAATGGATGGGGACAAGTACTTACGGTTTTGAAAGAAAAAAGAGATAAAAATGTGTTTTGGGAACTAGTGTTTCGGCTTAATGAAATGGTAAGGCACAAATGAAAGATTCGGCTAGGATTATTGAGAAAAGCAAATGAGAGTTTGAGGGAAGAAGATGGTATGGTTTCGGCTTACTAGTAATGGAGAAATAAAAATAGAGAACTTGGTTTAGAAGTAGTATGATTTCGGCACAAGTATGACAAAAGAAATGAATGAAAATGTGAGAAGAAAGGATACCCGATTCAGCTTACACAAATGAAGAAAGAAGGATGGATGCAAGAGTGTATTCGGCTACACACAAACCATGTGAACAAGACAATTTCGCAACTAAAGGGACTTGGTATCTCGGTTCAAGAAGTGAGAAAAAGATGAGAGAATTCTTTAGAATTTTGAAACACCCTTTGATAAAAGAATGAACTCCCTTTACCCAATATGACCGAAAATGCACCAAATGAAAAGTGCATTTCGGCACACCCCCCTCATGCACTCACCAAACCGGCCATTCCCCAAACTCTCTCCTAAAATTCGGCCACAATCCCCCTAAACACTCCAAGCCACCAATTCAAATCACCTTGACCAAGTCCTACTCCACAAATCACTCTCCACCTTTCATTTGAAAGTGAAGACCAAGTCAAAGGAGGAATTTGAACTTCATCCAACTCTTCCCTCCTATGCCGTCCAAAATGAAGCCAAAATGTGAGGTCTTTGCAGCTCGAACACTAGACCTCCACCACAAGTAGATGACGCCACACCAAGCTCCCCATGTAGCGCATGCTTTGCCACTAAGCTAGCTCCTCTTTTGTGCAACAAAACATCAATTAAAACTCTTATACCCCAGCTCCAACAGCTCCCCTGACTTAACACCCAAAAATCAAAATTTTCCCATTCACTCAGGCATACACTTAGACTTCAATTAAGCCCCTAAAACATAGAAATAGCCACGCAGCACACTAGACACATGCAATTTCATGCAACAACAAAATAGCCCCAAACCCGGGATATTACAGTTCTAATTTAACTAAGTTAAAGGTATGGTAGTAATATTCTATTATCAGTATAATATTAATATTGGTCAGTATGTTAATATGTTTTATTATAAAAAATAGATTTGTTTTAAAAGAAGTAATTTAAAAACTGTTTAAATTTAAAAACTTATAAATATTTTGTTATCAATATAATAATATAGATCATTATTTAAATATGTTTTAAAATAGAAAATAAATTCTTTTTTAAAAGAAGTAAGTTAAAAACTTGTTAAATTTAACATCACAAAGAAATTTCAATTATAACAAAACATATAATAACATTTTTAAAATTATTTATATATCCCTTTTTTTGCTGAAATTGATCAATTTAAATGCTAAAATGAAGTTTTAAACTATGGTATTCTCGCTTTTTTGATTTTGTTCATTTTGCTAAGAATGTTGCGATTTGAAGCCTATAGTTTGTGAAAGTTGTAATTGAATTTTTGAAGCCTAGGATGTGTGGGTGTGTTGGAACTAAGAATGATGATGAATTACAAAGACAGAACATCACTTCAAGTAACTAAATAAACTTAAATTGAACAAACAGATCAATTCGCAGAAGATCTGCGCATGGTTCTCTACTTCTTATCTCGCTTCTTGTATATATTCATATGTATGTGTTAATTCATATGTTGTTTGTATTTCAGTTACTTCTTCTACACAACCGCTGCAGAATCGTTGGATTTAATCGCCATTCGCTCGCTGCTCATCGCAACTTCGGTTCAACCAAGAGTTACATTATCTGGTAGTGCTATTGATAAAGTTTTTATATTTGGTTCACATGAATTAATTATATTATGTGTTAATCGTTTATTTGGTGCTAATCTGGAAATGAAATGGCCATAATTATTTTGCAGATTGTTCTACCCTACTTTCATCTACAGATTGTTCGAACTTAGTTTCTTCTGCAGATTGTTCTCCGTTAGTTTGTTGGTAAGTTTTCACTGTTTACATATAGTTGTCCTCATTTTTTTATATCATTAGTATGAGTATAGTTCCAAATTGCTATTTGTTATCATGCTTGGTTGATATATATGCTGTTTATTATACTGCTGTCCAAAAAAAAAAAAAAGGATTCAAAGTATATAGGCTGGAAACCTGACGGGTTACCTTATATTTCACTGTAAGATATAACGGATCCTCCCCAGGTGTAACAATGCCACGTATGATGAATCATAAAGTATTTCTGTCTAAATTGTTGTTTAATATTGTTGTTTATTATTAATAGTGTTTCAACAACCTCCAAATTGCTATCTAATCATTGTGCTTAGATTTTTTACAAGCTCCCGTGTATTATTTTTTAAAATTAAAGGTATGGAACGATATAAAGATTAACATAAACACAATATAAAATTCAATTGTTAAAATATGTTTTAAATTTGTTATATTTTAAATTTAATTCTTGTAATTTTTTTTTGTTGTTAAATTTAAAAATGTAAAAATTACGTTTCTGATTAACTTTAATTTAACAAATAATAATAATAATAATAATAATAATAATAATAATAATAATAATGATGATGAGACCTAAATTTTAAAAATTGTAAAATAAAATGGCTAAAATCTTGCATATAAGATGATATAAAATGATATAAAATAGTAGTAATATTCATTATCGTTATAATATTAATATTGATCAAGATGTTAATATGTTTTATTATAAAAATATTTTTTAAAAAGAAGTAATTTAAAAACTGTTTAAATTTAAAAACTTATAAATATTTTGTTATCATTATAATAATATAGATCAGTATTTAAATATGTTTTAAAATAGAAAATAAATTCTTTTTTAAAAGAAGTAAGTTAAAAACTTGTTAAATTTAACATCACAAAGAAATTTCAATTATAACAAAACATATAATAACATTTTGAAAAAAAACATATAATAACATTTTAAAAACATATAATAAAATTTTAAAAACATATAATAACATATAATAATATTTAAAAAAAACTACAATATAATGCATGCCATATATGTTCACACCTCAACTGATTCTCGATTTGAAATTTTAATTTAACTTACATAATACGTAATACTTAAGTAACATAAAATTATTTAACTTACATAATAAATAACTTACATAACTCACATACCTTTCATCAAATTATCTAACTTACATAATACATAACTTACATAATACTTGTATAGATAAAAATAAAAAGATTCAAAGTATATAGGCTGGAAACCTGACGAGTTGCCTTATATCTCACTAGAAGATATAACGGATCCTCTCCAGGTGTAACAATGCCACGTATGAAGAATCTTAAAGAATACATAACTTACTTAATACTGGTATAGATAAAAATAAAAATATTTAAAATATATAGGCTGGAAACCTGACGGGTTGCCGTGTAAATTATTGTCAACTTTAGACTTCAACAACAACGAAATGGATAGGAGTTGGATGAAATTGTCAAGGGTAAGCAATGGCTATCAAAATGGAGTAGAAACTTTTCTGAATTTCGCATTTCAAAATGCAAGCCAAGAGAATATGATTCTTTGCCCGTGTAAGAAGTGTTGCAATATTAACTGGCATTATCGTGAAGTGGTCTATGAACATCTAGTTGTTGATGGCTTTGTCCGGGGGTACAAAATATGGTTTTTTCATGGAGAGTGTACACCTAGTGGAGCATCTTCATCGATGAATCTGGGGTATCCTCATAGTGCTTTCAATCAGAATGTTAGAGACGATAACATGGAAAACATGTTGCGGGATGCTTTTAATATGCGCAGTGATGGTTGCGGGTCATTTCCACCTGACTTGGGTGCAACCGATGATCATAATTTTGGTGGAAATACTTTCACCGAAAGGGGAAGAAGTGTGCTGGATGAACAGCCAAATGAAGAAGCGCGAGGTTCTACATGTTGCTTCTTGAAATGAATGAAGAACTCTATGAGGGTTCAAAATTTTTCAAACCGTCCTTCAGATTCGGCTTTTTCACTTGAAATGTTTGGGGGTGGACTGAAACTCGTTGACAATGTGTTAGAGTTTCGCAAGAAATGTTCCGTTTGCAAAAATCCTCAATCTTCCAAAGACATGAAGAAATTGATAAAGGATTTGGGTCTTGGCTACAACAAAATTCACAGTTGCCCAAATGACTGCATGTTGTATTGGGGCGACCGCATAAACCAACAATGCTGTCACGTATGCGGCCAATCCCATTGGATTAATAGAAATACAGAGGACGGTAACGAGGATGAACACGATACACAGTCAAGGAAGTAGCCAGTTAAGATTTTGCGGTATTTTTCGCTAATACCAAGGCTTCAACGGCTTTTCATGTCGTCGAAGACAGCCGAAGCAATGACGTGGCACCGTGATGGACGAACAGATGATGGGTTGTTAAGGCATCCTGCAGATTCTTTAGCTTGGAAATCTTTTGACTCCAAATTTCCAAGCTTTGCAAGCGATCCTCTGAGTGTGAGGCTTGGGCTAGCATTCGATGGATTTAACCCTTACAAACTCATGAGCACAACGCATACAAGATTTGGCCCGTGGTGCTTGCTCCTACAATTTGCCTCCATGGGTTTGCATGAAACAATCTTCTTTTATCTTGTCTATGATTATACCCGGAGAGAAAGGGCCGGGAATGATATTGACGTCTATTTGCAGCCACTTGTTGACGAAAGTTAAAACAACTATGGGCTGGTGTTCGGACATACGATGCAATGAGAAAAGAGAACTTTAATTTACGTGCGGCTTTAATGTGGACTATTAACGACTTCCGGCCAGATGCTAATTTATCCGGGTTGGGGTACAGGGACGTTATGCTTGTCCGTGTTTAGCTGCGCAGTGAACATGTTCGCAATGGTTATATAATGGGAGGAAGTTCTCTTACATGGGGCATCGTCGGTGGTTCTTGGAGAATCATACATTTAGATATCGAGTGCTCGGTTTGATGGTATCAAGAGTTCGGATCAGCTCCTTCACCGACCGGATCCAAATATTCTTAATGTTGAAAGATATGAATTTTATGTATGGGAAGATGAATCAACCGCCAACCCGCAAAGAAATAGAAGATCTAGGGATGAATCGATTATGAATCGATGAAGAGGATGATCCTAATGAGGCGGACTTGTGGAAAAAGAAGTATTTTTTCAAGTTGCCTTATTGGAAGCATCGATTTTACGCCATAATCTTGATGTCATGCACATAGAGAAAAATGTCTTCGAAAAACATCATTGGGACTATTTTGAATGTCGATGGAAAATCGAAAGACAATCTTCGAGTCGACTTGATTTAGTCCACATGGGAATTCGGCGTGAGCTTCATCCCCGACAACTTCCGAATATGAAATATCGGTTGTCACCGCTATTTTTTCAATGTCGAAGACGGAGAAAGAAGTGTTCTGCATGCGGTGTTGAAGGATATAAAGGTCCGGATGCGTATGCATCAAATATATCGCGATGTGTGAGTCTTAAGGATCTAAGACTATATGGCTTAAAATCGCATGATTATCACATCTTGATGCAAGACTTATCGCCGGTTGCTATGCGGTGTTGTATGTCGAAAAAGGTGACGGCTCGTAATTGAACTCACAAATATAATGAAAGGAATTTGTGGTAAATTTTTGAATGTTCAAGAACTTGAGAGACTACAAGATCGAGCCGCATTGACTTTATGCAATCTGGAGAAGATCTTACCGCCTTCCTTCTTCACTATTATGGTGCACTTGTTAATTCATCTCCCGCGTGAAGCACTTCTTGGTGGACCCGTTTTCTATCGATGGATGTATCCCATTGAAAGGTCTTACTTTACTTGCAAAATATTCCTTCATTCAGCTCAATGCCTTTAGTTGCAACTTTTGATAATGTTGTATACCGTGTTTAGGTTCCTTTCCAAATTGAAGTCATACTGCCGCAATAAACGTTATCCGGAAGGATCAATTGCCGAGGGCTACTTGGCAGAGGAATGTATGACTTTCTGTTCGAGGTATTTGGAAGATGTCGAAACAAGAATGAACAGACCAAGTAGAAATGCTGGGCTCACAGATCATAATTTGGCCGAAACTTATTTATTTCAAAGTTTCGGAGAACCGATAGGCAAAGTCGAAATTGCAGAATTAGACGATAGATCGTGGGTCCAAGCACATCGATACATTCTTTTTCATCATGATTCAATGGAACCATTTCGGACGTAAGTTCTAGAATTTGATAAATACTCATCAATTATAATTTGTTTGTCTTCTAACAAAGTACAACCTTTTTTACCGGATAGTGAGTACAAACAAATATTGAGAGCTCGTTCACGATCCCGAAGGTTAAATCAACGAGAAATTAATAAGTTATTCATAGAATCATTCCATGAATGGTTAAGCCAAATGGTATGCAATTTAAGTTTTCATTGTCAAGTCATAATGTTTTCTCATAACATTCATAATTACTCGATTTACTTTCCATCAATAGGTTTGGAGTCGGAATGAATTAAATGACGATGTTAAATGGCTTTCACAAGGTCCAAACAGAATAGTTAAAAGATATAATGGCTTCATCATCAACGGATACAGATTTCATACAAGGTATCGCGAGAGATTGAGGAGAACCCAAAATTGCGAATTGTTGTTAATTCTTCGATTACAAGTTATGCTAGTGCTAGGACAAGAATCCGGTCGAGGGGAATCGAGTATTACGGACTTATTATCGACATCATTGAGTTGGATTATTACGGCAAATGCAAAGTTGTCTTATTTCGAGGTGATTGGGCTGATGTGAATACGGCTCGCGAATTAAAAACGATCAATATGGCTTTACAATGGTGAATTTCTCTCGATTGATTCACACCGAGAACAACCGATGGACGAGCCGTATGTGTTTTCTTCTCAAGTTTAACAAGTTTTTTACTCCAAGATCCAACTCGATGAGGGTTGGTACATTGTACTTCAAACACCCTAGAGACTTGTTCGACATTGGCAAAGTGGAAGTAGAGATGATATAGTCGAAAGATCGTAAACTTTGCCTTTTCCGAACAAGACTTAATCTAAAAATATCCCTAGTACTAGTCAACAATTTCAATGGGTTCGTCAGATGTGGACGAAGATATTTACTTAAATATGATGTAGTAAGATTTAACGATTTATTATTTATAAGTAATACAACAATCAGTATCATGTTGGTCATGTTATATAATTTAACTATTTTAAATGTCCTATTATTGTTGTTATTTATTACTAAAATTTTGAACTATTTTATGTGTATTGCAGAAAAATGCCTAGAAGACGATTACGAGGTTTAAATATTAGAAATTATACTCCAAATCCAAAAGACGTAAATAGTGGACAGGATACGCTTGTTGGATCTTCTAGTCTCATAGGACATAGATGACGAGCATGGAGAATTCCAAAGTAATGTTAAGTTTATTTTACATGCATGTTGAATTTTATTATTGATTCATTTTTCAATTTTAATATAATAATATATCATTTTTCAATGAGGGTGGTGGGACGCCGCAGAGCTCGGGACGACACGTTACTTACAGATTTATATGACTTAGAGCCTACCCAAACTTGTTGAAGTAAGGAGAAACAATCATGGCCACCTATCGGACTAAGCTCGATTGTTGGCAAAGGCTATTTGGGCATTATAGCACTAAATTCGAATATGTTGCCCATTAACTACTTAATCATGGCATCACATGCCCGATGCCAACAAAAATCAGCTCTCGATAATATTAAGGTAATAAAATGTGAATGTAATTTATAATACTTTAATTTAACCTTCCTTTATATTAACTTTTTTAAAAAAAAAAAAATTCAGGGTAGATTTGCTTTAGAGGTCTCCAATGACTATGTTAAGAAGACGTTGGGTAAAAAATGGAGAGACAATAAAAGCGCCTAAAAAAACAATATTTTAAGAAAGACATAAGCCTCGATTTAAAATCTGCGAAATGTCCTACTGGAATGTTGAGGTACCAATGGGAAGATCAAGTTAGATTCTGGAATTCAAAGAAAGGAGAGGTATTACGTACTTTCAAAGTCTTAGAAATTTTTCGATTTATCGTATTTACTATATAAATAATTCAAATCCCATTATGTAGGACCGTGAGCGAGTTGGAACAACCCGTGACGTAAACAACAATTCACGCACACCTGCAGTTCCGTAAGTTTTGCTCGTGTAGCTGAGGTGAGGTATTATAATTTATTACTTCTTTCAAATATTAATGATTTATACTATTAAATTATATTTTTTCTGCTATAATGTAGGAAGTTTCGTCAGGTCAAAAAGTTGGACGCCTTTAACTTTTTGACATTACGCATAGGAAGAATGATGGATCTCCGATGACATCCAAGGCTGGAGAAATTTTGGTATATTTATTTAATAAAATTTGATTTTTTATAAATATTATCGTTTGTAGTTTTAAATTTCTAATTTTAAGTTATATTCCATTCCTTTTTATTATATATTTCGTTTCTAACTCTTTTATTATTTTATTAGGATAAACTAAAGGAGAAGAAGGCGGAGTATGAAGCGGTTGCCGTCGACAGATTCTGTTAATCTCGAGGAGATTGATAATGTAATTATTATCGATGTTTTGGGTCCTGAAAGGTACGACTGCTTCGATTGATAGTTTTGTTAATCTTGAGTATATTTATAATAGAATTATCACTAATGTTTTGAGTCTTACAAGGTATGGTCGGGTTCGATGTCAAGGATCGTGTGTTACTCCGTCCCAATATTTTGGATCCGCCTGCATAATACATGCCTTCAGGGAGTCAATCTCGTCTTTGAAGTTCGTAGAGACTGAAAGACCAGATATCTCTGATGGAAGCGAGCACAGCTGAGCAAATTTCTCAGCTTAGAGCGGAGGCAGCAACGAGAGAGGCGGAGCATATTGCTCAACTTAGAGCGAAGGCAAGCAATGGCGGAGGCGGAGAGCGTAATGTAAAGTATGAAGAACTCTAGCTACAAACAGAGACTATGATGCATGAAATTCCAAAGAAGAATGCAGAGGCCGCCCTCTTAGACATTTCTTTTCTTATTGTAAGATTTTTTTTAACATTGTTATAGTTAAACATTATTGTAAGAATTGTTTGAATTATGCTTCATTTATTAATAAATATCATATATCTTTTACTAAATTTGAAGTATCATTTAGATTTACTGCTTTTACTGAGATTTAAATGTTTTATTTCTTTGCCTTGGTTGGAATTATATGCAATTGTTCTTTGTTTTTATTGGTTTTTAATGCAGGGAGGGTAGAATATTGGAAAAAAAAAGCATAGCAGATCTGTGCAAATTAGCGGCGTTTGTTTGAGAAGCGCCACTAAAAGCCCCTACCTTTAGCGGCGTTTTTTTGGAAAGCGCCGCTAAAAGCCCCTACCTTTAGCGGCGTTTTTGGAAAGCGCCGCTAAAAGCCCCTACCTTTAGCGGCGTTTTTTGGGAAAGCGCCGCTAAAAGCCCCTACCTTTAGCGGCGTTTGTTTGAAAAGCGCCGCTAAAGGTAGGGGCCTGTAGCGGCGTTTTTATTAAAAGCGCCGCTAAAGATCCCTACCTTTAGCGGCGTTTTTTGGGAAAGCGCCGCTAAAAGCCCCTACCTTTAGCGGCGTTTGTTTGAAAAGCGCCGCTAAAGGTAGGGGCCTGTAGCGGCGTTTTTATTAAAAGCGCCGCTAAAGATCCCTACCTTTAGCGGCGTTTTTTTGAAAAACGCCGCTAAAAGCCCCCACCTGTAGCGGCGTTTTTTCACAACAAACGCCACTAACTTTTGCGGCGCTTTCTTTAGCGGCGTTTTTATGGCGTTCTTGAAAGCGCTGCAAATACTATTAGTGGCGCTTAAAAACGCCGCTAAAAGCCCAAAAAAAACGCCGCTAAAAGTCTGTTTTGGTGTAGTGCCACCAACATCAAATCCCATATTTTCCTCCTACATTCACTCCCCTCCAACAATTTGAATTGGTTTGACCCATTCAAACCCCACCATCACCTCATGGCCATTCATTTAAAGTCTTTGACTCATTCAACCAACAACCTTGGAGAGTCCAGCCACAAGCCACCACCTTAGCTTCTCAGGCGCAAAAATAAAGCTTCAAAGTGAGGCTTACAAGACTCGAACCTCCTCCCTGCTGCTTCTCCCTTGTGACGCCACTTCCCTGCACTCTAAGTGGCGTCTCCTTGCCACTTTACCACCTCACTTCTTGTGTCATCCAACACAAATATTTAAACTTAAGACCTGCCTCTGCTAGCTCTCCCCTAAAGCCTAAAAACAAAATTTTCACCAAGACTCAAGCTTATCCCCGAGCCTTCCCGGGACCCCCAAACATACCAAATTAATAAACAAACTATGCCAAACACACAGAGACATAAAATACAAAGCCTCTAATACCAGGATGTTACATGGTCTGAAAAAACGGTTCATCAGATCCATAAAAATTGCAGGTGCATTCGTCAAACCAAACGGCATGACCAAAAACTCATAATGGTCATTCCTTGTCCGAAATGCAGTTTTCAACACATCTTGTTCTTTCACTCTGAGCTGATAATAACCAGACCTCAAGTCTATCTTGGAGAACACTGTAGCTCCCTTCAGTTGATCAAAAAGATCATCAATCCTTGGTAAAGGATACTTATTCTTAACCGTCACCTTGTTCAGTTGTCTATAGTCTATACACAACCTCATAGACCCATCTTTCTTCTTCACGAATAATACTGGAGCACCCTACGGCGAGTAGCTCGGTCTTGCAAAACCCTTATCTGTCAATTCTTGCAACTGAACCTTCAGTTCCTTCAACTCTACAGGTGCCATTCTGTACGGGGCAATCGAAATAGGTGTCGTTCCCGGAACCAACTCAATTCCAAACTCGACCTCTCTCATTAGAGGTAATCCAGGTAACTCTTCCGGAAATACATCTGGGTACTCACATACCACTAGCACTGTTTCAAACTCTATTCCAACCTCTTGAGTATTCAACACAAAAGCAAGATAGGACTCACATCCTTTTCTCAAACATTTCTCAGCTACTAGGGAAGAAATCATCACTGGTAGACTATTCGATCCACCTGATTCAACCCGAACCACATCTCCACTCTCACATTTCAGTTCAATAAACTTACTACCACAGTTCACTAAGACACTATGGTTAGTCAACCAATCCATGCCTAGGATTAGATCAAACTCATCATACGGCAACAACATAAGGTTTACCGGAAAACAATGATTCTCAATCAATAAAGGACAATTCTTACACACTTTGTCCACTAACACATGCTTTCCTAACGGGTTTGACACCTTAACCACTATGTCCATAGACTCAACGGTCATACTCAAACTAGATGCTAATCTCATGCAAATATAAGAATGAGTAGACCCTGGATCTATTAAAGCAATAACAAAGGTGTCATAAAGAGAAAAAGTACCCGTTATCACATCAGGGGAGGATGCTTCTTCGCGAGTGCGAATAGCATACGTCCTCGCAGGTGCCCGACCCTCTGGTCTCACAGCAGAATCTCTGGGCACACCTCTACCACTAGCCCCACCTCTGGGGTTCATTGGTGGTCTACCCCTCGTAGACACATCACTAGGTCTCACTTCTTGTTTTTCTTCCTTATCATCCCTCTCGGGACAGCTACGGATAAAGTGGTCAGGGAACCACACTTATAACATTTCCGACTGTTTCCCCAACACTCTCCGGTGTGATACCTACCACAACTAGGACACTCTGGTTTACTCTTTGTATTGCCCACACTTTCCATCGAGGGGGCTTGGACTCTCGAACCCGAACGAGTATTGCCCAAGTCTCGATGCGAATAACCTACTGGTGCCGTCGTCCGAGGATTCATTTTCTTGGATCTTTTCGACTGGGCTTGATACGACTTGCCCATCGGTCTCTTTCTAGCATCTCGGGCTTCACTCACAGCCCTTCTCTTTTCTGAACTCAATTCCTCGGCCTTACTTGCCCTCTCAACTAGTACCACAAATTCTTTCAACTCTAAAATGCCCACTAAGAGTTTGATATCCCCATTCAGCCCATCTTCGAACCTCTTGCACAAGATGGTCTCTGTCGACACACATTCTTGAGCGTATTTGCTAAGCCTAACAAACTCACGCTCTTATTCGGCTACTGTCATCCTTCCTTGCTTCAGCTCAAGGAATTCTTTCCTTTTTCGGTCAGTAAACCTCTGGCTTATATACTTCTTCCGGAACTCTTCCAGAAAGAAGTCCCACGTCACTCGCTCTTTTGGGACCACTAACGTCAGCGTCTTCCACCAATGGTATGCCGAATCTCTCAGCAATGATACGGCACACTTCAAACTCTCCTCAGGTGTACATGAGAGCTCATCAAACACCCTCATCGAGTTCTCCAACCAGAACTCCGCCCTCTCTGGGTCATCATCTACCTTAGCTCTAAACTCCTCAGCCCCGTATTTCCTAATCTTATCCACCGGAGGTTTCGATATCCTCACCACATCCATACCTTGGGGAGCCACAGGATTTGGCTGAGGTATAGGAGGAGGTGGAGGAGGTTGAGCATTAGGGTTCGCTCGAACATAATCCGAGTACCAATTACTCATCATATGGAGAAAGGCTTCCCGTGCCTCTTCCCCTTGACCCCTGACCTTAGGTCCACTCTCAACGGGCGCGGCCCATTGCGCAGGAGCCGATGCGTTACTCGCTGCTTCATCAGCAGTCAATGGATCGGAATCCCTATACTATAATAAACAAGATTTAAATCATCAAAAACCACCATATTATCATTGTACACTTATGGCATGTATAGCTAGACTCTTACACCCGCTACGGTAGTCTTAAAAACGGCTAAACCATAGCTCTGATACCACTAAATGTAACACCCCTTACTCGGGTTCTACGTCGGGAACCGGGCTCGAGGCGTTACCGAACTCAAACCACTTAATCGCCACTTAGGCTCAACGTCATTACTCGCTATAACCTTATTCTCAACTTACGAGGCCTCACTCATACACACGAGGGCTCTCGAGATTAATCCGGAACTTTTACGATCCTTAAAATTTTTCTCTTTTATACAGGTCTCACACGTCCGTGCAAGATTAGACATGCCCGTCCATAGACATACACGCCCATGTCCCCAGACCGTGCCTAAAAACTAAGTATTCTGCCAATTTACCCACGGCCAAGGCACGCCCGTGCTTCCCAACCGTGGTGCACACTGACTACTTTAACACGGCCTAGAGTCTAGACACACGCCCGTGTGGCTAGCCCGTGTGGCCATCGATTAATCCCACACGCCCTAGACACACGCCCGTGTGGCTAGTCTGTGGTCTAATCTGATTTAAAATGTTAACATGCAGGGGACGCACGGCCACAGCACACGCCCGTGGGCTGATCGTGTGTCACACATGGCCTAGACACACGCCCGTGTGTCTATCCACATGGTCAAGAACAAGACTAAGTGTCAAGTTCTTTTCACCCTTCTAACATACACAACATATACTCATCTAACACCATCATAATCAACTCAAATTGAAGTGCATTCTCACATAGCAAACTACATCTTTCTTTCATATAATGTAATAGCCAAAAACCATGGCATTATACAAAATAAGTTATCCATCTAAAGGCCAACACATCTTAGCCATTTACAACAAAATCCACTAACTTGTCTAGCCCCTATACATGCCATATACAAAACATTAAGTTTCATGTACCAAAGTATGCTGATATGTGGGCTATCTTCTGATGATCCTCGTATCTCGATTCAACGCTTTTAATCTATAAGACAAGGGAAGAGAAAGAGAGTAAGCTTTGAGCTTAGTAAGTTTACACATAAACAATTAAGCAACATAGTATAAGCTAAGCAACCATTAGCATTATACCAACAAGTAATTCACAACTATGCTTACTCTTTCTATCCCTTACCACATTTCCAACACATCATGAGTCACATACTCATAACCATCAAAATGCACCCCTGCATTCTATGTCACATTTACACAATATACAACACATCATTATTTCTCGTAATACATCCACATAACTTATCCACACAGACTATCCACACAGTTTATCCACATAACTAATCCACACAGCTATTCACACAGTTAGTTCACATAACTAATCCACACAGCTATTACACACAGCTAATACACACAGTTAATCCACACAGCCAATATCTCAGTGGTTTCGCACTTAGCACACCACAATTGATTAATAAGGTGGTATCGCATTTAGCCTACCACAAAGGTATTCATAGTGATTCAGCACATAGCTCACCAAACGATATACCTCACGATAGCATCGCACATAGCTAGCTCATCGTCAATATGCATTAGGATGGTATCGCACTTAGCCCACCATCTAGCATTATCACAACACATGCACAAGTCTACTTACTTAATCATTCTCGATCATACATTCGTTCCAAATTTTCTACTACATTCATCCCACATAGGTTCTCAAATATGCTACACACTAGCCAGCATTAACAAATTGTAAGTATGAATGCATTATTTACGCATAGACTTACCTCGATACTCAAAACTATGGAAATATGCAATTTAGTCCACCACATTGCTTTTGCCTCGGTTTCGATCTGGGCTTCGTCTTTCTTGATCTATAATGAATAATTAAGCTTATTCAATACACACATTGACTAAATTGACCCACATTTCATACTTTAGCAAAATTACTATTTTGCCCCTAAACTTCCTCATATTTACACTTTAGCCCCAAGGCTCGTAAAGTGATTTTTATTCAACTTTCTATCCTTTCATGCTTAGCCGAACCACTTACTCAACTAAAGCATTCATCAAATCTCACTAAATCACACATGTATGACCAAACTTAAGATTTTCACAATCAAGTCCCTACATGCATTTTCATGGAAAATCACTTAACAAAAGATGTTTCTACTACATCAAGCTTTCATCATCTTCCATAAAACACCAAAATACATGCATGTCATACATGACTACATTTTTGAACATCCATTATAGCTCATCAAATAGCTAAAAATAGCTTACTCATGCTACCGGGACTTCAAAAATACAAAGAATATCAAAACCGGGCTTAAGAGCACTTACTAGCAAGCTTGAAAAATTGAAAGAACCCTAACAATGGCTTCTCAAATTTTTGGCAGCTAATGGGGAAGAAGATGAATGAATTTGTCATATTTTCACCTATTTTAATCACTTGTTTGATAAATGACCAAAATGCCCTTTTTGATAAACTTCAAATTTTGATTCATCCATGCCCATTTTTGTCCAAAAATTAGAATTTGGGTAAATTACTATTTAAGGACCTCTAATTAATAATCTAAAGCTATTTCACACAAATAGCTTCTAGAAACACACATTTTGCAACTTTTGCAATTTAGTCCTTTTGGACAATTCAACCACAATTTCACAAAATTGCTTCATGAAACTTTACACTAGCATGCATACATAATATAAACCTCAAAAACTCATTCATAACCCTCGGATTTGTGGTCTCGAACCACTATTCTGACTAGGCCCTAAATCAAGATGTTACAGGAAGACTCGAACCCCCAATCTTAAACACATAAACAGAGCACTTATCTACAAATACAAAGACTTAATTATAACAAAATTTAACAATCAGACATTCAAATTTTTGGGGCGTTACATTCCTTTTCTCAACAAGACTTTCTCATTAACCTTTTGGATTGAGCCTTTGTCCCCTGGAGGTCTTCGACTAACTCTTGATTGAATTTGATACGTTTGAGTCTCCTTTATTTGATATTTTAATTCTCTGTTTTCTTATTTGATTTTGTCCCTTTGCTTCACTAAGTCCTATTTGGGGCTCACTGAAATAGGAGACTTTTTTTTCTTATTTCCTTTTCTTTTGCATTTTTATTTGTTTTTATTGTGGTTGTAGTGATATTTAGTTGCTGGTTCGAGATAATAGTGTGTAAATAGCTTGATTGTGGGTTTTTTTGGGTTATGGTTTTGGTTGAAGGGGAAATGGTGAATGGGTTAAGAATGAAAGGTTGCTAAGTTGGTTGGGTTAGAGGTGAAACATAGGGTTAATAGTGTATTTGCTAGTTTGGTGCTTGAGTTGTTATTGATACTGCTTGGATTATCGTGTTAGGGAGTAATGGTGTAAAGATTGAGTGACCAAACTGTAAACTTTTATATTAATAATAGATCAATTAGCAACTCGTAACTTTTTAAAATTGAGTGACCAATTTATAAACTTAAAATTAATATTAATCTTATTGGAAAAAATAATATTAATTCTAAAAAAATAAAATTAAAATTAAAGAAAAGAAATTAAAAAGATAAAATACTTCCTCCTGTAAAATTTTAATTTTTTCCTATAAAAGCCCATTTTTCTTGTAAAACCCACGTTGAGAGAAAAACTAAAATTAATTCTAAAAATGAAAAATTAAAAGATAATAAAAAATGTTTTTTTCTATAAAACCTCATGTTCTTTCAAAACTAAAATTAATTTAAAAAGAAAAAGAAAGGAAATTAAAAAGATAGTGATTTTAAAAAAAAAAAAAACTCAAGTTTTTTTTCCCATAAAAATGAGGTAATTCCTGTAAACCCCCAATTTTTTTTTTTACTTTTAATTGAAAAAATTAAAATTATTTCTTAAAAAAATTAAAAAGATAAAATGAATTACAAAAATGAAAATTTATTAAAATTAGGTGATTAAAATAAAGGTTGAATTAATGGAAGGTGACCTAAATGAAAAATGAATAGTAATGCTTAAAATGCAATTTTTTTTATACCTAAAATAAAAACTTACGATCACTGTGTAATTTACCCATCACCGTCACTAATAATAATAATAACAAAATGGTATGAAGAAATGGATGAACAAGTTTGATATATTATTGAGTTTTTAGTAAAAAAAAAAAAAATTGAAAGTGAAAAAGAAGAGAATAGAAGAAAGATTCGAAATTTCCAAGAAAATGTGGCGTTTATGGGCTATTTATTATTAATTCAAATTTCAAACCAAAATCTTCACGTGGGCTCACCATATCCTTTTGCCCTCATTCATTAGCTTTATTGTATTTTTATGCTGAATGCGATTGCTTTGTCCTTTTCTCTCTCTCTATTTCATTTTAGTATTTGACTGATTGTGTAAAATGGATAATCTAAACAATGAGAACCATTTAACCTTAGTTACCCCACTCTTTTTTTTTTTTAATGGACTCTAAAAGCTGATTCTTGTTGAAGATTAAATTATACATGGACTGATATGATAAACAAATAACATACAAAGAACATATGCAGATGCAAAGCTGATGTCCAATTGATTGGTCTGAAATTATTGATGTTTTAAAGGACTGAATTCCCACTTTTGCCGTATTTTTTTTGAGAAGAAAAAAGTAGGAGCAATGGATGCCATTCTTTTCACCCATCTCATCTGATTGATGCCTTCTTGGTGAGCAAGTAAGAAAAAGTTACTTCAAACTACCAGGACAAAACGCCTAATCACAAGCAATTCAATACAATTTGTGCATCAAAAATGAAGATTCTGTCACTGCTTTAACTTTTTTTTTTTCATTATGTTTTGTTTACCTCTAACCATGATCCCGAGCAAAAGTAACCTAAGCAGAAAGGCTAAATTTATTTTAACCTTCAGGATTTTACTTTTTTTATCCTCATTAATGAATTTGAATATCATTTAAATATATATTTTATTTTATAACTTATCTAAAAATATAAGATAATCAGATTTTTCGAAATCACTTCGAAATTGAGCCAAATCAGAACAAGAGGCAAAACGTTCCACAAGACTCAAAATCGGCATTTTACATGGCATCAGTGGTTGAGCATTAGATCATATGATATCTGCACTTGAGAGCATTATGAGCATAAAGAATGCCTGGGTTTCTCACTAATCTTCCCACTGGAGATATCCCACAAAGGCATGACAACCAGGCAAATCAAACCTCAAATATCACATATATTATAAAGTACATCAGTTGTAAATTAAAGAGGGTTAAGTCTAAACATAAATGAGAACTCTTAAAAATTGTCATTTTGGTTCCTACAAATCCATCATCAGGAATTAGACAAACTTTCATATTCAGAGAAGGAAGTTGAATCATGGAGACAAACTAAACCAGTCCATGATATCGGCATAATGTCTTAGAAATCCCTTAGTGCCTCAAACAGAATACTGATTTCAAATTCCTCTAGATGTTTTACTAAATTATTCTCAGTAAGTCAATATGTTTTTCTCCCCATGTTTCTGCAAAATTCATGGGGAATAAGTGTTATCCGACTATACATCAACATCTCCAGCCTTTTTAATCCCACTTCTCCAACTATGCCCATCGGATTTTTCATCTTCGGTGTCCATGCTGTCGCCCCCGGTACTCGACATATCTTTAGCTGAAGCACTACCAAGGAGGGGACCTTGTGGGGAACCAGACTGTGACATGCTTGCTTTCATCTTCACATTGCACTGATTTTGAGCTGAACACAGCTCATTCCCTTGCCCGGAAGAAGAAGCTGGAAGTTTCCGGATATGAAGTCTGTATTTCTGTACATAAAACCCAAATTCACACACACACAAAATCAGTAAACCAGAAAGGAGAAACTAAAGATGATAAGATGAGAAGATTCCACATGCTAAAGACTAACCTGCAAATGGCTTTTCACTTCATCATTGGTGAGACCATCAACTTGCATCAGTTCTCTAATCTGCTTAGGAGTGGCCACTGTCGAACACAACAAACCAATCAGACATATTTAAAAACTAAAGATTCCAAAAGAACTCAAATCAGAATATTTTCAGAAAAAAGATCTTGATTCATGTATTTTCTCAAAAAAACCAGATTCCAATCCTTTGTTCATAAAAGACAACAAAAAGGGTTTTTCAATTCAACTTAAATACCACTACTACTTAAAAAAAAAGAAAAAAAGAAAAAAAAAAGTAAATAAACACATCAAAAAGGCCTAACCTTGAGAGCCTCCAAGCTGTTGAAGTGCCTCAACAAATCGTCTATGGAGCTCAGGCGACCAGCACCGCCTTTGTTTCCTAGAATTCTGCTGCTGAGGTTGTTCCTCATGTCGGATTTGTGACTTTGTCTGAAACTTAATTTGATTTTGTTGTGCATATAAAGAAGAGCCTGAACCAATTCGGCAGCCGCCATTGTTCTTCAAGATACATGAAGCCAATTCAGAACTTGGGGTCATAAGGGAAAACCCTGAAACTTTCTTATCAGCTTGTTCCTTAAATGGAACAAAAGCCCCTCCCTTTCTTTGCTTATTACAAATTTCAATTGGGTTCTCACTCTCAGACCCATCTTCTCCTTCTTCACTTGTCTGCCAAATTCCAAATCCGGAAACATTTAAACTTTTTTCCCCTTAAAATAAGATTCAAAAGAAGAAGGAAAAAAGAAGAAGAGGAAAACAGTTAGTTTGGACATTACCAGTTTCAGTTCTGGAACTATGTTGGGTTTGTTGTGGGGATCAACGTTGTTAAAATTAGAGTTCCATAGCTGAACTGAACTCATCCAGTTTTTCTTATCACCGCCATCGTTATCCATAGTTTCCCTTCCGTTTTCCTCGGTCACTGATCCATCATTCATTTCCTTACACTGTATTTCTTCCTCCTTCAATCTCTGAATCCCTATAATCAAATCAAAAAAGAAAATCAAATTAAATCCCACAAAAAAGTGAAACTCAGAATTAAAACAATATATATATTTTTAAAAAAATACCATCTTTGAGAAGAAGCATGCAAAGAGGAAGTTCACGTTTAAAGGCATCAATTTTCTTCATCTCATCTTCCAATCTTTGAAGATAATCCGTAATCTTGGATAACCTTTGAAACCCATTTTTGATATTCGAAACTTCTTTCAGAAACTCAGATATAGCTTTCGGTACATAAACCAAACTCAAATCCAAGCTCAACTCCATTATTTTCCTTTATTCTTCTATTTTCCTGTTTTCCTCTCTTTTTCTATCATTTCCAGGATAAACATGACAAGGAACAGCAAGTCATGTTTTTTTTATATAGAAATGTAAGAAAGATTCAAGATTCGCCCCCAAACGGGTCGTCGCGTATATTAAAGCTATAAACTCGGTGACTCGGTTGTTTCACTCGGCGAGTTGTTTTAGGTTCCGTACGAAGCACGCGGAGAATTGTTGAAAAAATTGAGCCCTTTTCTTTTAATTATTGGAAATGAAATTACAGTGTGTTAAGATTCTTAGGTTAGGTGTGGACTGTGGATTGAATGTCTCAACCCTTAATAAAAATAGAGCAGAAAATAAAACAGTTGACCCATGTCTTTGGGATGCTTTCCCCATTTGATTTTTACACGGTAATTCTGTCTTTTCCCTCTCCTTCTAAATTAAGAGATCTAATCAACAGTACCCTCCACCTCGTCCTTCATAACTTGTTTAACTTTTAACCCGAACATTCATTGAATACTACGTCGTATTCAAAGTTATGAGATAAGATGCTTGACTGGGAAATCATTGATTTTGTAAATCTTGCTACAAACGTTTTTGTCATTGATAGTTTCAATTTAAAATATTAGTTTATATTTAAACATAAATTTTTCTAACCTTACACCAACGAAGTTGTCATTATAAAGCAAAATGAGATGATGGTTTTTCTAATACTAAACAACAGTTGCCAAGTAAGAAAAAAGTGGCTTCTTTTTTTGTCTAGTAAATTTTTTTTCTTCTTTTTTTAGTATTAAAAAAAAGGTGTGGCAGGCAATAGGCATGTGAAAGATTCTTTTGACAATGCAATTTAATTTGGTTTGTTATTAATTATATAAAATAGAATAAGAATCTGGAACGTTTAATGCGGGGTAAAGATTCTTTTGTTCATACCCGTCCGTTACAAAGGAATGGTGTCTTCCAGAAATAAAAGATAATTCATTGGTTTTCTTTTTTTGCTTTTCCAGATTCCCTTCATTTCACGACCGACAAAACCCTTTGTTTCTCTTTTCTTTTTTTTTTTTTTTTCTTTTTAGTTTAATTTTTCCACATGTTATGGTTGTGTAAAACCGTTTCTGTTTCAGTTGGAATCAAATTTAAATAAATGGAAAATCATTTTTATTACCCACTGATTCTTTTTATTATTTAAATATATTAAATAGTATTTATATATGCAAATTATGCCTCGAAAATAATATTTAAAAAATTAAACAAATTTATTTATGAATTTTGAGTTAAAATTTCTAGACTCATTAACAAAGTTTTGATTTAAAAGTCGTATAGACTACATTTGAAATGGATATTGTTCGCTTTAAGGATCGTTGGGACTTTATCTTGAACACGGGTTTAGAGAGTTGTTTGTTTGAGAATTTTATTAAGTTTGGATTCAAGGGTCTTCTAGACTTTGATCCTGAATTCCTGAAGTTCATTTTAAGAGTCGTCAAGACTAAATCTTGAAAATGAGGGTGGAGATAGTTTGAATCCAAGAATCTTTGAAATTTCATCTTGGATGGTTAAAGTCTGCTTTAATGGTATTCTAAACTTGATGTTCAAGAATCGGTTTTATCTTCTTTATGTTGATACAATTTGATTGGTGAAGCTTCAAGGGTCTTCAAGCTACGATTTCTGAACTTTTGGACTTTCGAACTTGTAAAGTTGTGTTGAATTGCTTGGAGTTGGTCCTTTTTATAGTGTCAATAAGTAAGTAAAAGAATGTTCTTTATTTTTAGTGTTCTACAAGAATTAAAATCTTTTATTTATTGTTTATCTCATATTAATTTAAATTGGAACCCCAAGTTGTGTGTTATTGGTCCGGTGTTCACCTTCTCCAAGAATAACCTAGGTTCTACCAAAAATTATTAATTTAAACAAATTAGAGATAAATAATTCTTAAAAATATGATTTTTTATATAAAAGAGTTCTAAAATGATTTAATTTCTTCATTTATCTCTTAATTAATTTAATTTATTTCAATTATATATAAACAATAACGACACATGTTGAATTCTGATTGATTCAAAATTTCTCCTTCCACAAATACTCCCTCAAGACTTGGCCGTATACACGGCTTTTGTTGAGTGTAAAAAGTGGGTCAAAATGATTTGCTTCAAATGTTGAAATTCATCTTTGAAACTGTCTTGACAAGATTTGCAATCTTTAAATGATGCCATCAAGAATATATATATTTCATTTAGACTAAACTTAGCAACGAAACCAAGTACCTATACATTGTCGTATTTTGAATGATCAAGTCATGATGCATTTCAAAATGTTTTTGGATGTTTAGCTTAATCTCGTGCTTAGGAGCATCATATTTTGGATGATCGGTTTAAGCTCATGCCTAAGAGCACCATATTTTGGTGAACAATTTAAGCTCATACGTAGGAGCATCATATTTTAGGTAAATGGTTAAAGCTCATTGATAGCAAGCTAATTTCGTGTGTTTAATGTACCTATTTTTGGTAATTTTTTAATAGAATGCTACTAAGCTTGTGATTTCTTGTTTAAATTTTATCAGGGATGCAATTAGAGTGCCAAAGTTAAAAAACAAGAAAAATTAGGCTAAATTGGAACAAAAAGCAAGACAAGGGGCTGAATTGAAAATTGCAAGATTATTTTTGGGCTAACAAAAAAATTAGATTTTTTTACTTGGTTAAATCCTATATTTAGAAAAAATATTTGATTTTGTGTTGGTTGTTAAACATGATTTTAGCATAAAAACATGCTAAATTAACTCTTTGAGATGCCTATATAAAGGCTTGTAATTGTGACTTGAAAACATACTTGATTTTACACTTGAATTAAGAAGCAACTAAGCATATTCTTGTTCAAGCTTTCTTTAATTTCTTTCTTCTTTTTATATTTTGGTACAATTGACATTATACTCTTAAACCCCAATCGAGTATGATTAATTTCATGCTCAACTAATCCCTATTTACCCTTAGGTCGGTTATCATTCCGATCAAAAATCGTGAGATATGAACCCGCGCAAACCATACAACACGATATTCATTATCTCTTCGGAATATGGGATAGTCACAATCGTCCCTCAAAGTTAATTCTATTTCAACTCAAAAAGTGCACGTTAGGTCGGAGTAGTTTGGCGTACAGTTGAGAAAACGAGCCGGTTGTTTGCCGCATTCGAGTTCCCGTGAACAAATTGGCATGTCCAGGTAGGTAAGGGCCAGTTGGACCTCCGTAAAGGGAGATAGTGATCAAATTTAAACGACCCACGCGGTTGAGGCCTTTAATTCAAGTTGGACTCTGTTAGATTTGTAAAATAAATCTAAAATAAAACTGAATAAACCAGGATCTATCATGTCAAATCATCAAGAATAAAACTAGATACGGAAGCGTACCTGTATCCATGAATTCCTTGAAGTTTTACTGGATTTTGGGGATTTGATCTTCCAAATTAGCACACAAGAAATTTAGAGAATATCTGCTCTCTCTCTTCCCTAATGATGGGATATTAGAAAAGATATTTTGTATATAATTTGGGGACCATAACCCTAATACTTATAACCTTGGCATATTAGTTCTAATCAAATTCTAATTAGCCCATCATTAATTAGAATTTGATTAGAACTCAATTACTAGAGTATCTACACATATTTGACCCATACTTTATTTAATAATTAAAACCCAATAAAACTTTAACCAAATTAGATCACTTTTAATTTGGGCTAGCATATCATGATAATAAATAATAATATGTAATTACCCTTATTATATATGTGATGTCCATATTTTCCAACAATGTCCCACTTGGACCACATATATATACTAATTACTCTATAATTACATGTCATTATATAACCTTATGAGCTCAAAAATTTACTATCATATCCAAAAGGTATTTCGAATAATCTCGTCCATTAATTATGTTAACATAGAACCAAGGCGACTTTCGTTACATATATCGTAACTAAATCCATCCATGATCACGTATATTAACACAACCAAATGACATAGATCAAGTATGGATGTGTAGCATGGAAATTACATGCAATATGATCTAAACATGTCTATTTCCAACTGGTCCTCCTTAGTGAGATCAAACCTTACCAAAATCAGAGTGTGAATAAACCAAATAAACTTTATTTCTGCAGAAAATAAACTTAATATCTTTAAAATGAAATAACTGAAAATATGTCTATAACATAAAAGCATTTAAAAATACAAACTCCCACTAAAACCAAATATTCTTTTAATGACATTACACCCATATGAGCAGTGTGCTCTTATAAAACCTTAGGTGTAGTTCCTTAGTAACTGGATCTGCAATCATGAAGTTTGTCCTAATATGCTTTACAAGCACCTAACCACTCTGAACTTTTACTTTAACAACCAAGAACTTAAAGTTTATGTGTTTTTACTTTGATGTGCTCCTGTTGCTATTGGAATAAAAGACTACAATTTGTTTTCACAATTTGCACCTTAGTGATAAAATCTTGTATCCATATTCCATCAAAATCGGAGTCTATATACTTGATGATCTCTAACTAATTAGACCTCCGATATGTGAGCATGTAATCTTTTATTCTTTGAAAATACCTTATAACCCCCTTGGATGCTATCCAATGGTCCAAACCAGGGTTGCTTAAAATATCTGCCTAACATCCCAATAGTGTACACAATATTCCAATGTATATAAACCTGAACATACATTAGACTTTCTACAGCTAATATGTAAAAAATCTAATGCATTTTTTTGTAATCTCAAAATCATTCATAGGGCATTGATTGAGGCTATACTTATCATTGACAATCAGTATGTCATTAACATATAAAACCAAATATAGAACCTTACTCTCACTAAACTTATGGCATAGTGGTTATCAATAAAATTCATCTCTAAACCGAATGAGATAATTATTTGGTAAAATTTGTAATATTATTGACGAGAAGTTTGCTTAAGCCCATAGATGAAGTTCTTTGCAAATCATTAACTTTGCATCATTAGACACAAAGCTTTCTAATTGCACCATATAAATGTATGATCAATGTTACCATTGAGAAACCATTAACTTAATATTCATCTGATGTAGCTTAATGTCAAAATATTCCACTAAAGCCATTATAACCATTTCTTTAGTGGACCTTTTTAATGACATTCATTCTTGAGGTTGTTGAGTTTGTTCTTCTGGAACAATTACCTCATCTTGAATAAGGAGTTGTTCAACATTATCTTATTGAGGTTCTAGATTCACTTCTTAATCAATAATAGGTATGAGAACCTAAACATCATCAAAAGTGATGTAGGAGCTGAGTTAGAATCTAATTCCTCCTCAAAAGCAATGTCTCTAACCTTATTTCTCCCTCCCAAACTCAACATCCTCAAAAAATGTTGCAGTTCCCGTCTCAAAAATATTTCTTATTATGGGATCATAAAATTTATAGCCCTTAGATTGCTTAGAATTTTCTTGACCCTTATACTTTATAGACATCAAAGAAGTCAGAAGTAATGTCATTTCAACATTATCGTTTTTAGCAAAATATTTCTCAATTTCGTTAAGGAAACTTTGGCCTGAGTAATCTTTTTAGATTCTTTGCCCCTAAAGGCTTCTGAAATGTTGTACTTCATGATCATTAGACTCATGTAATTTGAACGATCCCACCTCTCAAAATCCCTTTTAACATAAGGGGTATTTTCCACAGTGAGAGGTAGGGGTTGTTCTCCCCTTAATGCAATGTCTATGTTCATACAATCAAACACTATAAGTAAGTACCTTTTCCATTCATTGAAATTAGTCCCATTAAGCATGGGTATAGAATTCATATTAGCAGATATTGTGGCAGTAGAAGATGAATTAGCTGAATATAGAACAAAAAATAAATAACCTCACATCAATATTCATAAGTAAACAATAAATTTAAGATAATGGCTAATCCCATCTCAAGATACTAAACACAACATCAATATCAAGTCTTTGGACAGTAATATTAACAGTAAGCGATACTCTTGTTGTAGCAATCAAACATTGACAATAAATTATGTCAAACAATGAATTAATCTTTGGATTAACATATTGTTCACATAAAGTATCTTATAATTTTCACACATTTATCACCACAGATGTCGTTGAAATTCTGCCAAATATTAACTTACCTTTGGGTCAATTAATAAACGCATGAATCACAAAAACATATAATCATCTTGATATTTTAAATAAACTAATCTACACAAAAGAGGTCACTTTGGTGGCATTTTGTTTCAACTAATCTATTTAAAATATTAGACATCCTTAATTAAAACCTAAAGCCAAAATCTAAATTTATTTGTTTCAAAATATTTCTTATCTTTCAATCAAATTAAAAGATAATAGTATATATATGTATATATATTTATCCCAAAACAACATACAATAATGTTGGCAAATATAATAATAGTTGAATAAATCATAAACCATAAACAACCTCACATAAGACTTCAAATTTAAACCAAAATAATTTGAATAAAGGTAAACATCATCTCAAGATAACGGACACTCCATTAATATTTTATCTTTAGACAAAATATTAACTTGTAAGTGATATATTGGTGTAATAATCAAATACTGACAATAAGAACATGTCAAACCATAAATCTTCATTTGGACCAATTTATTGCTTACATGTAAAACCGAATAATTGTCATATGTTTATTACCATAGTTGCACATGTTATATTATTAACCTTTATTTGGGTCGATCAATATTAACATAACTCAAATTACATGCACACAACATTTTATATTTTAAAACAAAATAATTTATACAAAAAAATCACTTTAGTGACTTATTGCTTCAATTAAGTTATTTTAGAATATATATATAAACATATCAATATTCAAATTTAAAATTTCCCCAATAGTCAAATGTCAAAACTATTTCTTTTATTGCTTTCTAGACTCTGAAATAACCCAAAATAATGTTGTCTTATTTCTTCTTCTTCTTCTTCTTCTTCTTTTTTTTTTTGTTCCAAAACCATATATATCAAAACCAAACATAAATAATGTAGTGGTTCAAAGCCAAATAATTAACAAGCACATGTATTCATAATTTTGGCATGGATAAAAAATACCAAAGCAATTCACGCATATACATGTATTCATAATCAAATAGAAAAACTTACCCTGAATTTACCATGTAAATCCAAAGTTGTATTTATGATTAAACAGATATTCACATGAATACTTGAAAATATTTTCAAGCCAATAAATCTCAAAAACCAAAATCATAATAGTTGGCATATATCACAATTCATACAATAAAACATATCATCATAATTTAACCAAATATTTGGAACCATAAGATGCCAAAACCTAAGATTATAGAACCAAACTTAAAACCAAAATATCTAAATATGTATATATTTGACATGAATTTGCACCAAAACACCCATAAAATTGAATATATAACCATAACAAAAAAAAAAAAAAATTAACAACTTCAACGATATCCATCAAGACTTAATTTCACCAATTAAACTATAAAAAATATCTTATTGAATAATGGTTATAAACACCTATTCACACAAACTATAATCATGCATTGATCCTCAAAATCATTGATATGCATATAATATATATACACACATAATGTATACACACAATTATAAAAATATAAAAATAATATTGGCTTGCCTTACATATTTCATGTAAACTCAAATTTATATTCATGACTAAAGACATTATCATAAAACTTCTTTTATACGTACAAACACTTAAAAAAATCCATAACCACTAAATATAAAAAGAATCCCAAATTATATAAGAGTCTTTATATGCGCAACTACTTATGAAAATTCATAGCCACCATATTTAAAAAAAAAATCCCAAATATTTTAATTTTGGTCAAGTTCCATAAGGACTAAAATTTATATAAAATAATTATAATAGAAACCAAAAGTAATTATTCGTATATAATGGTGAATATAATTCATTATGAATAACGACAAAAGATGATGATTCTATATATATTCAACCACAAACAGAAAATTTAAAACAAATAGTGCGAAAAAAAAAATCTTACCAATATTCATTTATTCGATTATAAGTGAATTAACTTTCAAAACCAATTATACAACCCAATTGGAATTCTTCAATTGCAAAAAGTTGCAAGTCTGTAACTTTAATTTAATAATGACTTTAACCAAAATTTATAAAATAATTGTGTGAAAAGAACATAAAAAAATCTCACAAATCAATTTTTATCAACTAAATAAATAAACCTTCATCTTTCGAATAGCATATGCAACTATTAAACTAGATTATATTTATAAAACCCTAAAACTTTATTTAAAGAATCAAAACCCAAAAACTTATAAGGAATCTCAAAGATTCAACATAATATATAATTAAAATATCAAATCCATAAAACTTAAAAAGAAAAATGAATCAATCCAAAAATAATAAAGAATCAATTCATTATCAATGATTCAACATGACAAAGCTCGAATGTCACTTGATAGATTTATAAAATAAATCTAAAATAAAACTGAATAAATCAGGATCTATCATGTCAAACCATCAAGAATAAATCAAGAATAAAACTAGATACGGAAGCGTACCTGTATTCATGAATTCCTTGAAGTTTTATTAGATTTTGGGGATTTGATCTTCCAAATCAGCACACAAGAAATTTAGAGAATATCTGCTCTCTCTCTTCCCTAATGATGGGATATTAGAAAAGATATTTTGTGTATAATTTGGGGACCATAACCCTAATATTTATAACCTTAGCATATTAGTTCTAATCAAATTCTAATTAGCTCATCATTAATTAGAATTTGATTAGAACTCAATTACTAGAGTATCTACACATATTTGACCCATACCTTATTTAATAATTAAAGCCCAATAAAACTTTAACCAAATTAGATCACCTTTAATTTGGGCTAACATATCATGATAATAAATAATAATATGTAATTATCCTTATTATATATGTGATGTCCATATTTTCCAACAGACTCTTCTAGATCGCAAGTCTGCCGAGATCTTAAAATACGGACACGTGTTTCGTGGTTAGATAGTCAGTAAGGGTTGGTTTGCAGGTCGTACCAGAATCAACTACATAAGGAGAAGTTGGCGGTTGAGGCGTCCTTGGTCACTATAACCAGCTTATCGTTTGGAAGAAAAAGCCCACTTTCAAGGATCGATTTGAGAATAGAATTATCAAGTCTAAGGCTAAGAATTTGCATATTTGATTTACTAATTTAATTTAAATTATTTAATTTTATTTTGTAATTATCATTCTGTTATTATTTCATTCTATTCATTTTATTATTTTAACCTTTATCAACTAAAATTCCTTTTTATTTATTTTTCAGTCCAGCACGCGAGAAATTATGGACACGACAGCTGCCACGACTTTTGAATTTGATCACATAAAAACGATATTAGGAGTCCCAGTCCAAGTGGGATTGTTACCCACGACCTCTAACGAGCCAGTATTTAGTAGTAAAAATTTCTTGCGCTGGAGGGGGGTTAATTAATAACTCACTGTTATTAGGCTTGGAGGTACCCACCTTTTTTTGTCAATTCCAACGCCCGATGTAAAGAATTGGAAGGGAGTGGCCCGTGAAGATGAGGAGACAACCCAGAAACAATCAAACTCTGTCTAATATACTTTCCAAATGCTAGCCCAAAACTCCCATCGTTTGCCCCCTTATTCACGAATTGAGACATGCGACCCATTTGAACCAAGCTAATTTGTTAATTTTGATTCACCAGGCACCTCACCCACATTATCTTGTCTCTACCCATTTCTCTTGGCCTTTAACACCCTCAAATGGGCCATAATCCTCGAGTTAACGGATCAAATCTGGATCCTACCTGATTTTTAGCCGTAATTATTGCCTTTCTTCCACTAATATCCTTTTCATTCAGCCTAGACCTCCGTTCGACAATTATCCAAGGGTCGTAGGGAGCCTCCGCCACCGTCAACGTTCTCCGTCAAGGGGATGGTTTTGTCTTCCTTGCTAGGCAGGTTTAACTCAACCATCTCAAAATGGCACGAACCCTTAACATGGCCATATCGGCCGTAGGCGAAACAAACCGCCGGTAAGGCTTCGAATTCTATTATCTGAAATTTGCCGTTGACCAAGACCTGTGAGATGAGCGGTTTATCTAGATCCACAAACACAACCATCCTTGTAAATCTACCACTAGTTCTATTGTCCGTTTTTAGATCTAACCGAGCCACCTTACCAACCAAACTTCCAATCTGTTCCAGAACCCTTCGCTTATACAAAAAGCCTGGCAAACCAGGGAACCGAATCCATGTCAACACCACACTTGGGAAGGCTTTTGACGGGTTGAAGTCCACAATCCATGGCTGGACAGTGAGGTAGTGCCCAAACACCACCCTTTCATAGTCCCTAAGTCAACACCATTTCATAGTCCCTCTTATTTTGGAATCTAACTAAAAAATACCCATTCTCTATGTCCATTAGATGAAACGGTTGAAAGGGTATCCAAAGATTAGAAATTCGATTGAGAAGTGTAGAATATCAAATATTTCTCCCTACTAATTTCACTACCACAGTGGTACCATATCCTTAACCAAAAGGTGTCGAATTCGCTCTAAGAAGTCAATGGCTGGGATACCATTAACATTAGATTGCACAACGTCTCCTTCTGTAAATTCAAAATCTTCTCCGTCCAAGCTATCGGAGCCCAAAGAAAATATCATCGACCCGATGGATCCTCTTTTTAACAGCTTGTCTTTCTAGGAAGATCCAGGCACCGAGGCCGAATCAACAGACATATTTCCATCAAGATCCTCTCCCATCTCCTTAAATCTGACCTTTTTTTTGTTGTATTACAATCATCATTAACAATGTCGCAACCGCCTCCCTCATCGGACAAAACCAAAGCGTTCATCGAAAAAATTATTAATTACGGACTTAAATTTCTTTTAACCTTAAAAACCTAATTTGGCTTACGGTAATAACGCGTGTTTGATTTGGTTACCCGATCATTAGATTTTGATTTTGATATGTAAGGGTGACTTATGACTTGTTGAGTGTTAGGTTTTGATTGGTTTTTTCCTTACCATTAAAGATGATGTTTTTTTTTTCTTGTCTTTATTATTGCATTATTGTTAAAATCGTGTAGGATATTTCAAAAAAAAAAAAAAATCCACGAAGGAATTTTTGTATTATTGTGTGGTTTATCTTCAACTTGGAGTATGGATACAAAATAGTTCCCTTCTTTATAGAGAAAAATAAAAACAAAATAAAAATTTAAGCCGACAATTTTTTTATTTAATCAGTGGCGGAGTTAGAATTTTTTTTTTAAAAGGGAATTTACCATTTTAATAATATATATTTATAATTTTTAAAAGATTAAATCAAGCTTTTATCATTTTTAGGGGCCAAAGTATAATTTTATCATTATTAATTTAAAATTTTATAAATTATTAAGAGTCTAAATGGAACATTTTTCATTTTAAGGGGGCTGGCTCCACCACTAAATTCAATGATAAGAATTTTATGGAATATGAAAATTTAAATTTAAATTCAAATCCAAAAAATCTCCTTAATTTGAAAATGTATTAAAGAATAAAGATGAAAGTATTGCGGAAGTCTCCCTATTATAGAGACTAAATTAAATCAGTCTCTTTAGTGTCAAATAAATCATTTAGTTCGTGTGTTATTAAAAAGAAAAAAAATGGACAAAGTTCACATGTTTTGTTTAAAAAATTACATGATTTACTTTGCCTATTTGCTGTTCAACTTAAAAAAAAAATTCATTCGTAAAACCATAAAAAACTTTTCAAATATAATTTTGTTAAATAATAAATTATATTTTTAAAACCGTAAAGATTAACTTTATTAAAATTTGACATTATTTGATTTTTTTTATTAGTATAGGGCTAAACTTATTCATCTATTTGTAGAATGTCTATGAGTTCCTCTCAAGAACACCCTTTTGTACGCCATCTTTGAAGCGATGGAGACTGAGGAGATGATTGTCCCCCTTTTGTGTACTCACAATGCCTGGTGCATTATTTCCCTATATTTACCCTATTTTTTCTTCCAACCTTGATCATACTCTTGGGACGAAGGGTTAAAGCTATACCTCGAGCTTGTAGCATTGTCAACATCTTCAATTTCAGCACACTATCCAGTCATGTCATACAACTGAAACAACTTCTCTCGCATGTTGACTGCTAAAGCATATTATAAGAATTGGTGATAAAGGCCAGCAATGAATACCGATTTGGCCCAATCATCAATGAGGTCTTTTATCTCCAAGGTTACCTGACTAAACCTTCGAGTAAACTCCCTAAGGGGTTCTCCAGTTGATGCTTCACTTCCAACAGGCCCTACTTTGATTTCAACGCAGTTTTGTTGGCCAGGAGTAACCCATGTAGAGTTTAGAAAGCTCCTCAAAATTGGTAATTGACCCTAGTTACAAAGAGTTGTACCGATTCTTCGTGTTGTTTCAGAACGTTAACGGGAATACCTTGCATTTCAACTCTTCTGATGGCCTAAAATTTCCATGTAGCTTTTAAATTGTAAAAGGTGGATCCATTGGGTCCTTTCTCTCGTTGGACATTTCTTTTGGGAGCTTGAAATTGGTTGGATACAATTTATTAGTGATATGAGGCGCCATAGGGGTGTTGGCATCAAGCATCTATTCAGTGTAACCAAGCTACGCAGTTTATAGCTCTTATAACTCTTACCGAAGGATTTTTACTTCACTTTTCCATGCTGCCTCCCATGTTGAAACGCGTTGATAAACATATTCTAGGACTCTTTTCTATGGTGCTCCCCTATTTTCTACAAGGTTTCTTGCTACGTCCCCATGTCGTAGGACTTCACAGTTCAAGTTGTAATCCTGCTCTTGGCGAATGGAGGAAGCTCTCTTCCTCATCAGTGTTGTCTTCTTTCCTAGTGCTAAGCATTCAACAGCTCTTTCATACTGTACTGTAGTAGCTCCTGCTGCCGTTGAAAAGCCAGTTGTTGTTGCTGTTGAGATTCCTGTGACTATCTAAACGACTCTTGCATATTTCATAATTGTTTTTGTAACTCAGAGAACTGTTAGGAACTAAATTTTGGTTTTGAGTTGTGTAGGTTTGATTTGGATATTGGTAGTTGGGATAAGTTTCATAATATCTCTGTTGGTATGTGTATCGTGGAGCGTATTGATTGTAAAGGTCGTAGTAGTATGTTCCAAAGTTTTGGGTTGGCTAGGTCTAGTTGATATTTTGGGTTTGGTTAACTTGATTGGTAAGAATGGTGGTTTCTGGGTTTGCAGTCAGAGAGGTATCACGGTGAAAGTGAGTCCACACTCTCCATATCAATTGTTGACGGTAATTAGGGTAAAGCGGAGAAGGTGGTAGAGATGCACAGTTCACCTTGTTTTGTACAAGGTGGAGAACCGTTGGGCATGGTGGCCAAAGATGATAATAATGAGGAGAAGAAAGGGAGAAAGAGTTTGAGTGAGTGGTGAAGGAGAGATCCTTTTGCCATTTGGTCCTTTTGGACCTTATATACTCTTAGGCTTAGTTTGGATGGGCGATGTGTTTACCTCCAGTGAGGTTAAAAACAGTGGTGGAGGTAAAATTAGTTACTGTAGCGGTGAGATTGGACACTGTAGCTAGCAGTGAGATTAGAAATAACGGTGGAGTGTGTGTTTGGATTCAAACGTAGCTGTAGCGGTGAGATTGGACACTGTAGCTAGCAGTGAGATTAGAAATAACGGTGGAGTATGTGTTTGGATTCAAACGCAGCTGTAGCGGTGAGGTGAAAATAAAAAATGACTATTAAGGACATCAGATTAGAATTGATATATAATAGAAGTTTTTAAATTATTTTACTTATATAAAATTATTAAAATATGTGAATTTATAAATTCATTTAATAAAATATTAAAATGCATCTTCCAATATTGTATTATAAATATTTTAATGAATTATATAATCAATTTAAATTATTTATTAGATAAAATGAAAATGTATCTTCTAATATTTTACTATAAATATTTTAATGAATTATATAATTATTATTTTTAAGGCTGGGAAAGAAATTAATTTAAGTTTCAAGGATAAAATGGTAAAATAATAACTAAAAGTATGAGTATTTTTGTCTCTTAAAAAATACCTACTATCCCATTGGTTTAATTGTTCTTTGAAAACCCCACCACTTTTCAAAGATATCGGTGTGGTGAAATCATTTTTATTGGATATGTTTGTTGAACCAAACAAAGATATCAGTGAGTTTGGTAGTCCCAACTGCACCACACTGATGTTAACAGCTAAACCAAAGGAGCCCTTAGTCCCTTATCCCTTCGTACTTATTGTCAAGCTATTATTAGTGGGTCAGAGTTAAGTGGTCAAATAGTCTGATAATTTAAGTCTAGTTAGGGTGCTGTTATGATCTGGCCTGTGCAACTTCAGATGGGATGTTGTGATAGGAGTCTGAGGTGATAATTAATGAATGGGATACGTTTGGCTGTTGTCTCGGGAGGGGGGATCTTTGTGTGGGGTCCTTTTGAGGGATCTATTTGTATTATTCGTAGGTCAACTGCTTGATTTAAATAGTTCAAGTGTAACAACATCTCATTTATTTAATAGAAAGTTATTAAAGAGATTAAAATTAAATCATGAAGGAATTTATATAATTTCTAGAGAAAAAACAGAAATGGAAAATTGTTATTTTTTTAATTTATTAAATTATACTTATTTTAAATTTTTTTGTTGTTATATTCGTGATTTTATTTTTAAAATGTTTTATTTATTAATAATATAATAATGAAATATTATTAAAGTGTTTAAAATCCAATAATATTGTTTTAGTATTTTTAGAGTTTACAAATACAAATACAATATAATATAATTATAAACGCATGATTAAAGAATCAAACCAATATAGAAACCCTAATAGTCAGTATCGTCCCGGTATTGCCCATATGGCCGAAACACTATGTTCTAGTAGTAAATCATAAAATAAACTTTATGTTTTGTTTCGATGTAAATTCTAGTCGGTATCCATTATAATGGTGCGTACTGATTGATTTCACCCATATTAGCCGGAATATGGTGTACTGGCCGATACCAAAAAAAAAAAAATTAAAAAATATATATTAATTTTAATTTTAAATTTTTATTATTTATTATTTATTTGAAAAAATAATTTTAAAATATATTTAAAATTTAAATTTTCATTTTTATTATTTACTTGTAGTGCCAAAAAGATAATTTAAAATTTTTATTTTGAATTTATTGAATTATGAATTGTTTTATACACAATATGCGATGATGGATTGCATTAGCGAAGTTTATTAAAGAATATTTTATATAAGTAATGAGTCTTTTTTAATCTTAAAATTTAAGTACGGTGAGATTTGAACCCATGGCATTAACTTTTTTAAAATATTTTCTTTATCACTTCAACCAAAATTTTATTTTTGACGAGTATTTTACGTTTGAGATTTATTTAACCTTATTATTTGATATTTATAAATATTTTTTATATACATATATTAAATATTTTTTAAAATAAGGATAAACTTGAAATGATACACCAAAACAGATCAGTCCCTTACATACCAATAGAAAAACGGTATATCCACTAATATGATATCGTCTACCTTGACAAAAACACAAATGAACAAAAAAATATGTGGCAATTATGCATGGTGGGCCAGAAACTAGGTATTTAAGGGCACGAAGGCCTAACTTTTGCTAACAATGCCAAGTCCTTATCGACATAATTTTTTAGCGATTAAAGTTAAGATTTTTATACTATTATTCAAACTCTTGATTAAATTGATGTTACAAATTAATCGGTCATAACTAAATTGAGAAATTATTGAATGATGAAATTTTAAAAACAAATAATGTATTAAATGGATTATATATGTAATTTAACTTATTTTAAAAATAAAAAAAAATCATTCTCCTAAAGATCTGAACTAGTTATATATGAGTTCTAAAATCTCAACTTTACCAACATAACCACAATCTAATTAATCAAAATTGTTTACATTTTTGTTAGTGTATCAATGATTATTATTTAAATATTTTTGTATTATTTTTATATCTTTTACTCACATAAAATAGCACCATTTCTAAGTTAAACCCACAAATATACATAATTGTAAGCACCTAATTTTGTCTGAGCCCTTTGACCCAAATTATGTAATGAATTGGCTTTAGACAAGTTGAATTTTATTCTAATTTTAGATTTTAAAATGAAATTTAAAGGACCAAATTGAATTTTTAGTTTAACTTTGGATAAAATTAAATTTTGATTTAAAGTTAAATTAAGTTTTCAATTAATTTTTAATTGGTAATATTATTCTGGTTTGATTTGAATTTATTTTATTCCGGTCTAAATTCATTTTGGGTCTGGTAAAATATTTAATCAATTATTATGTTAATGAGAATTTGACAGGGAAATGTGGATATTTTTAAATAAAAGAGATAGTTAGAAATTGTTTTTTAAATAAAATTGAATTTTTAAAAATAAAATCAGTTTTGTTTTAAAATTAATTTTTAATTATCATCATTTGACCCGGTGCAAAAACTCAATTTTAATATTTTCCATAAGGTCCAATGTGCCCAATTTAGAGTTTTTTTTGCAATAAGGTCCAATTTTGAAGCTCATTTTTAAAGCCTGATTTAAGGTCTGAAAATGGTCTAGTTTTGGCCCTTTTAGTCTGATAATGGACCACTTTGGCCTGTTTTCAAAGTTTGATGCAGACCTGGCCCGTCTCTAAATCCAATCATAAGGCAAAATTAGGGTTTCTACCCTTTTAACAATTTTAGTGTGCCGCCCCTTTATCAAGTTTATAGGGCTATAATAACATTCCTTTTCAAATTTTAAATAAAAAATTAGGCAAATTTTAAAATTTAAAATGGTAAAAAGGTGTTGTGAATGATTTAAATTTTAAAAAAAAAAGTACGAAATCTCAAAGAACCTCCCCAATTAAAAAAAAAATTCTATAAAATTGACATGAAAAAGAATAGAAAAACAGAAATTATTTCTTAGAAGAATGCCGAAATCCTACAAAGAAATTTTGTTTACGTTTGGTTATTTTAATTAATTATCATTTGTTTAAGTCTTGATTTTTTTTTTTTGAATAAACAGGAAAACAACAGACATAAACTAATTAAACATAAGCAAATCAATAAAAGAGGGGTCCAATGCGATCCCGTTCAAGACTGTCTCTTAGTTTGTCTGGTAAATCTTTTTAGGGTTGTGCAAATTTAGAGTAAAACCGAATTAATTTGGTTAACCGACCGAATTCGGTTAATCGGTCGGTTAACCGAATTAATTCGGTCGGGGGTTGGTTAATAATTTTTTAGAAGTTCGGTTAACGGTTAATTCGGTTCGAAATCAGTCTGTTAACCGAATTAACCGAATTTAATAAATAATAGTATTCGGTCGGTTCGGTTAATTTTTTGGAAATTTAAATTAATCGGTCGGTTAAGTCAGTTAATTTTTTATATGTTTTATACTTATTTTAACCAAAAATAAAAAAAATATATAAATTTCGGTTAATTCGGTTAACCGACCGGATTAACCGAAAAAGTTCGGTTTGGTTAATTTTTTTTGAAAAAATTTTGGTTCGGTTAACGGTTAAGGGTTTAAAAGGGTCGGTTAATTCGATTAATAGTAGTTCGAGTTGGTTAACCGATTAAACAACCCTAAATCTTCTAGCATCTAAAACGTGGACGAAGCCTCAAGTCATTTCTTTACTAAACTATCAGCCACATTGTTGACTTCACACAATCCATGATGAAACCGAACTTGCCACGGCCACTCCCTAAGTCTACTTATAACACGCACCAACGTTAAGTTGCTTTCCTTTGCTTGTGTTGAATTAATGTGATTAATAACATCAGCACTATCTATCTCAACAAGAATCTGCCGAAATCCCATATCCCATTGAACCCCAAGTCCATCAACGACTACCCATAACTTGGCTTGCAGAGTCGAAGAAAATCCAATGACTTTAAAGTACTCGGCAATCCACTCACCTTGAGCATCCCGAAATACTCCTCTTATTACTCCCAACCCATTCGCAGCAGCTACAACCCTGTTTTTGTTTAGTTAATCCATCCAATTGGTGGCTTTTCCCATCTGATTTCTCTAATCATCAGTTGGCTATTTAGACCACCCATCCTTTTATTTAACATCGCATATTTTGACAGGCCATTACTTCTCCGAATTATAGCTTTTACACTGAGAAATTCACCCCTAAAATATAGCTCCATTCATGCTTTTCCACACATGTCGACAGAGATTTGCAAAAAACAGATTCCAAGGAATATTATTAACAAGACAAACCTGATCATCTCCTAAGTTCATAATGAGCCATGCAATTCTATCCAGATTAAAGAAGTATGGTGTTTATTGCTGGGCACAAACCTCCTCATTTCTACAATTGATGGGTAGTCACGTAAAATATGCAAGATTGATTCCATTGTGTTACCACACAAATCGAACATGTTGGATCATTAGTCAACTCATGCCTACACCATTCAATATTAGTGAGCAATTTTCATCTCATTGCAGTCAAATAAACTGACTAACCTGTTGCGATCCAGGAAGTTTCTATGCCAAAATCTATCTACTATCTTCGGCTTCCCAAGCATCCTGCATCAAGGCATTATAAGCCTTTTTAATAGAGAATGAGCCCTTCTCATCATTTTTCTACATGCAACGATATACCCCATACTCCGAATTTGGAGCCATGATATTAACAACGTGTAATAGGATTTCACGCCTCAAGCACACTTTTCTAGTTTAGTCCAAAACCACCTATTGTTGGCGTCAACCATATCCTTAACCGGTATCTGTGGATTAGGAACATCCTCTCCAACGAAATAGTTGCACAATGGCCCTAGTCGAGGAATCCAACAATCTTCCCACAAGTGGACGGATGCACCATTACCTATTGACCATATCACATTTTGTCTGAGTTTACCCGAAACACTTGAGACACTACTCCAAAAGGTCAAACAATTCCATCGTTTAATGGATAATGGGCACTTCTCCATAACTTCATACTTTTGTCTTAACAATTTCACCTAAAGGACTTCAATCTCGTTAACAAGAATCATTCTAAGCTTAAGCAAGAACGCTTCATTTCCCCCCGTATTTTCTGTAACCCCAGGCCCACACTATTCGAAGGTTGACATATAGTCTCCCACTTCACCAATGGGATCTTTTTACTCGTCTCACCTTGACCCCTAAATAAATTTGCGAATAATTTTCTATATTTCAAAACATATGCTAACAATAAGCATGACAGTTTGCATGAAATATTGAGGAATCACTGAAAGCACCGTCTTGGCAAGTAATACCCGTCCTGCCTTGGATAGAGTTTTCGAAAACCACCCAATCAGCTTATCCTTCAACTTATCAATTATGAAATGGTTCATACTACTCAACTTTCAACCATGAATAATAGGCGTACCAAGATACTTCCCCAAATTTTCAACTCTTTGAAATCCAAGTCGTTGATAATTCATATCCACAAGACTAGCATCAATATTTGGTGAGAAGAAATTTGTGTTTTAGCTGCATTTACTCATGTCCAGAGCAATTACAAAATTGATTCAACACCCTAGCAACAACCTCCATTTGTAAGTGGGCAAAAAGAATAAGATCATCCATGAAGAACAAATGTGAAATTGAATTAACATTTCGAACTAATCGAAACAACTCCCATATACCCTTATCCACTTCTTCATCTATGCTATGACCCAACCTCTCCATACATAAAAAAAATAGGTACAGTGTGTTGGATCTTATTCCCTAAGTGCAATATATTTGTTTGAACACTTATAATTTTTTCGAATAGATTGATTAATAAAATTATTTATGAATTACATTAATATCCTTTTTATAATATACTCATGTGATTTTTGCATGTAAAGCAAAATAGAAGTAAATATTAGCTCACTAGTTGTCTAATGTTTAACTAATACTAAGCAATATTACGTGCTCTGATCGTAATACAAAAGGACAATTTTCATTAGTAGCAAACCTAAACATGTCCTTAGTTTAATTGGAAATGAGCAAGCCGATTGAAAGACTAATATTGCTTCTATCAAATCCAATTGGGGAGATGCTTAGTCATGGGCATCGGATGTAACACCCCTTACCCGTATTCAATTCCGGAACAGGGCCCGAGGCATTACCGGACTTATAACACAAGCAACCACACAATTCCGAGTCATAAAATTTGCGTCCAAATTATAACCATCTATATCCAATCATAAAGTCCCATATACAAGCCTACGAGGCCCAAAACATGTATTGGAAGCGGTTCGGGACTAAACCGAGAACTTTAGAAATTTTTACAAAACTTCGAAAATTTTTCATGTTACAGGGCTCACACGCCCGTGTGGTCCAAGGGGAACGCCCATGTGACCTTAGACACGCCCGTGCTACAGGCCGTGTTCGATTTAGGGTGCTCTCTGACTTGTGCCACATGGCCATTCCACACGCCCATGTGCTAGGCTGTGTAGCACACACGGCTGAGACACACGCCCGTGTCTCTGTCCGTGTGCTCAATTCTGGACATTCTATTTTGCAACAATTAAGGTGCAGGGGACACACGGCCGGAACACATGCCCGTGGGGTGGACCGTGTGTCATACACGGCTTAGACACACGCCCGTGTGTCTACCCGTGTGGACAAATTAAAGGCTATTTACCAAGCCATTTGCCACCCTTGTACACACATACACTTATACCAATGCAAGGTACATACATAACATACTTAGGTAACCAAATCATCCACAATTATGACCAACACAATATCCACATCTATCATACTCACAACATTTACTAAGTCACAATTGACTACTTTCAAGATACCTAATTGTACACCACTTTATCATTTCATCAATAGACCATATTTTCAAACATCTCAAATTCATGTCATAAATAACATTTCTATCATTCACCAAGCATACCATGACCATATCACCAAAGTCATTAGCACACACACACACATATATATACTTAGGCTTACAACCATGATAGCCCAAAAAAACCAATCTACATGGCCAATTATCAAAACAAGCATTTGACAATCATAAGCCAACACATTGGCTACAATCGCAATGACACATTTAACAAATGACTAAGTCCCTATACATGCCATAGACTTAAAACACTTGAATTCATTTATACCCAAAATAATAGCTTGATAGTGTGATAGGATCTCTGGCAAACTCCAATTCGAGCTAGGTCAATGACCCTACGAGACATTGGAAAGGAAGGGGGGTAAGCTATTTAGCTTAGTAAGTTTATATGCAAATAATACAAAACATTATTCATACATTTGACATACAAATAACTTAACAAATATTAACATAAATGACATTAAAAATTCATAAACACAACTTACTCAATCCCAATCTTACCAACAGCTCATCATATAAATAACATAACATATTTCAACATGAATGCCATTAAACTTCATGAGTATAATTTACTCAATCACATTCTTGCCTATAACTCATAAGATGAATAACATAACATGTATAAACATGAATGTCATTAAAACTTCATAAATGTCATATGAACATAAATGTCATTTAATATCAACATAACACATAATCTCAAATAACCCTAATGTCTTACATGGGATCTCTTATCGATGCCAATAGCCCAGCTATGGTCTTACACGAAGTCTCATATCGATGCCATATCTCAGATATGGTCTTATACGTAATCTCAAATAACCCTAATGTCATGACATTCGTATCCTACCTATTCCTAAGGTTCAACCGAGATTTCTCTCTTGCCGAAACTTCGTCGAATATGCTCATAGAATCAATCATACATTTCATGCAATTTCAAAACATTAACATACAATTATAACATTGCATTATTTACATACGGACTTACCTCGGCATAAAAATGGCGAAAAGGACTAAATCGTCAAATACTTATTTTTCCCCGTTCTAGGTCCGAACCTCGTTTTTCTTGATCTATAATATCACATTTAACTTATTCAATCATTATACTATTCAAATCAGCCTAAAATCACATTATGGAAAAAATTACATTTTTGCCCTTAAAGTTTGACATTTTTACAATTTAGTCCCTAGGCTCGTAAAATGAAATGTACTCAATTTCTTCAATACCCATGCTTAACCGAACCTTATACATGCTTATAACAACCCACAATTTTCATTTATTCACATTTTTACACCATATTTTATAAATTTTACAAATAAGTCTTTTTAGGCATTTTAACCGAAAATCACTTAGCAAAAGTCGTTTATCATACACCAAACATGCATTTTCTACCATTAGACATCAAAATACAAAAACATCCATCATGGGTAAAATTTTAGACTTTGACATCTCTTCAAATTAGTGGTAGAAATAGATAGATCATGTTACAAGGATTTCAAAAACATAAAAATAATTAAAAACAGGGCTCAAAATGGACTTATAATTGAGCTTGAAAGCTTGAAAAACCCTAGCCATGTCTTCTCCATGTAAAATTCGGCCAAGGAAGAAGAAGATGGACAAATTTGGATTTATTTTGGCTTTTTAATTCATTTTAATTACCAAATTACCAAAATGCCCTTAATGAAAAACTTTAGAAACATACCAAACCATATCCATTTTTGTCCACCAACTTAACTAATGGTCTAATTACCATTTAAGGACCTCTAATTTAAAATCTCATAGCAATTGGACACCTTAAACATATAGAATTCAAGTTTTGCACTTTTTGCAATTTAGTCTTTTTGACTAAATTGAGTGCCCAAACGTCAAAATTTTCGAACGAAATTTTCACGAAATGATTCCATAAAACTGTAGACCACAAAAATATAATAAAAATGAATTTTTCTATGTCGAATTCGTGGTCCCGAAACCATTGTTCTGACTAGACCCAAAATCGGGTTGTTACATCGGAGTGGACGACTCCCAAAAGATAGAGACATAAATGTGACTAACTAGACTGACAGTACATCGAACAAGACCCAAGTAGAATGGATCTTGAATCCGTTTATGGATTTACTCACTCATGACGTTCATAGTCTGACATACCTTAATCCTGATTGGATGATAGATTATGTATGCGTGACTCGTATACTTTGATGTAAGTAAAAGTCTGAGTTCAAATAGATAAGAAATTGAAAGCTGGTGCGTTGGACATACGACTTCTATAGTATGTAGCATCATTCACAATCGTGGAATTCATAGTCTAAGGCATGGGTAAATGATATCCTCTTATTAGCAATAGATGAAAAGTAAATGTGACCACGAGTCATTTGTCTTTATGATAAATGACTTAATTACTATTTGATAGTAGTTGACTTTTAATGAAGGAAGATGTAATGGTTACCATGAGATAAAATAGGATTATACTGGGAGAACAAATTTATCTCAAAGAGATTAAGGATATCCTATGATTATAACACACATATAACAAGGTCATTGGACGAGCACTGGTCAAGAAGATTTCATAATGGTATGTCATTAGGGAGAGCTCAGTCACGATACTATATGGAATGACTTCATGACTAAATAACTTTATAATTAATAGGCTAAAAGCTTAAACGTAATTATAAATCATTTGAGCCTTAATCACATATGTTTAATTGGTCCTTCCGCTAGCTCGTTGAAACCAGAAATGAATTGCATGTTGAATTAAATGAACATAAATGATAAAGTTAGAGAAGTAAGTAACATTTGGAAATGAATTTGGTGTTCTCACTAAGTATGGAAATGACTTGAGAATTAATTTATGGTTTTTCGAATTATTATTTAATTAATTAAATAATTGAAGTTCAAAAATAAAATAAAATAAATTAGTCATAGTGAATTTGTTGTATATAGAAAAATTAAATATATTTTCTCATAAATTCTTTTACGGTAAATTTACAATGATTTTAACGGAATCAAAATTGGGTTGAGAATATTATTTAATTGGAAAATTAATTTATAATGTTTATTTTGAGAAATAGAAAAACATGTATTGGGTTAGATTGAATTATAAAGTGCTGAGTTAAAAGCTCAGGAAGCACTTATAATTGGAACCTAATACAGGAGAGACCCAAAGCTCCTCATTTTGAATATAAGGGGACGACAAAACCTAGTATTTTTAACTAAAGTTGCCACTCCTCTCACCTAGTTCAATTAGGGGATTTTTTTTCTATTAAATAGGCATTAAATGCTTCTACTAATTCAACTAGGGTTTTACTTCCTCTCCCTATAAATAGATGTCACTGGTAGGGCAAAAAAGGGAATAAGTTACATGCAACTATGAGATATTATTATTCTACTAGAAAGTAGTGAGAATTTATTTTTCTAGAATAAATTCTACTTTCTAATAACAACAATTTTACTAGTTTATATTAAGAAATAGATTTACTTTCCTACTTAAATTAAAGAAAATATTCCATGGTTCTGTGTTTGATTCAAAAGTGTTCAAGCCCACACTATTAGCAATTCGTGGTTCGAGAATAGCGGAGGTCGTTAGATTGAAAGTTAGGAGCGACAAAGATTCGTCTAGCCCAAAACACATGTGTGATTTCGGGGAAAAGTTTATTACTATAAATATCACAAACCCGCTTGGTTTTCAAAATTTTATTTTTTCGTTGTGCAATAAAATCATTTTCAAATCATATTTTTTCCAACACGATGATAGAGGGTTACCCTATCTTACTCCTCATAATACGACCCATTCAACTGAATCTTTATGCTAATTGTCGAAACACAATGCATAATGGTCCGAATAATGTTCAGAGTGAATTGAGCTTCAAATAAAGAATCGACTATGAAGCCCCAATCAATCCTATCATAAGCCTTTTCCAAATCCACTTTGATAGCCATCCAACCCTTATTACTTTTACATTGTCGCATGGAATGAATCACCTCCTGAGTGATAAGAATGTTTTCAGTAATATTACGCTTTGTAATAAAACTATTTTGATTCTGCGCGATCAGATAGGGCATAATCCATTTCAACCTTCGTACAATTACTTTGGTGATAACTTTATATAACACTGAGCACAAACTAATTGGTCTAAATTGAGTAAAATTCTACGGCTTGGTGACTTTAGGAATCAATACTAGTAATGCTCTATTTACTTCTGGCTCAATGGCACCACCTATACAGACATCTCTTACCATTCGAAAAATTGACTCCCCAACAATTCCCTATTTACTTTGAAAAGAATTGTACATGCGGACTATCTAAACTCGGCTTTTTCAAAAGAGCCATGTCAAACATAACCTCTGTAATATCCTCATCAAAAGGAATTGAACCCAACGTTTATAAAACTTCACTTCGGAACTCAAGAAATTTACAAACAACAGGAAATTTGTCAAAACTCTTATCCTCTTTCTTGTAAAGAGTACTGAAAAAACAAACTGCCTCTCTCTGTAGAACTTCATCGTCAAAACACCATTCCCCATCAGCTAGTCGAAGTGTAGATATTTGATTGTGTTTCTACCTCACTCTAGCTTTATTATGAAAATATTTAGTATTTATATCTCCTTTCAATACTGAATAAACTATTGACTTTTGTTCCAAATTAGTTCTTCATGGTCCAACGTCTTTTGTAATTATATATAGAGTTCAGCCTCCAAGTGATTTAAGAGTGTACTGTCATGTCTTTCCCTCACTTTTTGAATTCCTTCTAGCCTTGCCATCATCCACTTTTTCCTTCATCCAATGCTACCAAAAATTTTATCATTCCATGATTCAGCCGTAGAAGAGAAAAATCGGACCGTCTCTGTAATATTTGAACAAAACTTCCAATTACTTTTAACCATAGTTGAAAAATCCTCATGATCCAGCCAACCTGAAAAATATCTAAATCTACGCTTTCTAGGAGCCATCACTTCACTACAAGTTTTAATTAGTAGTGGTCGATGATCGGATCTTATCTTTAACAAATGATGAACTTTTGGACTATTACATATTCCATGATCCAATCTAATAAAAGCTTTCCCATTATTCAAACTAAATGTTGGTCCACTATATCCCATATCCATTAGCCCCCAATTAAACATAAAATCTTGAAAATCTCTACAAGGTCTCATAGAGCTTGAACATCCTTGTCTATCTTCAAAATGTAAAATGGCATTAAAATCACCTACCACAGTCTACAAACCAATTACAGAAACAACAATATTACTTAGATTATCCCAAAGAGCTTGTCTCTTAGACTTATTCGGACTTCCATAAACAAAAGTAAAAAAAATAGGGCTAAATGAACTAGGAACATGGATCTTGCAATGAATAAACTAAAAGTGACTAACTAAAACCTCAATTGACACAAACTTCCGCCAACACACCCAAATTCCCCCCAGAGAAACCTCGAGCTTCAACTCAATATGAAAATGAAATGCCTAACTCTGCAATAACTTTATCAGCTTTATACCCACTAACTCTCGTTTCAAAAAAAGGTTAAAACATTAGGCCTATGTTCACACACATACTCTTTAACCACTTTACTAAATTTTGGGTACTCACAATCTTGAACATTCCATACAAATAGGCTTAAATCCATAGAAAAATGCAAAAAATAGGCACTTACCTAAAATTTAAATTATCGAGGCTCGTCGAGTCCCTTTTTAATCGGCTCCACTACTACTGCTTTCCCATTGGCACCCTTGAAACTGAAATTTCCATTAGTGTTGAATACACCAACAAAAGTTTTCACTGCATCAATTACCCGAACTCCTTAACCCGTATCTGTGACCGCGTCTATCTCTTCCTTTTGCATATGTTCATTAATATTGATTCTACCCCCCATGTTTATCCGGGGGATTCAAGTTCCCCAATCGTTTTCCCTCTCACTTGTAAAGCCATTATGGGAATTGTTAACTAGAATAGTCGACAAGAGCCTTTTTCCTCATCAATTACTGATGGCCATCGAAACCACTAAAAATAAATTCCTACGACAAAATAATACTAAATAGTAGTAAAGAGTAGTAGGGTCGATGCCACAGGGATTGGGACTCCTAATTTTCCTATTTTTGTGACCAGATTTCTAAGTCTAGGCAGCTGTCATGCCTTCGACTTGAATGTGCGGAACTGTAAAATAAATAAACAAGGGGGAAATTTAGTTGATAAAGAAAATAAAATAAACAAATATATAATAAAATAAAATAAAAAAGAATTATGTTTGCAAAATTAAGTGAATTAAATTAAATCGGTAAATTAAATATATTTAAGCCTAGCCTCAGCCTTCGTACACTCCGAACTTGAACCGATCCTTGAAAAATGGATTTTTCCTTCCAAGCGATAAGTTGGTTATAGTGATCAAGAACGTCCTAACCACCAATTCTTCCTTTAGTGGTTGATTCTGATACAACTTGCAAACCAGCCCTTACCGATTGTCTAATTGTGAAACATGCATTCGCAATTCAAGACCCCGACAGCCTTCCGTTTTGAAGAACCCAACTCGAATCCATGGCATCAACCGCGTGGGTCGTTTAAATCTGATCACTATCTCCCTTAACAAAATTCAATTGGCTATTTCCACCTGAACACGCCAATTTGTTTGCGGGAATTCGAATACAACATGGTCGACTCGACTTTCCAACTATACGCCAAACAACTCCAACCCAACGTGCGCTTTTTGAATTGAAGTTAAATTGACTTTAAGGGATGAATTTGTACTATCCCATATACTAGAGAGATATAGAATACCGTGTTGAAAAGTTTTTAGTGCAAGTTCATGTAATAGCCCGATTTTGGGCCTAGTCAGAACAGTGGTTTCGGGACCACAAATTCGACACAACAAAGTTTATTTTTATTATATTTTTTATGGTCTACAATTTCACGAAATGATTTCATGAAAATTTTGTTCAAAAATTTTGACGTTTGGGCACTCAATTTAGTCAAAAGGACTAAATTATAAAAAGTGCAAAAGTTGAGTTCTACATGCTAGAGGTGTCTAATTTCTATGAAATTTTAAATTTCAGGTCCTTAGATGGTAATTAGACCATTTTTTAAGATAGTGGAGAAAAATGAATATGGTGAGATAAAATTTCAAAGTTTTAAGTGAAGAGCATTTTGGTCATTTGGTAAATAAAAGAATAAAAAGGGAAAATCAAGCTAAAATCTTTTCCATCTTCTCCCTCAAGTGGCGAATTTTATAAGACACCATAGCTAGGGTTTTCTTCAACTTTCAAGCTTGATTGTAAGTACATCCTAGCCCCGTTTTTAATGCTCTTTACATTTTTAAAGTCGTTATCATCCGATCTATTTATTTCTACTATTAATTTAAGGAATAATCAAGGTCTAGGGTTTGAACCATGTTAGACATTTGTGTATTTTGATGTCTAATGGTAGAAAATGAAGGTTTGGTGTTAGATAAACAACTTTTACTAAGTGATTTTTGATGAAAATGCTAAAAATGACCTATTTATAAAAGTTATAACATATGTAGTAAAAGTGTGTTTTAATGGAAATTATGGGCTGTTATAGTTATAAAAATGGTTCGACTAGGCTTGTACATTAAAGAAATTGCACACGTTTCATTTTACGAGCCTAGGGGAAAAAATGTAAATATGTCAAAGTTTAGGGGCAAAAATGTAATTTTTCCATAATGTGATTTTTGGACTAAATTGAATAATGTGAATAATAAATGAGTTAAATTTGCTATTATAGATCAAGCGAAACGAGGTTCAGACCTAGATCGGGGGAAAAACAAAGTATTTGACGATTAGGTCCCATTCTTACTTTTTTTGTACCGAGGTAAGTTCGTATGTAAATAATTCATTATTATTTATCCTTTAATTGTGTTATTATTGTATGAATTTTAATTTACTATTTGAATGAATTCGAAAAAGTTCGACAAGCTAGAAAATCCCGGTTGAGCCTTAGGAATAGTTAGGATACAAATGTCATGACATTAGGGTTAGTTGAGATTACGTGTAAGACCATATCTGGGATATGGCATCGATATGAGATTTCATGTAAGACCATAGCTAGGCTATTAGCATCGATATGAAATCCCATGTAAGGCCATATCCGGGATATGGCATTGGTATAGTATTATGTGTGTGAAATTTCCCGAGTATCCTTTAGTATTCCAAGTGGTACAACGGGAAAATTAACGAAAAAGTTTAAGTTGTGAAAGACTATGGTATGATGTGAAAGATTATGGTAAGTTGCAAGTTGGTACAGGTATGTACATAAAACTCATGCTCAATGAGCTCGATATGTGATGAAACGTCGGATTGGTTCGATTGAGTAAGTTATGATGTTAAGATTTTAATAACAACTATGCTAAGCTTGATTATGAATCCACAATGACATTTATGTAAATTTACTTTATGTTAAATATATGTTAAAGTGTGTATGATGCTTATTATTTGCATATGAACTTACTAAGCTTTAAAGCTTACTCCCTTTCTCTTTCTCTTGTCTTATAGTATCACCAAGCCAGCTCGGGGATCGAAGACGGTCGGAGATTCATTCACACTATCAAATTATCATTTTGGGTACTTATGATTTCAATATTTTGAGTTATGGCATGTATAGGGATTTGGTCTTTTTGTTATGTGTCATAGTTGATTTGGCCAAAGGTGTTGGTTTATGTTAGTTGATAATTCATTTTGTAAATGGCCATTGAAATTGGCTAATATTGGTTAAGTATATATGCATATGATGATGTCTTTCATGGATGTGGACTTTGCATGGTTTGAGATGATAAGTTTGAGATGTTGTATGTGATTGGAAATAGCATGTGAAAGATATATTGATATCTTGTTTGTGGTTGAATTGGTTGTATGAATATGCTTGGATTGGTGCTATGTTTTGTTGTGTAGGTTGGTGCATGGAAGGGTGGCAAAAAGGCTTGGTAAATAGCCTTATATTTGTCCACATGGGTAGACACACGGGCATGTGTCTAGGCCGTGTGCGACACACGGTCTGCCCCACGGGCATGTGTTTCGGCCGTGTGTCCCTTGCACCTTAATTGTTGCAAAACAGAATGCTCAGTAATGAGCACATGGGCAGAGACACGGGCATATGTCTCAGCCGTGTGGACGACACGGCCTCGAACACGGGCGTGTGCCCTGGCCGTGTGAAGTCTGCACCTATTTTATGAAAAATTATAAAAATTCAATCGATCACACGGCCTAAGCACACGGGCGTGTGACCTCAAATTGATGATGACGTCATAAACAGAATGCTCCTTATTTTGGACACGGCCTGAAGCATGGGAGTGTCATAGGGTCACACGGGCGTGTCCCGAACCCACACGGGTGTGTGACCCTTTTTTTATGAAAATTTTTCTAAGTTTCCCAAAAGTTTCCAAAGTTATCGTTTTAGTCCCGAACCACTTCCGATGCATGTTTTGGGCCTCGTAGGCTCGTAATAGGGACGATATAAATGTTTTTGAAAGGTTTTAATTTTGAGTGGAAACTCATGTCTCATTTTTGAATGTTTGCTTGTGAATAAGTCCAGTAATGCCTCGTATTCTATTCCGGCGTTGGATACGGGTAAGGGGTGTTACAGTTCATATCTCACGATTATATTTGTAACACCCCAAACTGGGCGTAGGCGTTATGGCCGAATCTGGGAATGGTACGAAGAAGGGTTTTAAAATCAATCTTATTTTGTCAAAATTTCTCGTATTAGTTGTTACTAAAAGAGTCCACATTTTCGAAAAAACTTATTATCACACTCTTTAATGAAACCATCATTTATTTCCCTTTTAAGTAGAACGTAAAATTTGTAGCGGAAGTTTGTAAGTCGTTGTAGTTGAAAATTAAGCTTGTGTTTTCAAAAATATTTGTTAGCGTAAAACCGTTATTTGTAGAACGTTGTAGTTTAAAAGTCAAAACGCATCCAAAACCCCAAATTATAAACAAACAGTCCAGAGAGTCCATAAATTACAAAACTCTCAAAATAATCCAAAATTTAAATAAAACCGTAAATTAAACCAGTTCGTGAACTCGTGGTCACCGCTGAGACTCCGTCGCACCGACTCACCTATGTCTTAGGATTACCTAGACAGAATAGACAAACAGATGTGAGTTTTCATAAACTCAGTGTGTAACTAAACAGAGTCATACATACACATAAACTCAGATTTCTCAGTATATCAGAACAGAAGCGGGCATAAGTCCTTAACAGAATCAGATCATATCATAATCGGATTATCAGAAACATACAGATATGCAAAGTCCTACCTGCATACTCTACACACCATCATTGACCATCCCAACACACCATGTGGGGTATAAAACACCCACCCATCCCTACACACCACATAGTGTCTTTACGACACTTATCAGAATAGTTTACAACCAAGCTGCCAGTATATCGGTGAAATGTCGCCTCACAAAACACTTCCTCCACATATACAAATCCCACCCCATATACAGATACATAATACAGATATACAAATATAACAGAGTTAACATGTCTCGCATGCTCATATACAGATAACATACATGTTATTACGAACCAGTCAAAACATACATATCAATTTCTAAATGCTCAAACTAGTCTATTAGAATAACAGATATCATGCATTAGGGTTTGTTTTGCCCTTACTGACCCTACGGAAGGACCACATTCGATCAGAACGACGTATGTGACCTTAGGGAAATTTTAGAATTTTGGGCCCACATGCCCGTGCCCACATGCTCTTATGGCCCACACGCCCAAATTGGCCTTGCCCGTGTGGCCCACACACCTGTGTGGCATGCCCGTGTAGGCCCACCTTACCCAAATCGGCCTAGCCCGTGTGACCCACACGGCCACACACACTCCTGCCACACGGTCGTGTGTCACACACAGCCTATCACACGGCTGGGCACATGCCCGTGTGGCGTCGACAGGCCACTTTTTGAACTTTTGTCGAACCTCATTTTCTCATGTTTCCATTACACACCTGATTTGATTTTCGTAGTAACTTAAACGATGAAATTCCCAGCACCCTCGAGACAGCGATCCACACAATCACTTCGCCGGAAGAGCACCTATTGACACACGATTCTCTCCAAGTTATTCAGTAAACACAAACCAAAGAAAATAGTTAACAAGAAAAACCCTTCAACACCATCAAAACCCCCAATCAATCATCAATTCCATAATGAAACTTAAACCAAACCACACACTTACCAAATGACAATAATCGAACTCAACGATAGAGATTCCCAAACAAAGCTTGAATTTTCGTTTGAATTAGAAAGGAAATAGAAACAGAAGGCGAAAACCAAGAAAGAAAAAGAAAGAGAGAAAAAAATATGAAACGTGAAAAGTATAGGCTAATTTTTAGGAAAGAAGAAAAAATAAAAATAAAAATAAAAATAAAAATAAATCAATAAAAATAAAAATAAAATCATATCCCCCAAATAACTAACCACTCCATCCCACTCTCAGATAACTACCTAGAATTTAATTTCAAAACCAATTCCACCCCAACACACTTAATCCAAAACTTGCAAAAATAAATCCCTTGCTGCACACGTTACAACTTGAACCCAAGACCTCAGACACACACCAACATCACTTAACCACTGAAGCAGATACTCATTTATAACATAATTCACAGAAACAAAGTTAAATAATTTAGGGCGTTACAGTATTATCTGAGCAATAACTGGGCCAAAGCTAAAATGGAATTAGTTAAGCATGAGCTTAATCATGCTAGTTGGCGTATAAAAATGATTTTAAATGAAAATGGTGGAAAGTGGAAAGGGAATTAGGAGGCAATTTTTCCAAAATAGTAAAATGGGGAAAAATGGCAGAATGCCGGCAACTTAGCACTGACGCGTGAAGGAAAAGAAAGGAGTGAATTTTATTCAATTTCCAAGTGTGTTCAAGTGTGTTTTTCAAAGGCCATCACACACCCTATTTATATACATATCATATACTAAAATTAGCCTAACTCACCTAACAACCAATTACATGAAATCACACTCATATCAGATTTTTTTTTCTAAATCTGGCTTTTACAAAGTTAAAAATTTGATCAGCCCTTAAATGTCTCCAAATTTTTTATTTGAGCCCCTCTTTTATTCATTGTGCTCCAATTTAGTCCTTTTCTGCTTGTTTTTGAAATAAAGCATCCGAATTTCGTTCTTGACAAAATTTAAACATAAAACCACGAATTTAGTCGGAAGTAATTCAAGAATTAATTGATTTGAACATGTAAAATATGCAAAATTAACATGCTATCAAATCCCCCATAGTTAGCCTATGCTTGTCCTCAAGCATATTGTATGTTCCTATATTAGAATCTATCCAATAATTTATCAAAAATCAAGCCTCTCTTCTGCAACCATGACCAATGCAAATAATTTAGGTGAAAATGAATAAGTGTTGAAATACTCAATTTAATCAACAATTGTCTATAAAATTCAAACATGTAAATTCAATCATTTCACTAAATTAAAATTGAACCAAAATTTGCAAGGTATTTATTTTCAATTAATTATGCAGTAAAATTGGGACATAGTCAAACCTTTTTACGCGAAGTGAGATGACAACCCAAGCACCTTATCCCGATTACTCAATTTGACACATCTCAAAATGGACTATTTTTCCTACTCATGGTACCTCGGTTAGCGGAGTGTTTGTAAGTTCCCGGCCCGTCACTCGAACTTTTTTACACAAAATGAGATGAAAATCCAAACACCTCATCCCGGTTACTAAATTCGGTCACATTCTCGAAATCTTCACTCATAACTTAAACCATCAGTGGAGTAGAATTAATTATTCTCTTTTTTTCTGTTTCTTTTTTTTTAAATATATTTAAAATCAAATAACTAAGAATGATATACTTACCAAGCAAATTTATAAAGACTCAATTTTCATGAAACAATCTAATTACAATATTTCAACTTTATAACACACACGTCGATTAAACTAGATAATGAACACTTTAATTCAAGAACCACCCAATTATCTAAATTAACTAAGCATTGGAATTAGAGGCTCAATGTCAAACAAATTAACGAATAAACCTAGCATAAGAATTAACAAATGCGAAAGAGAAACAATCATGCATACTTACTAATTCAACACGCCCTACTTAACCCATATTGCCCTCAATGTGTAATAATAAAAGAATAAATAAGAAAGAGAAGGGTCAAGTATACTCTCCGTGTCCTAGCATAAGAATTAAAAAATACGAAAGAGAAACAATCATGCATATTTACTAATCCAACACCCCCTACTTAACCCATATTACCTTCAATGTGTAATAATAAAAGAATAAATAAGAAAGAGAAGGGTCAAGTATACTCCCTGTATATGTTTAATTTGATAGAGAGTGGTTTGGGCAGATCGAGTTGGTTCTGGTCGATTCGGTCCTGGATGTATGTTTCAACTAATGACAGCACTGAAATTTCACAAGGCGTGCCCATGCCACAAAAGAAATTCCTGGAAAACAACACATAGATCAAATAATAATCTTATTATTTTTTATTTTCAATATAAATTAAACTGAAATTCAAAATTAAATAAATTAAAATACATATGAGTTGCTTCCCAAAAAGCGCTTTTGTTTAACATCGTTAGCTCGATGACCTAAAAGTTTATTCAATTGGCTCCTCGAAAAATAATTCCTCCACCACATGTACTTGGAAATTTTCGTAAAATGGTTTTAACCCTTTGCCATTGACTTTAAAACATTTTCCAGACTCCTCGCTTTTAATTTCAACTAGACCATGAGGAAACAATTGATTTATAACAAAAGGACCAAGCCATTTGGTTCGAAGTTTACCTGAAAAATTCTTAGTGTAGGATCGTAAAGTAACACTTTCTGACCAATTGAAAATTATTTGCGGGATATTTTCTAGTCATGGAACACCTTGGTTTTGTCTTTATAGACTTGGGCATTTTCATATGCGTCACGCTGGATTTCTTTGAGCTCTTGAATGTTTAATCTCCAATAATCCCCTGCAATGCCCAACTCCATGTTGAATTGCTTTACAGCTTAAAATGCCTTGTGTTCCAACTCTACTGGAAGTTGACACGGTTTACCGAATATGAGTCGGTAAGGGGACATGCCTATGGGTCCCTTGTAAGTAGTGCGATAGGCTCGAGTCCTTCTGATCTGGTTTCACGGTCTTCTCCATTTCACGGTTTGAGACTTCTGTTTGTCCGTTTGTTTGTGGGTGATAAGTTGTGACCACGTGTTGTGTTACCCCATACTTTTTTAATAGTGCACTGATTACCTTGTTGTAGAAATGTGTTCTTCAATCGATGATCAATACTCGCGGTGTGCCAAATCTGGGAAAAAATAGAATTCTTTAGAAAATCCAATACAGTTTTAGCATTAGCACGACGTGTAAAATTGCTTGGGCTGATAGTAAATTTTCATCTGGGAAATCAACCTTAAGAGGAGTGGCGTCTTTTGGTAAGGGTATTTGGCTCAAATGGCCAGCTACCAAGTTCTCACATCTTTTCTTATCTTTAATCTCGAGATTGAATTCTTGTAAGAGTAGAATCCATCAAATTAACCTTGGTTTCGCCTCATTCTTCCTGATCAAATATTTTAATGCTGCATGATCAGAAAAAACAATAATTTTAGTACCTATGAAATATGATCTAAATTTTTCCAAAGCAAAGACAATAGCTAATAGTTCTTTTTCAATGGTTAAGTAGTTTCTTTGGGTGGCATCTAATGTTTTAGAGGCGTAAGATATGACGTGGGGTTCCTTCCCAATTCTTTGCCCACGGACGGCTCTCACACTATGGTCACTAGCATTGCACATGAGCTCGAAGAGATAATCCCAATTCGGTGGTTGTACTATAGGACTGAAACAAGCTCATGCTTGAGTGTGTCAAGTACATCCTTACATATTTGATCGAATTTGAACTTTTGTCTTTTTGCAAGAGGTTGTAGAGGTTGCGAAATCTTCGAAAAATCTTTTATAAAGCGATTGTAAAACCTGCATGACCAAGAAAAGAGCAAATTTCCCTCATAGTTGTGGGGTACAGAAGTGAGTTGATAATATCAGTTTCGACCTTATCAACCGCGATCCCTTCAGCGGAGACAATATGTCTTAAAATTAATCCCTTATCTACCATAAAATGACATTTTTCATAATTTAGAATGAGATTAAATTCTAGGCATCTTTCTAAAATTTTAGTGAGATTTGATAGACATTCATCGAAAGAATTATCATACACCATGAAATTATCCATAAATGCCTCAATTATTTTCTCAACATAGTCAAAAAATATACTTACTGTACACCTCTGAAATGTGGCTGGCGCATTGCAAAGTCCAAATGGCATTCGTCTATAGGCGAATGTGCCAAAGGGTCACGTAAATGTCATCTTTTCTTGGTCCTTCGGTGCCACTGGAATCTGGAGAAAACTTGAATATCCATCAAGATAGCAATAGTGAGATTTTCCAGCTAAACATTCTAACATTTGGTCAATAAAAGGAAGTGGAACGTGGTCTTTTCGAGTTAAAGAATTCAACTTCCTATAATCTATGCAGACTCTCCACTCGTTTTGGACTTTGTGGGAACTAATTCACCTGCTAAATTTTCTATTACGGTTACACCGATTTTCTTGGGTACCACATGGACTGGGCTCACCCAATTACTTTTGAAAATGGGATAGATCATTTCGGAATCTAGTAACTTCTGAATTTCTTTTTTCACGACCTCCATAATTAGTGGATTGAGGCGTTTTTGAGCTTCTCTTTTTGGGCTCACATTCTCTTCTATTGAAATTTTGTGCATAGAAGTTGAAGGACTTAAACCTTTAATATCGACAATCGTCCACCCAATTACCCCTTTGTAGTACTTTAAGACTCGAACTAAATTTGTAACACCCCTTACCCGTATTCGAAACCGGAACTGGGTTTGAGGCATTACCTAACTTATCACGTTCAAACATAACAAATTGGGCTATAAAATTTTATTTAAACCCATTTCTTGCTCATTCTCGGCCTATGAGGCCCTAAACATACCTCCGAGAGGTTTGGGGATTTAACCGGGAACTTATACGAACTTGGAAAACTTTTTATCAAAACAGGGGCCACAAGCCCGTGTTGGTCTAGGGACACGCCCGTGTGCCCCAAAGACATGCCCGTGTCTTCCACCTGTGGTCGACCCTGACCATTTTCACACGGCCGGACACACGCCCGTGTCCCTGGCCCGTGTCCCTTACACGACCTTGACACGCTCGTGTCTTAGCCCGTGTGCCAAAAACCTAGCATTCTATTTATGGCGTCATCATTTCTCTATGGCCACATGGCCAAGGCACACACCCGTGTCCTTAGCCCGTGTGTCGAATTAAATTCCAAATTTAATGTGCAGACTTCACACGGCCTGGGCACACGCCCATGTCCTAGGCCGTGCCTCTCACACGACTGAGACACACGGTCGTGTCTCTGCTCGTGTGTTTACTACAAGGCATACTGACTTGCAATTCTAACATGCAAGGGGACACACGGTCGATCCACACGTCCATTGGGCTAATCGTGTGTCACACATGGCCTAGACACACGCCCGTGTGTCTACCCGTGTGGATAATTAGATGGCTATCTACCAAGCCCTTTGCCACCCTAAGATGCACACATACATAATCCAATTCAAGTCAACACAACTTATAACCCAAAGGCACATCAAAGAACTCAATTCAAAACTTTCCAATATAAAAGATGACCAAAAGGTATCTCTAAGAACTCAAAGAAATAAGACATACACAAGGCATACACTTCATGAAAATCATATTCATTAAGCAATAGAATTTGCCAAGTATTGGCCTAACTTGTGAGACCATTTACAAAATGACTTTAATAACATACATAGCCAACACTTTGGCTAACAATTACAACTTAACAAAATACCCAAGTCCTATACATGCCATACTCAAAATAAGTCTAAATTGTTATACCAAAGTGATGTCGTTAGTGTGATTTTCGAACTCCTACGTTCCACGTTCCTCGAGTTATCTTGGCAATACTACAAGGAAAAAGGGCAATGAAAGGGGTAAGCATAAAGCTTAGTAAGTTTGCATGGACATAAATAGCAACAATAAGCTCATAACATAATTCATCCATGGCATTAACTAACCATACACGAGACATAGGCTTCTTGCCATACTTACTCATACTTGCCCTTATTTAGCACATACCATGCTACATATCTAATCGTTTCCTCGTGACTCATTCACGAGTACTTGTATTCACTCATTCACATGACTTTAGTACTAATCTCATTTCTACTTCCAAACTCATCTACTTATCCCATTAATCACTAGGGATACTCAAAGACGCATAATGTCGTCATTAATATAAATACGAGGCCAATGCCACATCCCAGAGGTGGTCTTACATGGATTCACCTCTAAGTGCCGATGCCATATCCTGGATACGGTCTTATACGGAGTTTCACATCAAGTATTGTTGCCACATCCCGGACATGGTCTTATACGATTCTCATATACAATACTGAAGCCATATCCCAATATGGTCTTATACGAGAATCTCAATTTGGTGCCGATGCCATGCCCCGAACATGGTCTTATACGGGACCTTATTCATCTCATTCTTTGATGATAGCATTTTCATATTCATTATAGTCCACTAGGACTTCAACATCTTATTCAACATCAATTACTCAATTTAGTAGAGTATCGTGCATCAATATGATATCAAGCATTTTCAATTATGCCAACATAAATGTTGAATCTATAACATACAACTTACCTCGATTTCAAAAATGAGCTAGCTCAACGGTCTAGTCCGAGATTTTGTTCTTCCCCCGATCGAGGCAGATTCTCGGTTCTTCTTGCTCTATAATAGCAATTTAGCTCATTTTAATCATCACATTAGTAAAAGCATTTTAATAATCATGCTTTGGCAAAATTACTATTTTTCCCTTAGACTTTGGCAAAATGACCATTTTACCCCTAGGCTCGAAAATTACTTCTAATCGTATTTCTACCTTCAACAAGCCTAGGTGAACATTTAATACTCTTATGGCTATCATTAAAAATCAACATTTCACATACTTACTACAAATTTGTAACCTTTTCATCAAGGTCCAATTAGGTGTTTTCAAGACAACACCTTTCACAAAAGTTGTTCATCTAACAATCAAGACTAAATTTCTTCCATAAAAATGCAGCAAATAATAATGATAGCTCTCATGGAAAAATGCTAAAATTTTCACTATATTACACATTAGTCCCCTCATTTGAAAGCTTAAGTTCTAGGGGTCTCAAAAGTACAATTATCATCAAGAAAAAAAACATCAAAATCACTTACTAGAATGGAGGAGAGCTTGCTGAAAATTTTGAGCTTTCAAACCCCTATTTTGCTTGCAAATGTCGATGGAAGAGTGAAGAAGAAAAGATGATATCTTTTCTTTCCTTATTTTATTAATACTAGTCAAATTAGTCACCAACTATCAACTACTTTGACCAATTTTGTCCATCTATGTCTCCCATGGCCGGCCACTAATATATTGGGGGTCTAATTTCCTTTTAAAGACCTCCAATCATCAATCTATGGCTATTTGGTACCTTTAGCTTACAAAATGGAACTTTCACACTTTATGCGATTTATTCATTTTTCACGATTAAGCAAGAAATCGCTAAAATTAAAGTACCAAAATTCTCATGTACTATTGTAATCATGCCCTGAATCATAAAATAACATGAAACCAAATTTCTCTAACCTCGGATTAGTGATCCCGAGATCACTATTCTGACTAGCCCCTAAATCGAGCTGTTACAAAATTCTCCTCTTCTAGTCTCGAAAGTTTACTGGATACTATCACTGGTAAAGTGTTCTCATAACCCAAGAAGGCATACTTTAAGTGTTTCGGTAATAGTTTGAGTTTCAGTTTTGAAGCCTGCAAAATAGAAGGCACGAGTTTAGTTTAAGAAGGAGACAGTTCAAAATATTTACCTTGACTTCTAGGAACTTGTGGAGTCTCCATAAGAATAACGATTTCACGAATTGGCTTTTCGAACATCATTAATTTCTCCAGTTTATCCATAATATCGAGGTCTAAACTCCTGCAAAGCATAGTTTGTATCTCATCCTCTTTATGATATTCAAAATATAATTTTGTTAGTGGTTAAATGATATCAACATTAGAGACATTCAACGTTGTACTGGGTCGGCCCATTGACTGATAAACATTAAATTTCACCACTTCACCATCGAATTCCATAGTAAGTGTTCTACTTCGAACATTAATTTTCGTACATGTAGTGCTTAAAAATGGTCTCCTGAGTAGAATATCGGAAGAATTATTTGAGTTGTCATCCTTCATGTCAGTGATGTAAAAATTTGTAGGAAAATTTAGTTCATTTACCTTGACGATGGCATCTTCAAATACTCCTTCCGGATATACTACATACCTATCTTCAAACTGAATGACTACACCTGTTTCTTTCAAAGGACCCGTGTTTAGTAGTTTATAATTGCACATGGCTTTTTTAATTCCAAATATTGCCTATTTTTCAAGATATAGAAAACATACTGTAATGACCCAAAATTGGGCCTAGTAGAATTGGGCCCATTGGGCCTTGGGCGTAGGAGTGTTTAAAATTTTTGAGAACAAGAGAATGGCATTATTTCAAGTTGGACTTATTAGGAAGGTGATTTTGGAAAGTTACGGGGTTCTAGGAAGTTTCAGGTTCAAAATTGGGCCTTAGCAAAATTTTTATGGTTAAGTACTTTAAGGAGAGAAGGTAAGTGGCATCAATGCTTAAGGAAATAAGTGTGCATTTTGCTAGCATAAGGAGTCTATTGGTAAAGGTGGAAAGTGGCGTGTGGAGTGTACTAATGGTTTAAGGTTCGAATCCCATCTAGTGCAAATATTTTGGATTAAATTTTTGTTCTATAAGGTAAGTGTCGGTCAAGGCTTTAATAAGGAAAGGAAGACTTTTTAATTTGGGAAAGATGACTAAGGAATATGGTAAGGAGGAAGATAAGGGGTAATGAAGGAAAGAAATGAAGGAAAAAGGTAAGGGAAGGGAACATGTTGGCTGATTTAGGGGTTGATGTTTTGGAAAGAAAATTTTGGGTCAACCATGACCTTTTGGTGTAGTAGGCACACGATTTTGTTAGGGAGTGTGAGAGCCGAATCTCTCTTGGCTATTTTGCTAAGCTTTGTTCATTTTGGCATTTTCTTTACCAACTTATTTTCCCTTGTTTTGGCCAAAATACCTAGTCATTGTTCATCTTGTCCCTTTGTTGTGCCCTAAGCCTTAATCCATCATTGTTCATTTCTCTCAACTTGTGATTGCTGAATTTCCTTTGTGGTTTTTCTTCCTCTTCTTCATTTTATTTTCTTTCATTGTTTTTCTTTGTTACCAAATTCCATACCCTCCCACTTTCTCTTTTCTTCACCATAGCCGAAACATCAACTTCATCTCATAGCCAAAACTTGGTTCTTGTGGTTGCCGAAGCTTCTTTGCCTTCTTGGGTTTTTGGTGGTTGCAAGGCCGAATCTATTCCCTGCTACTTCCATTCTCTTGGTTCTCTTGGTGTGATCCGAATCGGTAGAGTGTTAGCTTACACTCTTGTCATCTTTCTAGCCTTTGGCTTTCGAAAGAGGGTTGGTAAGTGGAATCTCGAAGTACTTTATCAGAGGGCCAATCGATCACCTATCCCTTGTAATAAAAGACTCGGATTGTTGGTAAGTGATATAGATTTTTAATTAATCGCAATACTTGGTTGAAGTTGTAAATTGGGCTTTGGACTAATTGTTGACCGATTGTACCTTTAGGTGCCGCGGAGAGTATCGTGTTACAGAAATCCAATCAGGTGTGTAATCCCGTACCCTTCCAAATACCTGTTTGAAATGGTGTGTAATCTCATACCTCTCTGAAAGTTTGCATGAAATGTTCTGTTATTCGGTCGAAATACCGAAGAAAAACTGGAAACCGGCATCCGTGACCACTCGGGCGTGCGTATATTCGTAGTGGTAACCATAGTTTGCAATGAAATAGTTTTGGATTGAAGCAGTGATGTGATTTTGAAAAATCACGAAAAATAGGAGAAAGGGAATTTGAAAGTGAATAAGATATAGAATTAAATATTACTGTGTCTATTTTTAAATGAAAGAAACAGAGTAGGAAGAGGGTTTTTATATTCTGTGATATTTTAATTTTAGTGAGACTGGTTCTGATTGACTTCGTGGTTCCCTATTCTGTCTTGGAAAAATCGTTTAAAATTGTACAAAGTGAATTATGAGTTATAATTTATATGTGTAGATTTCTTGGTGAGCCTATTTTCTATAGAAACAAGTGGTAGCAACATATGAAAATCGTACAGTGAGATATTTGAATTTAGGGTAAGAGAGGTTAGAACCGTTGGTCAGTGAAACAAGGGAAACTTTAATGAATAAAATGTACTAAATGGATAAGCCAAAAACTCTAGAAATTTTTTTTAAGAAGATATATGAGTCTAGTTTCAAGGAAAATTTACGGATCTAAATTTCAAGTTTCCTAGCTTGAGTTATAGTCAGTTTAGTCAATATGACGCATATGGACAGTTTCAATTTTTATGCCCTTAAGTTCTGAATTACGGAAATGCCCCTAAAGGGCCGATTTGCTAGAATGCCTTAATGGGCCGTATTGCTTAAAGATCCTTAAAAGTGCCGAATTACGAAAATTCCCTCATGGGCCGAATTATGAAAATGCCCTCATGGGCTGAATTACGGAAATGCCCTTAATGGGCTGTTATGTTGGAATGCCTTAATGGGCCGATTATTTTTGCTTAAATGGGCCTAGTCACTGTAATAAATTACTTGATAAATGGTTGCTATTTATATGCGAACATTTTATTATGTTATTGCATTTTCATATATTGCATGGGTTGGGAAAAATGTGGAAGAGAAGTGTAGCCTGGTGGCATTGCCACAATAAACTGTTTACCATAATGTTTACATATGATATCGGTGGCTTGGCCACAATAAATTTTATTAAATGGAAAATTGCCTGCGTTTTGGTGTGATGGCGGGGTGGGTTGACTTGATCCCTACAGGTGTGATGGTTGGTACGGGGGTGTGTTGGATGGATGGGTTGGGTTGCATACATTCATATATTTGCTTCATTTTAAGATTGTTATGTAAAAGGGCTTAGGCCCATGATATTGCTATATGGGTTCAGGCCCATTGGATGACGGTAAGGAATTTCACACTGAGTTCTTGTAACTCACTCCCCCTTTTTCTTAACCCTTGTAGGTAATGCTCAGTGATGTGTATTTGGGCTATGGATGACTCGATGGAGGCCATACTTCAGTAATGGTGTTATTGAACTTTAGATTTCTATTTCCGCTTATTTTACTACTCTTACTATTTTGGGTTTTTATGTTGTAATAAGGCCTCTGGAATATTTTATTTTTGCTTTATGTTTTTCGTACTTACTATTTTGCTTGAATGATTTTAAATGGGTATTTTTCTAAAAACTTAAATAAAGGTTTTCCAAAATAGATTAACAAATGGATTTCATAACAAACTTTTACAAATATTTTAACTCGAAAAGTTTTTCTCGAACTATCAACGATATTTTCAAAAGTCATGATTTATAAAGATTTCTAGTTCAAATTATTGATTTATCAAACAACCTTCGAGGTTAGTAGTACTTTATCAATATTTCAAATCAACTCGTTTTCTCAAAAGGATTTAACATGTTTTTCTCATGTGACATGTCAGATCCGGTCTTAACGCATGGGCCGGGTTTGGGGTGTTACACATGCATTGGTCCTTACACTTAGGCTGGATTTTCTGTTGTAAAACAGTGGAGACATTTTCTCTGTCACTCACCTTTTCATTACCCAGGAGTTTTTTCTTACTTGTGCATAATTCTTTTAAGAATTTTGCATATCGTGGAATTTGATTAATCGCATCAAGAAAAGGAATGTTTATTTCTACCTTTCGAAAAGTGTCAATGATCTCTTTTTATTCTTGCTCCTTTTTATATTGGACGAGTTTTCCAGGAAATAGGGGCGGTATTGCAAACGACTTCTGAGGAGTTGAATCCGTAGTGGACGCTGGATTGGGCTTCCATTTTTCTCATTCTGGGTTACAGGTACGATTCATGTCAGGAGCTGACTGCAAAAGCTTTCTGCTTCTCAATGTCATAGGACTTACATTATGTCGAGGATTAGGTTTAGTTTGAAATGAAAACTTACCTTGAGACTCTAAGCGACTTACCGTGAGTTGAAGTTTGGTCACTTGCTTCTCTAATTCTTGCAAATGTATGTCAATTTTTTATTGAAACTTTTTATTACTATTGGCTAGCATTTCCACTATGGCTTCCAAAGATGATTTTGGAGGTTGTAATTGTTGATCCGGAAGCGGCCTTTTTTGGTATGGCTAATTGTATCGAGGATTTAACCCATAACTTAGATTTGGATGATATTTCAACTCCACCCTGGAAAGTTTTCGACAACATTCGCTTGTCTTGTCGAACCCTCATGTAAAATAGGACATGAGTCCGTTGGATGATCTGGCATAGCACAAATTCCACACAACCGTGCTGGGCTTGTTTTATCTGTAAGCAAAATTTGAACAACATTAGTAAGCTTATTAATTTTATCTTCAAAAGATAGAGAACTTAACCCATGAACCCATCTCGTGGGTTCCGTAACCAGTCGAAGTTGTTGTAAATTTGCAGTCATGGTCAAAATCAACTCTCTTGCTCTCTGAGGTATCATATTTACAAGTGCCCCTCCACTAGAAGCATCTATCATCTTCATTTCCATTAGGAGTAACCCCTCATAGAAATACTGTAAAAGTGACTGTTCAGTCAGGCCATGTTGTGGGCAACTTGCACACAACTTTTTGTACCGCTCCCAGTAATCGTAGAGCGATTCAGTCTCTTTTTGTCGAATTCCTACAACTTCTCGTCTTAATTCGGCTGCCCAAGCTGCTGGAAAAAATATCTTTCAAAAAATAAACGAGATATATCAGACCATGTATTAACCGAACCAGGAGGTAAATAAAATAACTACTATCTAGTAGAGTCGGCTAATGAGAAAGGAAAAACACGAAGTTTAATTTGATCTTCACTCACTCCTTGAGGTTTTATGCTTGTGCAAACATGTGAAATTCTTCAAGATGGATATGCAGATTTTCATTTTGCAATTCGTGGAAGGTAGGTAAGAGATGAATTAAGCTCGACTTAAACTCAAATGGCGTCCCTCCTATCAGATAAGTTATGAACAGTGGCTGTTTATCTGGTGCTACTGTGAGTTGGCATCTAATTTGATCTGCCATTTTGTCCAGTTCGTTGAATGAGAAAATGTCCTCAGTATAAGATCCTGTTTCGAACTCAAGATGTGGTCATTTACCGCGTCGAATAGCTTCTCTTCAAAATTTTTGGGCCAACTTCTCTATTTCTGGTTCAAATTCTAGAGTCCCCGGTTCTGACCTGGTCATAAGGAAAACAACAAAAATTAGAAAAAAATATTTCCAATCCTCGACAATGATGCCAAGATTTGATGGGCGTCGAATCCACCAAATATAAATTCCTGTAACAAAATAATACTAAATAGTAGTATAGAATATTGGGTTTGATCCCACAAGGACTGGGACTCCTAATTTTCCTATTTTTGTGACTAGATTTCTAAGTCTAGGCAGCTGTCGTGCCGTTGACTTGAAAGTACGGATCTATAAAATAAATAAACAAGGGGGAAATTTAATTTATAAAGAAAATAAAATAAACAAATATATAATATAATAAAATAAAAGCAGAATTATGTTTCAAAATAAAGTGAATTAAATTAAATTAATAAATTAAATATATTTAAGCTTAGCCTTATCCTCAGTACACTCTGAACTTGAACCGATCCTTGAAAAATGGATTTTCCCTTCCAAGCAATAAGTTGGTTTTAGCAATCAAGAACATCCCAACCGCCAATTCTTCCTTTTGTGGTTGATTTTGGTACTACCTACAAACCACCCCTTACCGATTATCTAACTGCAAAACACGCGTTCGCAATTCAAGACCCTGGCAGCCTTACATTCTAAAGAACCCAACTCAAATCAACGACCTCAACCACGTGGGTCATTTAAATCCGATCACTATCTCCCTTGACTAAATTCAATTGGCTTTTTCCACATGAACACGCCAATTTTTTCGTTGGAATTCGAATACATCACGGCCAACTTAACTTCCCAACTATACACAAAACAACTCCAACCCAACGCGCGCTTTTTAAATTGAAGTTGAATTGACTTTAAGGGACGAATTTGTACTATCCCATATATTAGAGAGATAACGAATATCGTGTTGAAAAGTTTTTAGTACGAGTTCATATCTTACGATTATATTACCAGAGCGATAACCGGGTCAAAGCTAAAATGGAATTAGTTAAGCATGAGATTAATCATGCTAGTTGGCATATGAAAATGATTTTAAATGAAAATGTCGGAAAGTGGAAAGGGAATTAGGAAACAATTTTTCCAAAATAGTAAAATGGGGAAAGAATGGTAGAATGCCGGCAACTTAGCACTGAAGCGTGAAAGAAAATAAAGGAACGAGTTTTATTCAATTTCCAAGTGTGTTCAAGTGTGTTTTTCAAAGGCCACCACATACCCTATTTATATACATATCATATACTAAAATTAGCCTAACTCACCTAACAACCAAACATGAAATATCAGATTTTTTTTCTAAATATGGATTTTACAAAGTCAAAAATCTAATCAGCCCTTAAATGTCTCCAAATTTTTTATTTGACCCCCTCTTTTATTCCTTGTGCTCCAATTGAGTCTTTTTCTTCTTGTTTTTGAATTAAAGCATCCGGATTTTTTTCTGACAGAATTTAAACATAAAATTACCAATTTAGCAGGAATTATTTGAGGAATTAATTGATTTGAACACGTAAAATATGTAAAATAAACATGCTATCAATTACAACCACTAAGTGTTTTGACCAGTTAAGAATTTTTGTGGGCCCAAAAAATCTTTTATTAAAATGAGTCCTTTTACTATCATGCCTTACAAGCAATAATTTAGAACGATGGACCACTGTACCACCCATTTTCTCATTGACTTTGGTCCATACACGAGCCTTAGGCAAGCCTACAATAGATCTCCCTTTTGAGTGGCTAGAACTATCGGCCTTAAACTTAGGCCCAAAATTCAATATATCCTTGAAAGCCTGAGAGACAGTTTGTTGAACTAGTGTAATTTGATATGGAAAATTAGCCTTTCCTAGTATACTTAAGGAGCATATTCTCAAGCAAAGTGACATTTTCTTCGTAATTTTTTTATTTTAAGTTAATATGTGTAAATGTCTCATTTTTACTCATTTTGAGACCCAATTTGGACAATAGTGTCATTTGGGGCTCTAATGTGTGGTTAAGTGGTGTAGGGATGTGTTAGAGGTTAAAAACAAGCAAAAATGACACCAAAGGATAGGATATCAATATCCAAACCTTGGAATCATGATACCTCTAACATACTTGAAGATTGGAGACCACCCTTCAATGGTATCACGATATCCACCCTCCAAGAAGACCCTCATGTTCAAAATTGACAGGGGTATCACAATATCCTCTTATTGGATATTGCGATACCGATATCGTAAGGGGGACAAAATTGGACAAAAAGGGTAGTCTTTGTCCACTCGACGCACTAATCACTTAAGGCTCGTGTAGGGGTAATTTTAGTAACAAAATTTCATCAGCCATCAACCTAAAACAACCAATTTTGGCTGAGGAGAGAGGAGACACATATTAGTTTAGTTTTTAGCTTTTGTTTTTTCTAGGTTTTCTCTTAATTTTTTGTAGCTTTTTTATGGTTTATATTTTCTCTTATCCTTTCTTAGTTTTAGAGTTTGTTTTACTGCATTTTTTTCTTGTTCTTAGTGCTCTTGTAGTTAGTTAAGTTAGTTATCACTGCAGTTTAGGGTTATTTGCATCTTTAGTCCCTATACCTTGGTTGTAAGACATTTTCAAATTTACTTTAATGTATTTCAGTTTCTTTTACTTTGTAGTTGTTAAAGTTTACTCCTTTTATGCTTATTGTTTTAGATTTTCTTGTTGAATGCTTTTCTTTACATGTCTTTTAGATTTTTCTTGCATAAAAACCTCAACTTTTATATTTTTCTTAAGCTTTACTTTAATGGCTTCTTTGCTTTTCATTTCCATGGTTGTTAGTTGTATTTTCAGCATGAGCAGCTAAACCTTTAAGGGGGTTGGTTGATGGAAATGTGGTGAGTTGATTTTTGGATGAATGACTAAATCTTAATAAATTGGATTAATTTGAATGAACCGAAAAACTTAGGATTGATGTCCCTAAGGGAACATCTAGACAAGTGAGACCGAGAGGTAATCTTGTTGTGCACCAATTCTTTAGTCTTGGATTACCTGGTGAGATCGAGAGATAAACTGAACTAATTTGTGTAATTTGGTAAAATTAAGATCGAGAGATAAAATTTAGTCACTTTAGTCATTTAAGTGATTTAAGTCCCTCCTTCGAAAATTTGCAAACCACATCGAAGTCATCGACCACCGTTAGTCATTTATTGATTAATTTTGTAGTTTTGTACTCTTTACAATTTGGTCTATAGAGTAGCATATTTAATTTCCTTGTAACATTTTCTTGTTATGATTTTTTGTACCTTTATGTAAAGATAAGTAGCAAAAGTAGGATTTATAGATACGACTTTGTTTTTCTTTGCCTTTATTTCATTTGTAATTTTTAGTTAATTTATTTCACTCTCTTATGCTTGTAGGAGGCGTTATATAACTCGAAACGGTAATGGTGTCTTACCATTTGAGCTGGAATTGTAGCGTACCATCACACACGCGAAGAGGGTGCAACATCCGAGAGATGCCCAACCTCTACAAATAGATCAGCTTGTTGAAGATCTACGAGTAGAGATTCAACCACCACGATACCCACCCATGGAGCAATGTACTTTGCGTGACTACACAATGCCAAATCTCGATGTTGTTTGAGGTAGCATTGATCACCTAGTGATCAATGCTAATAACTTCGAAATCAAACAACAATGATCCAAATGACACAAGCAAACCTTGAACTTCGAGAGTCAATGGATGAGGATATGAACCAACATCTTAAGAGATTTCTAACCATTTGTGGTACCTTCAAATATAATGGTGTATCCGATGACGCTATTTGTCTTCAGTTATTCCGTTTCTATCTTACTAATGATGCATTTATATGGTTAGATTCACAACCAATAGATTCCATCAAGACTTAGGACGAGCTAGAGAGCAAATTCTTGGCGAAATACTTTCCCCCGAGTAAGATAATGAAGTTCTGTATGTATAGTATGAATTTTCAGAATTTGGATAGGGAATCACTATACGAGGCATTAGAGCGCTTTAAACTCATGTTATGTAAGTGTCCATATCATGGATTGCAAGATTGGCTGCAACTTCAAGTTTTTTATAATGGGCTTGATGGAAATTTGCGCTCTAGTCTTCACAGAGCGTCCACGAGGGCATTCATGTCGAAGACATATGTCGAAGCTTACTAACTCATTGAGGACATGACAATAAATTCGTATATATGGCCAGCTGAGAGGTTCACATATAGAGCCAAATAATCGACCATGAACGTGGTTAGTAGCGGGGACAAGTATCAAAAAGTTCTTGAAAGGCTCCATCAATTGGAGATGAGTTCGACCAAGGTGCAAGTCCAAAATCAACCAATTTTAACCCATTCCAATGCATGAGATGATGGTGAAGGCACTTGTAGGAAATGCTAATGAGAGCAACCAAATGGAGGTTAAGTATGCGGGGAATAAAGGATATAACCCATACTCTAACACCTATAATCTGAGGTGTCGTGACCATCCTAATCTTAGGTGGAGAGGAAACCAACGAGGTCCTTCCAATCAAGGATTCCAAAATCTTAATCCTCTTATACCTAATGCATCTTATCAACCTCCATTACCATTTAGGGCACCCCAAGATCAAAAAGAAAACTGTAACATCTCGATTTAGGGCCTAATCGGAATAGTGGTGTGAGACCACAAATTCGAGGTTTATGAATGAGTTTTTGAGGTTTATGCTATGTATGCATGCTAGTGTGAAAGTTTCATGAAGCAATTTTGTGAAATTGCGGTTGAATTGTCCAAAAGGACTAAATTGCAAAAGTTGCAAAATGTGAGATTCTAGAAGCTAATTGTGTGAAATAGCTTTATAATATTAATTAGAGGTCTTTAAATAGCAATTTTTCCAATTTCTAATATTTGGACAAAATTGGGCATGGATGAGTTAAAATAGAAAGTTTATCAAAAAGGGTATTTTGGTCATTTATCAATTAAGTGATTAAAATAGGAGAAAAGATGACAAAATTCATTCATCTTCTTCTCCAAGGCTACCGAAATTTTCAAGAGCCATTGTTAGGGTTCTTCAAATTTTTCAAGCTTGCTAGTAAGTGTATCTACCCTCGTTTTTGATATTCTTTATATTTTTAAAGTCCTTGTAGCATGAGTAAGCTATTTTTAGCTATTTGATGAGCTATGATGGATGTTCAAAAATGTGGCCATGTATGACATGCATGTGTTTTGATGTTTTATGGAAGATTATGAAAGCTTGATGTAGTAGAAACATCTTTTGCTAAATGAGTTTCCATAGAAAATGCATGTAGGGACTAGTTTGTGAAAATCTTGAGTTTGGTCATACATGTGTGTTGTGATGAGAATTGATGATTGATTTATATGAGTAAGTGGTTCGGCTAAGCATGAAAGGCTAGAAAGTTGAATAAAATCACTTTACGAGCCTTGGGGGCAATTATGTAATTATGAGAAAGATTAGGGGCAAAAGAGTAATTTTGCCAAAGTATGAGATGTGGGTCGATTTAGTCAATGTGTGTATTGAATAAGTTGATTTATTCATTTTAGATCAAGAAAGACAAAGCCCGGATCGAAACCGAGGCAAGAGCAAAGTGGTGGACTAAATTGTACGTTTCTATACTTTTGTGTATCGAGGTAAGTCTATGCATAAACAATGCATTCATACTTACAATTTGTTAATGCTAGATAGTGTATAGCATGGTTGAGAATGATTGAGAACCTATGTGGTTCAAGTGAAATGAATGGATGAATGATTAAGTAAGTAGATTTGTGAATGTGTTGTGATAATGCTAAACGGTGGGCTAAGTGCGATACCATCCTAATGCATATGACGATGAGCTGGCTATGTGCGATGCTATCGTTAGGTATATTATCTAGTGGGCTATGCGCGAAACCACTATGATTACCTTTATGGTAGGCTAAGTGTGATACTACCTTATTAATTTATTGTGGTGGGCTAAGTGCGAAACCACCGAGACATTAGCTGTGTGGATTAGCTGTGTGGATTAGCTGTGTGGATTAGCTATGTGGATTAGCTGTGTGGATGTATTATCGAGAAATAATGATGTGTTGTATATTGTGTAAATGTGATATTGAATGCAGGGGTGCATGTCAATGGTTATGAGTAAGTGACTCATGATGTGTTGGAAATGTGGTAAGGGATAGAAAGAGTAAGCATATTTGTACATTATATGTTAGTATAATGCTAATTGTTGTTTAGCTTATACTATGTTGCTTAATTGTTTATGTGTAAACTTACTAAGCTCAAAGCTTACTCCCTTTCTTTTCCCTTGTCTTATAGAGTAAAGTGTTGAATCGAGATACGAGGATCAATTGGAAGATCGCCCACACTATCAGCACACTCTGGTACATTAGACTCAATGTTTTGTATATGGCATGTGTAGGGGCTAGACAAGTTAGTGAATTTCGTTGTATATGGCTATGATGAGTTGGCCTTTAAATGGATAATCTATTTTGTATAATGCCATAGTTGTTGGCTACTTTATTATATGAAAAGATGTAGTTATCTAAGTGAGATTGTAAGATTGTGAGTTGATTATGGATGTGTTGAATGAGTGCATGATTGTGTATGCTAGAAGGGTGAAAAGAACTTGGCAAATAGCTTTGTTCTTATCCATGTGGATAGACACACGGGCGTGTGTCTAGGCCATGTGTGACACACGGCCAGCCCACGGGCGTGTGACTCAGCCGTGTGTCCCCTGCATGTTAGTATTTGAAGTCAGAATAGACCACGGACTAGTCACACGTGCGTGTGCCTAAGGCATGTGGGATTAATCAGTGTTTGCCACGGGCTAGCCACACGGGCGTGTGTCTAGACTCTAGGCCGTGTTAAGGTGGTCAGTGTGCACCACGGGCGGAGAGCACGAGCATGTTCCCTAGCCGTGGGGCATTGGCAGAATGCTTGAGTTTTCATGCACGGGTAGTGACCATGGACGTGTGTGACATCCACGGGCGTGTCAAATCTTACACGGGCGTGTGAGCCCTGTATAGATGGAAAAATTTTAAGATCGTAAGAGTTTTCGATATGTTCTCGAGAGCCCTCGTGTGGTTGAAAGAGGCCTCGTAAGTCGGGTCTGAGGTTGTTATGATGGCCAAAGAGAGTGGTCACGTGGTGCCTAAGTGGCGATCTTGAGGGTTTTATTATGGTAACGCCTCGTGCCCGGTTCCAGCGTTGAATACGGGTAAGGGGTGTTACAAAAACCAACCTTTAATAGTGACCCTCCGGTGTCAATTATGGTAAGCAAGGTAGAGGAAGGCTTGCATGTGGTGCAAGCTGATGTGCATCAAATTGGTGGTCAATTAGACCAAATTGTGTAATTATTGCAAAACCATGCACCGTCTAACATCCCTAGTAATACTGAGCCAAACCCGAAGAAGGAAGGAAAAGAACATGCCAAGGTAATTACCCTTAGATCCAGGGTTGTGGTTAAGGAACCTATCTAGCCGATTAGTGGGGAGAAGGATATGAATAAGAAGGATGAGAGCACCCACACTCCTAGTGTTGGAGATAGGGTGGGAGAGAAGGAAGTACACGAGAGTGAGCCCACATGAACTGAATTGGAGGATAGAACCATTCCAATACAACAACCAAATCCAACCCCCATACCCTTTCCAAGTAGACTAGAAGAGAAGAAGAAGCGAGACAATAGAGAGTTTCTAAACTTCCTTAAGATGTTTAAGGCTCTGAATGTCAACCTCCCAATTGCTTAAAGTCCTAGGAAAAGTGTTGAAATATGCCAAGTTCCTTAGAGAAGTGATGTCTAGGAGAAAGAATATTGGGAGAGGAGAGCGATTCGCTTTTAATATTGAATGCAATGTCATAGTATCTAGAAGAGTTCCCCCAAGCTTAAGGACTCGGTGGCTTCACCATCCCAATAGAGATAGGAGGAGTGAGTATCAGGAAAGCCTTGTGCGATTTACGAGCAAGCATTAACCTCATGACATTGTCAATTTATAAGAGGTTAGATGTAGAGTATCTTAGGGAAACGACAGTAACTTTGCAATTAACTGACCAATCTTTGGTAAGTCTCAAGGGAGTTCTTAAGGACGTATTAGTGAGGGTTAGGCAATTTATTTTTCCCGTTGACTTCATTGTGCTAGATTTTGAGAAGGATCTCGAAATTCCTATCCTTTTAGGGAGACCTATCTTGGCCACATTTAGAGCTACTATAGACGTAGGAAAGGGAGAGTTGACCAAGGATATCAAGGGAGAGACAGAAATTGTCAAATGTGTAGAGCTCGAGCTAAGTCTATGGAAGGGTTGCCATAACAAGGGTATGAGTGTCAGGTGGTTGAGACGAAACCTTGTCTTGCTAACGAATTTTTTATGGAATGGTGTAATTTTTCAGATGTTCGTTCGATATGTAAGAGGATCTAGAAGTTAACAATAATGAAGAAGCTATTACGATTCTCAAGAGGCCTCAATCAAACATTGAACAAAAGGCGCATCCAAGTGTCAATGACACCAATGAAGCATCATTTTTGGGGCGTAACTGATTGCCCCGAGTTGCATTTTTAATTTGCAACATATGGAAATTGAACCAAAAAAAGTTGTAAATATTTGGATTATTGAGCATGGACTCCACATATTTTCTGCATTTAGATTAGGATTTTAATTTATATTGGTATGTTTGTAAGTGTTTTAGGGTCTTGTTCAGTGAAATCGTGATATCCAAGGAGGGTATCGCAATTTCTTGAACAATTTCGATTGGGGGCCAAAAATATTTTTGGGTATCGCGATATCGGACCCTCTGGTATCGTGATACCCTGGAATTTCAAAAGTAAAATTTTGGTTTTATACAATGGTATCATGATACCTCGAACATAATGAGAACTGGAAAGGCCGCAAAATAGGGAAAATCACAATACCAACCCTTTGGTATCGTGATACCCATGTTGGGTCAGGCAATACCCGGTTTTAAGCATCGCGATCTATGTGTTTTGGAGGCTTAGCCTCCAAACACCCTAAAACCTCTCATTCCCTTCATTTTCCCCTAAATTTTAAAACCTAAATCCCTATAAACACTTCCCCCTCTCTAATTTCTCTCAATCTCCCTTTCAATCTTCTCCATTTTCTTTGCAATCTATTTTCTTGTTGCTCTACTTTAGTTCTTTTTCTTCTTTTGCAAGTTTTATTATCTTATTGCTTGGGAAACACGGAGCTTCGTGGTATCGACCAACTTGGCCATTACTGTAACAGCCCGTTTTCAGTGAAATCGAAACAGTGATTTCGAGACCACAAATCTGAGTCAAAAAGAAAATTTATTTTAGTAATATTGCATGGTCTGCATTATGATAGGAAAGACGTATGAAAATTTCGATAAGAATATTTTACCGATTACATGTTTAATTATAGAAAGGACCAAATTGCATAAAATGCAAAAGTTGAGTTCTAGTAGGTATAAGTATCAAATAGCTATGGAATTCAAAACTTGATGTCCTTATATGGTAATTAGACCATTAAGAAAAGTTAGTAGATATTTTTGATAATTCATCCATGGAAAATTAGAAAAAAAAAAGACTAAATTGGAATTTGGAATAAATAAAGATGATAATAGCCTAATATCATCTTATTTCATCATCTTCCCCAAATTTTCTATGGAAACCCTAGGAAAGAGAAAGAAAATCAAGCAAGCTTAATTAGGTAAGTAATCATGTCCCGTTTTTAGTAATTTTTATATTTTTGAGATCGGAATAACCTAATCTAGCTATTTAAGGGATCACTTTGTAAAGTTATCAAAGTATTAAAATTTTTCCATGGATGAATATGCTGAAAATTTGAAATTTATGGTAGAAAATGAAAGGTTGTTGATAGATAAACAACTTTTGTAAAGTGAATTTTCATGAAATAGTGATTTAGGGACTAAATTGTAAAGATGTAAAATTGATGGAAAACTTTTGATTTTTATGAAATATATGTGCTGTAAATGTTATATGTAAAAATCAGTTAGGCTTGGAATAAGGATTAAATTGCGTGAATTTTATTTTCTGAGCCTAGGGACGAAATCGTCATTTATGTAAAGTATAGGGGCAAAATGGTAATTTTGCCTAGGGTGTGAATTGAATTAAATTGAGTATGAAATGGATTAAATTGATGTTAAAGTAATTTATATAGATCCGGATAGACCTAGTACGGAGTTGGATCGAGGAAAACAAAAAGTATCGGATTAGTAGATCCTTGTATACGAACGCTTATTGAGGTAAGTTCGTGTAACTAGATTTTGTTTATTAATATGTTTGGAATTGAATGTTGAATATGTGTGAATTGTATAAATGTTTAATGTATAAAATTAATTACATGCCTGATATTGTTCGATAAGTATAAGTCCCGTTTGAATAGATGGAAATTCGATGGATACAGTATTTCCCGTATTGGTTGTGGTCCTGCATAAGTTGCGGACACACCATAGCTTCTACGAGCATCCTGTTATAAGCCTTCTCAAGCTTCCCGTTATATGGTTCCTGCGAGCATCCTGATCGGTAGTAATCCTGCATGTGTTGCGGACTACCGCAGCTATTTGTGAGCGTCATGTTATATGATCGGTTGTGATCCTGCATATACTACGGACACAAATGCAGCTCTTTATAAGCATCCTGATATAGGATCTTTTTGAGCTTCCTGATATGGCTCGCTTGAACTTCCTGTTATATGGCTATCCGGAGCTCCCTGATAATAGCTTTTCGGAGTTACCTGTTAAGCTCAATGAGCTTCCTGTTCTCAACTCTTATGAGTTTCCTGTTATAGCCCGGATGAGCTTCCTGTTACATGGCTCACATGAGCATCCTATTATATGGCTCGAGAGAGTGCTTCCTGATTATGTGCCCTAATTGGGTACCCCTGAATATGAGTTAACGGTTTACAGTGTTGTACACTTCAAGTGTACTACATGTGTATCCATCGATATTTCAAATAAATTCAACGGGAAAAGTTCTGTTATGGCTAATCTGAACTTGAGATGATTTATCATAGAAATGTATATATATTATACAGAAATATGATAAGAAAAGTATATGTGTATGAAAGTTATTACATGATGAGCTCATCTTTATTACTTGAAAAGTATTTAGAATTTCATGACTAACTTGCTTGATTGAGTGTATGTGATTAGGCAATTGGTCAATTTGTTAGGATGCATGTTATTTACATGATTACTTATGTTGAATATAAACAGTAAGTTAAATTCCTGTTTTGCAAACTTACTAAGCATTAAATGCTTACTTTGTTTTATTTTCCTCTGTTTTATAGTGCTCGGAAGCTCGTGAAGGTTGGAATCGGTCAGAGCACCATCACACTATCCTTCAGCTTGTTTTGGTATAAATAGCAAACTTATTTTGGAATAATGGCATGTATAAGCTAACTTGGCTAGTGTTGGCATTTAAATGGTTGATTGTAATATAACCATTGGAATGGCTAGTGATGATATGTTTAGTGAACATATATATATGAGGTTATAATATGGTTAATATATGTGTGCTTGATATGGTTAGATTGAATTATGGTAAACATATATGTCTTACAAAAGGTGAGTTTGAATACATGTGATGATATATCATCTATAATGTTAATGTTGGCTCGTTTTAATGTCTTGAATTGGTTGGTATTTGTATGCAAGTATTAATGTAGGTACAAGACAAAATTTGGGTGAGAAATAAGGCTTGTAAATGGCCTTATTTTGTCCATATAGGCGTGTGTTTCAACCGTGTGTGACACACGGCCATGTGCACGGGCGTGTGGTTTGGCCGTGTGTCCCCTGTATCTTAAAAGTTGAGAAACAGAATGCTCAGAATTGGTCATACGGGCAGAGACACAGGCATGTGTCTCAGCCGTGTAAAACACACGGCCCAACACACGGGCGTGTGTCTTGGCCGTGTGAATCCTGCACCTATTTTTGAAAATTAAATTGTCCACACGGCCTAGCACACGGGCGTGTGGCTGGCCGTGTGACCCAAGTCAGTAGCTACCCTAATTTGAACACGGGCTGGGACATAACCACGTGCCTCACATCGAATGCCCATACAGCCTAAGACACAGGCGTGTCACTTGGCCGTGTGAGCCACACGGCCTGACCACACGGGCGTGTGTCCTCTGCACCTAAGAAAAATTTTGAAATTTCGCGAAAAATTTTCTGAGTTTCCAGTTTAGTCCCAATTTGATTCTAACGTGTATTTTGGGCCTTGTGGACCCAATTAAGGGATGATATGATTGATTTCGAATATGAATAGTAAATGGCATAAATTATCTGTAATTGATCTGTAAACTCCGGTAATGCTCCGTGACCCTGTTCTGGCGACGGATAGGGGTTAGGGGTGTTAACATTGCCTTCACTTCGATTTAAGTTTTCTTTTCCTTTATCTTTGTGCACTTGTTTTTACTGTTTTCAATTTATTTATTTTTACTGTTGTTAGCATTTTTATTTTGATTGTTCTTTTTATTTTTGCTTTTGTTAATTTTAGTTTAGTTTGTTGGTTGATTGCTTATGGCTAGTTGGTTAGTTTAATATTATTTGTTTAAAATTGTGAAAATTATAAAAATGCCCTTGAGACAACAAAATAGTATCAATCCTAATCGCCTCGGGTTCGCCATTGGACTTCGATGGCATTAAATTTTCCCAAAAAGAGGTCACAGATTTCTATCAGACGATACAAGGTCGGACATTTATCCCTGAATGTGGTTTCGATTTAGCCTCTTTATTTAACAATGAAATTTGGGATGATATCTGCTTTTCCCTCGAGGCCATTTGCAAATATTATGGCGTCCCATGTTATGAGGAGGACGACTTGTCATCTTTCGATTTAACTCATTTTGCTAACGTAGACACAATCGCGATTTTGAACTACCTTACAAAAGGGAGACGCGAGTGGATGTGAGAAGCTTCATTAAGGCCACCTCTCTCATTTAAACAAACAATAATAATCCCCGTTGCAAAAATTTGGATGCAATTTGTATGTACTCATCTTTGCCCACCACTCGACATTAATAACGTTAATATTTTTAGAGCAACCTTATTGTACTCAATTTTGCAGCACAAAAGAATTTGTGTAGGTACATGGATAAATCAACAATTGAAGTGTTGCATTGTGGGCGACAAAGTGGGAATTTGTTTCCCGCATTTGGTCACTGATCTCTACCATAGGGTTGGAGTAGACATCGCGTCCATTGAGTGGACTCACTGTCCCACTCATAACAACATTGGTGATTCCCTTCTCCACCAATTACAAGAGCTTCCTAGGAAGCAAATTCGGGAGTGGAATCAACGATGCAAAAACAAAATGGGCATGCCTCAAGGAGCAAAGAAACTAAGAGACAAAAAGAAGACTGACGGTGAGCCTACAAAGTGGCAACGTAGGCTAGGCCAGACGTGCGATACAACACTCGTATGCTAAAGGCAATGAAGCCATTTGTGGATACATTTATGGCGAGTCAAGAAGTAGAGGCCATACAATGACCTGACATGTCAAGTGATTCATCCTAGGATGATAAAGACGAGGAGGAGGAAACCAATGTGAAGGGGAGTGACAAAGGCAAAATAGCTGATGACGAGGTGACATAGGGTGATGATGTGACACCGTATGCTGATACCATTGAAGACATATTCACCCCTGCATGTCCAACGATCGATGGTGTTGTCATCGGAGAGCAGTGCACGCCAATCCACCGAACATGCACCAACAGAACCACTCCCAAGAGAATAAATAGGCTGATAATTGAGGAAACAAACTCGGAGGAATACACGACGAATGCTTAGTTACATGTTTTCATATTTCATTTTATTTTTATTTGTGCGACATGTAAGCTATTTAACGACACTATCTTTTGGATTTATTTTTTGTTTTTAGATTTTGTATTTTGGTTGTTTTGTGTTTTATTTTCATGTTTTTGTTCTATGTGTAGTGAATTACCTTGAAAAACTATACTACATTCGTGAACTTCAACGAGGAGATGGATCCCCGAGCTAGTCTGATGCTCCTTCTAGGGAAGTCTGGTAATCTCTTATCTTTTTTGGGAACACTTTGGGGACAATGTGTAGTCTAAATGTGGTGGTGCACATTGTTTAATATGTTTTTATTTTTTTTTGCTTTTAAGTTATTTTGTGTGTTTATTTTTAATTTTTTGCCTTTTTCAAAAAAATAAAAAATACCAAAAAGATTTGTCGTTTTTCGTCATTTATTTTGTGTAATTGCATGGTGCTTGGACTATAATTAAGTAATAAGTCATTAGTTGTATATATTGAATAAGTACATATAATTGTCAAACTTGTAAATTTTGAATGTTACTAGATAATTTACTTTTCTTAATTGTAGACTAATTAATTCAATTAGTTAATATGTATAATAGACTAGAAGCAATAACCTAAATGAAAATGTATAAAGTGTACAATAGAATGAATAAAGTATACAGATCCTTGTAGATAAATAATTTGAATTGTTAATTGTTCGTTTAAATATATGTATGCTTGAAAGAATTTGTGTTAGATGATTGATTCGGGAAATACCCTAGGCATTGTTTGAAATAGCTTAGAGCCGAAAAGCTTACCTGTTGCTATGTACCTCTAGTTCCCATATATTTGAGCCTTAATTACCCTTTTCTTTTAGCCTTAATATCAAAACCTTGAGCTTAAACGAGTCTAGCACTCAATCCTTCTCAGTCTCATTCTTTAAAATGCACTATGTAATGGATGTCAGGCCATAAACATTGAGGGCTAGGTAGAGACATCATGGTCGCTTTGTGTGAGGAAAAGAAAATGAAGAGATTACTAAATTAGTACATTTTTTTAAAAGAAGAGGTGAAGGAAAGATCGCAAAATAAAGAAAAAGAGAGCTAAATCAAAATTAAGCTTGAAAATTAAAATATTTCAATTCACATTTACAAAATTTTGTACGTACTAATCTGGTGCAATACCTTCTAACATTTTGGAGAAATAAGGTAGACGAGAGAAGGAGAAATAAGTAGGTGAGCTCGTGAATAAATTGGGGGCGAGTAGAGAAAAATGTCATGTGCTTAACCATTTATAGTGCTTGAACCCATTTTGAGTGTCTTTTTTTTGAATTTCAAACCGTCCTAAGCCTCAGAACGTTACAAGCCTAGAAGACCTTTGGTACCCGAATAAGTCACCAACACAATAATTCATAAATAGCTTGCATTTGTTTGAATGAATATGACTAGTTCTTTTTAAATATCTACGAGCGAACTGCATAATTTATTTTGATGGATAACACTTGTACATATGTTCATTCCATTGCCTTTACATCTATTGACATTTTAACTTAGTGAACTAACTATTTTTGCATTAGGAATAAACAAATTAACTAGATATCGCTCTTAAGTTGCATGTAAGGTAGTTCTCGTACGAGTTCAATGTTTTACTGCTATTTGACTTAATTGTCTAATTTAGACCAAGAGTCATATTTTGTTTTGCATGTTTGGTGTGTTTGCTTAAGGACAAGAAAAGAGTTAAGTGTGGGGGGAGTTTGATTTGTCGTAATTTGTATTGGAAAATTAGGCTTTCTCGATATACTTAAGGAGTTTATTCTCAAGCAAAGTAGCGTTTTTTCGTAGTTTTTCATAATTTTTAGATTTTAAGTTAATAAGTATAAATATATCACTTTTACTCATTTTGTGACTCAATTTGGCCAATGGTGCCATTAGGGGCCTTAAAGTGTTGTTGAGTGGTGTAGCGACGTGTTGGAGGTTGAAAATGAGTGAAAACAACACCAAAGGCAAGGATATTGTAACACCCCAAACTCGACCCATGCGGTATGACTAGATCTGGCATGTCACATGAAGAAAATGAGTAAAGAACTTGTGATTCTTACTAAAGATGTTATTATTAGGTTATAATTTAAGAAAAACAAATTTGATTAGAAATATTTGATAAAAATACTACTAATCTTGAAAGGTTGATTGAAGAATCGATAATCGAACTAGTGATCTTTTAAAACCGTGACTTTTGAAAATATTGTTGATAATTCGAAAGAGAATTTCCGAGTTAAATTAATTGTACAAGTTTGTTATGAAATCCATTTGTTAATCAATTTTTTGGAAAACTGTTATTTATGATTTTAGAAATCCCTATTTAAAACAATTCAAGAAAAATATTAAAATGCGTCTAAACATAAAGCAAAATAAAACATATTCCAGAGGCCTTATTACAACTTTAAAACCCAAAATAGTAAAAAGTAATTAAATAAAAGCAGAAAATAAGTTTACTAATGTTGAAAACATTATTTCCAAAGTATGGCCTCCATCGAGTCATCCATGGGCCCAAGTCCTCACATTGAGCATTACCGCAAAGATTAAGAAAGAAAAGAGGGGTGAGTTACAAGAACTCGGTGTATAATCCCCTTACCGTCATCCAATGGGTCTGAACCCGCATAGCATAATCTTGGGCCTAAGCCCATTTTACATAGCAGTATATAAATGAAAAATATGCAACCCAACCCATCCATCCATCACACCCCGACCAGCCAATCACACCTGTGGGGATCAAGTCAACCCACCCCGCCGCTCACACCAATTTGCAGTGGAGCTGCTATAATATATTATTATTGTGGCCATGCCACCGAAATCATAAGTAAGCATAATAATGAACAAGTTGTGGCTATGCCACCAGGATACACTGCTCTCCATACAATTTTTCCCATCCCATGCAAAATGTAAAAAGAATACAACATACATAATAAAATAAAATATCCACATATATATATAACCACCATTAATCTAGTGAATTATTACAGTGAATCAACCCATTGAAGCACTTTGATAGTTCGACCCACTAAGGCATTCTAGCAATTCAGCCCATAGAGGCATTTTGGTAAATCGGCCCATAGGGGCATTTTCGTAATTTAGTAAATTAATACCGATTTTGACAGATCTTTAGAAATAGTGTTGAATAAGAAAGTCACTCGATTCATGCCATATCACGGTTATTAGATTTGTAATCGACAACGATCTATTTTCCAACATAATAGTGAATCACGAATTTACGGGATTTCGGTGTGAGATTACACACCTGATTACGGTAAGAACTAAACCTTCTTGATCGTTGGCACCTATGACACCATAACATTCGATTAACCAACCAAAGAGATTTTCTTAATCCAAATCTAAATCAACGATCTAAAAATGCTTACCCTTAGAATCGTGAACGACCACAATTTGCCTATTCTCACCGGATGATGGTCCACAACCCGGTGGGAAATCCCGAACTACCGATACCGCCCTACGTTTGAACTTGGGAGTAGAGATTGCAAGTCCACTCCCTATTTGCCCTCCTATCAATTTTCTTTTAATAACGCTACCACTTGCCTCCATGAAAGAGTCTCGGTTAGAATAATACTATGATGAGAGAATGTAATTGTTTAGGGAGAGGATTTCGGCTTACCACCACTTCCGAAGGAACAACGAGTGGATAAGAACAAGCGATCTAGTCCCTATAATAACCGATTAGTCAAACCCATCGATCCGTTTAGCAACTAACCGAGCAATGAAATAGATCAAAATGAACCATGACAAAACTCCTTACCTTAATGATGATGAATCCGATTCCCACCGATTGGACTTATGGCTATGGATGAGTCAAATGTATAAGATTCGGCTTTCCCACTATAACACTACAAAAAGAAAATGATTAAGATATGAGCGAGTAGGAGGAAATGCCATTTCGGTTTAGAAACAAGGTGAAACAACCGAATGGTGAGGGACACACATTCGGCTAGGGAGAAAAGAAAATGAAAAGAGGAGAATGAAACCACTTACCGATTCGATCAAAGAAGAGAGTGCCAACACGAAAGAGAAAGAAATAATGAAGAAGAGATTAAGGGTTAAAAGGTTCGGCTATTGGAGAGAAATAAACAAACAAGATTCGGCCACAAGGTAATGTCGATTTAAGAAAAGAGAGAAGGGTTGAAGAAATGGTCAAAAAGAAAAGAAGAGATGGAAGAGAAGTGTTAGAGGGTTTCGGCTAACACCAATGAAGAATGAACAAAATGGATTGAGTAATACGACAAAATAAGGAGAAAAAGGTGAACAAATTGCTTGAGTGTTTCGGCAAAACAAAGAGAAAGGATCGGAAAAGAGAGCACCAAAATGTTACAAATAAAACAAGCCTTTCATGCACAAACTTGCAAAATGACCAAAAGAATTTCGGCTCCCCTTTTCTCCTTACTAAAACTGTGTACCACCTTTACCAAAAAGATGGGTGTTGACCAAAATTCTTTCCCCAAGCTCCTTCCAAAAATTCGGCCAACATAATCCCCCTTTTTCCACAATTCCTTTACTTCTTTCCTTCTTCTTCCCTTGATTTCCTCCTTACCATTTTCCTTAGTCTTCTTTCCATCAATAGAAAGTCTCCCTTACCTTCTTTAGAACCATGGCCGACACTTTGGAAAAGAAGTACAAAAATTAATCCAAAAAAAATTGCAATAGGTGGGATTCGAACTCCACCCCTTAAGCTCCTTCATGTGACGCCACACCACTCTGCTACTAGCTCCACTTGTGCTAGCAAAATACACACTTATTTCCTTAAGTCTTGATGACACTTGCCTTCTCCCCCTTAAGTGCTTAAACACAAAAATTTTGCTAAGGCCCAACTCAACCCCAAGCCTTCTTAGGACCCCCTAAACATACACAATTAACACTCTTAACTAGCCTATCGCATGGTATAATGTAAAACATAAAATCCCCAAATTTCAGGATGTTACAGATATCGTGATATCCAAACCTTAGAATCACGATACCTCCAATTGACTTGAAGATTGGAGACCACCCTTTAGTGGTATCGCGATATCCACCCACCAAAAAGACTTCAAGTTTGAAATTGACCGGGGTATCGCGATACTGATATCATGAGAGGGATAAAATTGGACAAAAAAGGTAGTCTTTGTCCACTCGATGCACGAATCACACAAGGCCTGTGTAGGGGCAATTTTGGCAATAATAATCCATCAACCATCAGCTTAAAACAACTAATTTGGTTGAGGAAAGAGGAGAAACATATTAGTTCAGTTTTTAGCTTTAGTTTTCTCTAGGTTTTCTATTAGTTTTTTTTTGCAAATTTTTTAGGGTTTATATTTTCTCTTATCATTTCTTAGTTTTAGAGTTTGTTTCACTGTATTTTCTTCTTGTTTTTAGTGTTCTTGTAGTTAGTTAAGTTAGTTATCATTGTAGCTTAGGGTTATTTGCATCTTTAGCCCCTGTAACTTGGTTGTAAGACATTTTCAAATGTAGTTTAATGTATTCCAGTTTCTTTTACATTGTAGTTATTAAAGTTTACTCTTTTTATGCTTATTGTTTTAGATTTTCTTGTTAAATGCTTTTTTTTACATGTCTTTTACATTTTCTTATATAGAAGCCTCAACTTTTATATTTTTCTTAATCTTTACTTTAATGACTTCTTTACTTTTCATTTCCATGGTTGTTAGTTGTATTTTCAGCATGAGTAGCTAAACTTTTAAGGGGGTTGGTTGATTAAGATGTGGTGAGCTAATTTTTGGATGAAGGACTAAATCGTAATAAATTGGATTAATTTGAATGAACCAAAAAACTTAGGATTGATGCCCCTAAGGGAACATCTAGACAAGTGAGACCGAGAGGTAATCTTGTTGTGCATCAATTTGTTAGTCTCAGATTACCTGGTGAGATCGAGAGATAAACCGGGCTAATTTGTTCTAATTTGGTGAAATTGAGATCGAGATATAAAATTGAGTCACTTTAGTCATTTAAGTGATTTAAGTCCCTCCTTTGGAAATTAGCAAACCACATCGAAGTCAACGACCACTGTTAGTAATTTATTGATTAATTTTATAATTTTGTACTCTTTAAAATTTAGTCCCTAAAGTAGCGTATTTAATTTCCTTGCAACATTTTCTTGTTATGATTTACTGTACTATAAAATCGTACTAATAGCCATTTAGACTCTAAAGTGCACGTTATTTATTACTCAATCACCATCTCCTTTGGGTTCGAACCCTTGAAATATTTCGTGTTCCATCAGAACTATAAATATTACAACTGACACTGTCTGCTTGCAGTTAAAACTCGCGTTTTAAAATAGTTTTCCAAAATCGTTCGTTTTAATCAACACGTACGCGGGTGGTAAGTTGTTTATCTACCCTATCTTCATTATTAACATCTCCATCATTCAAAAATATCCGCAAGTGAAACGAACTTCCAGAATTTTCTTTTTAAAAAAAAATAATTTTATAGTTGTTCGATCACACCTAAACAAATATCAATGTAACTCCTTAGTTTTTAAATAAAACCTCGTGTCCTTTTGAAAACATAAGATTTCTTATTTTTCAAGATACTATCAAGCTAATTTTTAATTATAATTTAAAATTAGTTATGACATAAACAACCCACAAAGGAAAACAAAATTAGAGCAAGAAAACAAATAAATGAGAGATAAATACTAATATCTTTAGATTATAGATTGGAGAAAGTTTGTAAATTTTTAAATGAAGCCCAAGCTATTATTGAAACTGATGAGTTACAAACAAAAGAAAATACAAAAACTGTAAAGATCAAAGAAAATAATAAAACAAAATTTGAAGAAAAAAAATTAAATTCATACATGATTTTAGCAAAAAAAAGAAAACCTAAAAAATATTTCCATGGAGAAAGTGAGAAAGGAAAAAATCACGGTGAGGGATTGAAAATAAGTGAATGGCAGGTTATGTAAATTTTTTAATTTATGAAGGATAAAATTGGAAAGATAATGTTTAAAATGCTGCAGAAACTCCTGTAAAAAAACTACCTTTGTTTATTTGGTAACAAATTTTCCCTCACTTTTGATTAGTAGGTCACGTGATCGTAAAAAACTTTAATAAGGAAAAGTTGCTAATTATGCAACCGACTATTTTTATTGGTGTAATAAATTGGAAAAATAATACTCCAATCAAACTTGATATGAGAGAGTTGAAGAAGTTCCTCAAGTTGTTACAGATTTACATTAGTATTACACCCTATTTGGTTCATTCTTTTTATATATATATATACAATAACATTATATGTTAGAATTGTGATATTGTTGATATCTAATTCGAAAACATAATTGAAAGCAATCATATATTATCTTTCCTAATAAATGCCATTGATGCGTAGAAAGAATCCAAATATATGTGAGATTACATATATTTGCATAAGTTATTAAAATATATATTTCACTATGAGACTAAAAAAAGGTTTTTTTCTTACTGATTATGTGTAATTTCATACATTCACATAGTATATATAATTATTGAAGATATATATTTTTGGTATGCTAGACTAGCAATTCTTAATTTATTTTTAAATTACGTTTCAATCATTAAATTTTTAAATTTTATAAAATTGTCGCTAAAGTTGTCGAGTTGTTACAAAATAGTCACGTAACCGTTAAGTGCTATTAATGGGGTAATGTTCATATGATATGGTATGTTAAATATGCCATATATTTTTCTTTTCTTTTTTTCACATGAAGCCTTCTTTTTTTTCTTTCCTTTTTTCCTTTCTTCCTTCCCTCTCTCAAATCCTAAGGAACCCTAGCTACCATTATTGTTGTCGTCACTAACCTCGTTGCCGACGACCTTCTCTGTCCAATAATACCATCAATCAACCTTTTTCTTGCAACCCTTTTTATATCTCCAATTGGAATTTCGTAAAAAAAAGTCCTTCAAAATAATAAAATCTCAATTTTCTTTTACAATCTTAGGGAGATTGTTAGTATGAGTAGGAAGCTAAGGTTGTTAGCTTGTTAGTAGGAGTTAGAAGCTGAATTTGTTAGCTTGAGTAATGCATATAAGCATTATTTAGTTAATGATGTTTTATCATCTGTTTCCAGTTATAGTTTTTGTGCCTTCAACTAGCTCCATGTTGAAATAACATTCGTATCGAGAGCCCTTTTTTTCTTGAGGAACTTGTGAGAGAAGCCCAGTAAGAATTCTGAGAGAAAAACTAAGAGATACACTTGTGAGGAATTGATAAAAATAGAATCAGGATCAAGCAACCTGTTTGTCTTAGCCCATCTGTGTTTGATGGAGAGAATTATCAAGCATGGGTTGTGAGAATGTAAGCATACATGGAGGGTTGTTATTATTGGGAAGCTGTCAAGGGAGACTATGAGGTGGCTCCACTTCCCAATAATCCAGCTATGAACCATATCAAATTAAAGAAGGAGAGAACCATCAGGAAGGCAAAGGAAAAGGTTTGCCTTTATGTTGTTGCTTCACCAATCATATTCAATAAAATTATGGCTTTTGGATCAGAAAAGGAGATATGGGACTACCTTAAGGTTGAGAATCAAGGAGATGAGAGGATTAAGAGCATGAAGGTGTTGGACTTGATCAAGGAATTCGAGAAGTTGGAGATGAAAGAGTCTGAGTCAATTAAAGAATACTAAAAAAAGCTGAAAGATATTGCTAACAAGGTAAGGGTCCTTGAGACTGATCTCTTTGATGGTAGATTGGTGCAAAAAAAAATACTAGTTTTTCTTTTTAGAAACATGACGCAACAATTTCTTCTTTAGAGAACACCAAGGACTTGGCTCAGCTGAGAGTAGTAGAGTTGATCAGTGCTTTACAAGCATAGGAGCAGAGGAGGCTAATGAGGCAAGAAGGAAAAATAAAAGAAGCATTGAAGGTTGAGATGCAATAGGGTGAATGAGGAAATGACAAGAAGTGGAAAGGGAATAAGAGTGGTGGTAGTAGTGGTTCAGAAGTTGTTGCAAAAGGAAGTGGTGTTGGAAATTCTAACAAGTACTCTTCATGTAAGTATTGCGGAAAGCATAACCATCCTCATTTCAAGTGTTGGAGAAGGTCAGATGTGAAGTGTAGAAGGTGCAACCTGATGTGGCACATTGAGAGGTTCTACAAGGAAACAAAAAATCAACAGCAAGATGGAGCATATGCTACAGTTAAAGAAGAAAAAGGACCAGCTATTTGTTGGCTCTTGCTTCTCATCAAGCACTCCATGTCACGGTTTGTTAGTTGATAGTGGTTGCACTAATTACATGATTTGTGATGAGAAGTTGTTTAAAAACCTTGACAAGTCATTGAAGTCAAGAGTGAGGATAGGAAATAGAGACTACATAGAAGTGAAGGAAAAAGGCATAGTGGCAATAAAGAGCTATGTTGGAACTAAGTTGATCTTAGATGTTTTGTTTGTACCTGAGATTGATCAAAACTTACTGAGTTTGGGCCAATTGGTAAAGAAAGGGTTCAAGGTGATGCTTAAAGAGGGAAGGTGTCTGATCCTTAACTTTAGTGGCAATGAATTGTTTACGATCAAGATGCAGAAAAAGAGTTTCTCATTAAATCCATTTGAGAGACAAGTGACATTCAAGTGTCAAGTTAGTGACTAAATTATGGCATAAGAGGTTAGGGCACTCTCATCACAAAGGTCTACAATTTATGCAAAAGAATGAGATGGCAATCGGGTTACCAATTCTAGAGTTGAACTTGAGGTGCAAAGCTTGCTTGACTGGCAAGAAAACAAGGTTGACTTTTAAAAACTCAACTTTGAGAGCCAAAAAGAAGTTGTAGCTGATCCACACTAATTTTGTGGTCCACAAGCAACTCCTTCATTAAATGGTAGCTGGTATTTCATTATATTTAATGATGATTTTACCAGAATGTGCTGGATTTACTTCATGAAGCAAAAATCTGAGGTTGCTGAAGTGTTTTTGAAGTATAAGAGAAGGGTTGAAATTTAAAGTGGTTATAAGATTTAGGTTGTCATATTTGATAATGATACTAAATATACCTCACCAAGGTTCAATGCTTTCTGTGAAGAGGCTGGGATAGAGCATCAATTCACTACTCCTTACTCTTCACAACATAATGGAGTTACAATGAGGAAAAATAGGACCATTATGGAGCTGACTAGGTGCATGTTGCATGAGAAGTCCTTACCTAAGGAGTTTTGGGCTGAGGTAGCTAACACAATTGTATTTTCACTGAATAGATTGCCTACAAGGGTATTGGAGAAGAAAACATCTTATGAAGCCTGGTTTGAGATGAAGCCAACTTTGAAGAGGTGTTTGGTTGTTTATGTTTCTGTCATGTTCCATGGGTTAAGAGGGACAAGTTAAGAGTAAAATCTGAGTATGGAATATTTTTTTTATAGCTTGGTGTCAAAAGCCTATAGAATCTATCAACCTCAAGAAGGGAAGATGGTTGTAAGTAGAGATGTTCAATTCTTAAAAGATGAGCAGTGGGATAGGACAAGTGATGTAGAAGAAAAGAAGCAATATTTTTCTCTCAATCCTGATGAACTTGTGGATGATACACTAGTTAGAGGTACAAGATTATTGAGTGAAGTTTATTAGAGGTGCTGTGTGGTTGTTCTTGAACCTGCAGGGTATCAAAAAGCCAAAGATTATCAGGAGTGGATGAAGGCAATGAAGGAAGAGCTTAGTATGATAGAGAAAAACCAGACATGAGAGCTAGTTGAAAGCCCTAGAAACAGAAAGGTGATTGGAGTGAAGTGGGTTTTCAGGACCAAACTTAATCCTGATGACTTAGTGAACAAGTACAAGGCCAAGTTGGTGGTGAAGGGGTATGCACAGGTATAGGGAGTCGATTTTTTTAAAATTTTGCTCCTATGGCAAGAAAGGACACAATCAGAATGCTTCTGGATGTGTCAGCTAAACAAGGTTGGAGTGTGTATCAGTTGGATATGAAGTCAACATTCTTGAATTTAGTATTGGAGGAAGAAATCTTTGTTGAGCAACTAGAGGCTTTCATCATACCAGGTTAAGAAGAGAAGGTTTATCTATTAAAGAAGGCTCTCTATGGGTTGAAACAAGCTCCCAAAGCATGGAACAACAAGATGGATGAGCATTTGCTTAACTTAGGCTTTATGAAGAATCTGAGTGAATCCACTCTCTATATGAAGAAGTCAAGAGTAGATCTAGTCATTGTATTTCTCTCTATAGATGACATGTTGGTAACAGGAAGTGATGCAACTCAAATTAAAACATTCAAGAAGGATATGATGGAGGTATTTGAGATGGCTAATCTTTGTGGGATGCATTACTTTCTGGGAATGAAGATAGAGCAGGGTCAGAATAAGGTGTTTCTCTGCTAAAAGAAGTCTATGAAGGAGATTTTGAAGAGGTTCAATATAGAGAAGTGCAACAGTGTAAGCACTCGAATGAATTAGAAAGAAAAACTTCAGAAGATGGATGGGGAAAATCCTACAAATGAGAAGGTGTATAGGATTCTTGGTTAGTGTCTCATGTACCTCACATCCACTAGGTCAAATTTCATGTAAATTGTAAGTATTTTGTCCAAAATTCTCCATTGTGCTAGTGAAATTCATATGATTTCTACAAAGAGGGTATTAAGATACTTGACGAAGATACTTGCATATGGAATCAGTTTTAGCAAAGCTGAGAAGTTCAAGCTGCAGGGCTATTCTTATAGTGATTGGGTTGGACCACTAAATCATATGAGAAGCACTTCAGGTTATTGCTTCAAATTTGGGTCAGTGACCGCACGTGAGCTTCGGCACCCAAACACCATGTTTGGGCGTAAAATTAACACTAAAACAAATATAACTATTGCGGCTTCACTGCAAGTGTTACAGGTCAGTTGTAATATTTATAATGTTCAATGGAACACTAGAGTATTTCAAGGATTGAACCCACATGAGTCAGCAATTAAACAAATTCCTAGGCTAAGAGCATGCAAATTGAGGAGTTTAATTACTTACTCACTAAATACCATAGTACAACAAGCCATTCAAAGGTTTGGTTATAGTAATTAATTACTCAAATTAACAAAGGACTAAATTGTAAAGAAAACAAACTACGCAGCTATCAAATACGAGTAAATACGATAATAGAAAGTGGTCAGTTGACTTTCGAATTATGGATCTAAATTGCTATTACTCCTTAATTGGATATATTTCAACTCTCGACCTCAACTTTACCAATTTTGACAAATTAATTTGGTTTATCTCTTGACCTCACCAAGCTAACCAAAGACTTATCAAATTGATGCCCTATAAGTTCTCCTCTCGGTCTCACTTACCTTGATTTTACCTTAGGGTCATCAATCTTAAGTTTTTAAGTCTATTCAATTTATTCCAATTTACAATTTAGTCCCTGAACCCAAAAATCAATTACCCGGCATTTCCATCAACCAACCCCTAAATATTTAGTCACCCATGCTTGTAATAAAACCCATTAACAGCAAGAATTCAAACAAAAACAACATTAACTTCAACCCTAAGAAAATTAATAAAAACCCAAGTTTTCTTGCAAAAGCTTGGCTAGCATAAAAATTGGGGCAAGAACAATAAACAAAAACACTAAAGAAATAATTTTTAACAAAGGAAATTAAAGAAAATTGAATAAAGTTAACATGGGATTAAAATGTAAATACAAAAAAGGTTGAAGATTTAACTAAGCAAATGAAACCTAACTATAATGATAACTAACTTAACTACCAACTATGGAACTTAAAAAATCAAAAAAAATGTGAAGGAAAAATAGAACCTAAACCCTAAAAGATGAAGAGAAACCTAAGAAAACTAAACTAAACTAAGGCTTGTACCTAGTGTTTTTCTCTCAGCCAATTTTGGCTTCTTTTAGCAGTATTCAGACACAACTTCTTATGCCTAAAATGCCCCTCAGCATGTGTTTTTTATTAGTGTTAGAGTTGGACAAGGTTTGTCTAATACCCTCACCCGACCTGATTGTCAAATCCGAGGATAGAGTGTCACAAAAGGACCCGATATGTACTAAAAACCCAAATATAACTCAACAAATTTAAGTCGAAACTTAATTTAATTATATGTCCTTTACAACAGAATCCTTAATTTCAAATGATAGTTTACAATCCTAGAATTTTGGACTTCTTAGTAACTATCGAGATACAAAATTTTGACTTCGAGGAGAATCCTCTCATAGTACCCCCTTCCTATATGCATGATACTGCATCGTCGTCAAATCCATGAATTTATTTAGCTTGGCTTGGTCCCTTCCCGAGTTCCTTGTTATGCAAATCCTGCAACCACAAGTCAAACCCTTAAAAGTTTGGATGACATTAGTGAGTTTCTACTTCACATGAAAATAGACCCTATCTTGTAGGATTTTAAAATAAATCACACTAAATACTATTAATTCTTTGTTCATCTTAGAAAAACCTTTCTCCACCCGAAATGGTGGGTTCTGATTTATTTCCAAACTTATCCATTAGCGGATAGATCATCAAGCAATCTTTCCCTTGAAAGTCCTACCAACCGCTGATAGGTCTTCATGATTCATCAAATGTCTCACTATATCTACAGACTCTGGCCTACCTTTACCTGTATTCATCAAATGTCCTAATTCAGTGGCCTTTTGGCCTATCCTTCAAAAGGCCCTTACGTAATTACCCCTTGGCTATCATTCCAAATTTGTTCAGTCCATAGTGGATTCATTCCCTCATTGTAATCGCGTAAAACTCACTCAGATTCCATCCTTTGGTGTGACTAATGAGATCCCTCGTCACTTCGGCGAACCAAATCCTACTTGGTTTAAATAGTGGTCGAACTACTTTTTTGTAATTCGCTTTAATCGTATTATCTTACTTTTAAGCGTAACACACTCTTTTCTACAGACCGCTATGGCCTACAGTACTCAGCCCACTGTCACTGGATGGTCGTCTAAGTTCACGATTTCTTTTCATACTACATCCCCACTTAACTAGCCATTTGGCTGATACTTCCTCAATAGTTTCCTCCTTAAAAAAGAATAATCTTGACAGACATATCTATCATTCGATGTTTCCCTTTTCATGATGTTCTCTTTCTTTGTTGATGGGGTTTAACAATCCCCTTTTTCATTTGATACCACATCAGGCACCCCTAGTGTGCCTTTTCCATAACTAATTCCTATTGGGTTACCATCCATATGCCTTTCCAACTTCTCTGGTACCTGTTTCGATAGACTGCTTCCTTTTCTATTCCATGTACCGCCTCAAGTGGATTCCTTCCTAATTTTTCGGGTAGTATCATCTTACTAACATTTACACTCCCCTTTTTCTTTTGTCTGTAAGGGCTTCCCGATTATCGTCTTGGCAAAATACACATAATTTATCCCCTTTTTCCCATTCTTATTTTCATCTAACACATCATTTATCCCCTTTCTTAATTTCATATGTTATACAGATGTTTTTTGAATAAAGCATCTAGGGATCATGCATATTGAACTAAAATGGTGGATACTCATATACTCATGCAACCTTACTATGTACATAGCATTTCAGGGTTTGAGTGCAGAAACTCACTTGATGTTTCTTCACCTTCTTCGCTTAGCTTTTTCGAATGTCGGAGCTTCCATTCTCCAAGAAGCTAAGCAAGAAAACCAATTCATGGGTTAAGATCAATAATCCTAGTTTTAAACTTAATTTTCCAAAAACATGCAAAATCCTTAAAATGGTTTCTGGAAGCCGTTAACTTTGGTTCCTAAATATTATGTATACTGAAGGATTCAGAACCTTACCAGCTTACTAGATTCTCTATTTTTGCTACTCAAATCTCATGAGCATCGTCCCATACAGAATTTCCACAGCTATCTCTCCTTCAGAGCAGCCAAGGAAGGAGACGATAATAAAACAGAATGATGAAGAAGTGTTTCCTGGGAAGCCACTCTCCAACTATTTATAGCCCTTCGCACACTATCTTCAACCATGTAAAATCCACCAGTTTTCAATCATTTTGTCCCCCACTAAGAGATCGGTTGGTTCTAATCCAACCAAACCAGAATTGGATTTCAACCTTGTCCAATATCGTTTCTAACTTTTCCTATTTTTTTCTAATAGAGACTGCCAGGTTACGGTGTCTTTCAATTTAACCCATAAATTGTTTATTATTTTTGGGTTTAAAGGAATCTAGGGGTGATAGTTTGCCCCTGTAGTAAGTTTTTGTCCCCTCACGATAGTGGTATAGTGATACCTATGGTATGGTATCGCGATACCCTCGTCAATCTTGAAGTGTGAGGTTGCCTTGGATGTTGGGTATCACAATACCCATGGATAATATCATGATACCATTGTAGGTGGTCTCAATTCTTCTCGTTTTAACATTGTTAGGGGTATCATGACTTTCATGCTTCAATATCGCGATACCCCCTTCTAAATAATTTTTTTGTTAACTTTCAGGCCACCATTGACTATCTACAACACTTAATCAACCGTTGGGGTCCCTATGGTGCATTTTGCCATTTCAGGTCTCAAAAGTAATCGAAAACACACTAATTCACTTACTAAAGATAAAGACGAAAATTAAGTAAAAACATCATGAAAATATATAAATTGCTCAGAAACAAGCACTTTAAGCGTACTAGGGAGTCTAATTTGACATATCAAGTTATGACAGATCAGTCAGGTTGCTTCTCTTGATGTTTAAGAAATAAGAGATAGTGGCTCACTCAACTGTAGAAGCTTTGCAGCTACAACTATTGTGAATCAAGCCTTATGGTTGAAGAAGCTAATGGATGATATGCATTTGAAACAAGAAGAAAGTATAGAGGTGTTTATGGATAATCAAGTTATTCTAGTTATTTCACTTAATCCTATATTTCATGGAAGAACAAATAATTTTAAAGTCATGTATTATGTGCGGAGGGAAGTGTAGAAAACATGTGAAGTGAAGTTAGTTTATTGCAGATCAAAAGACCAGATGACAAATATTTTTACTAAGTTTTTCCATTATAGTTGGTTTGAGTTTCTTAAGAACAAACTTGGTCACTTGAGTTAGGAGGATACTATTAGTGTCTTAATGCAAAGTCTTTGTTGTCATTAAGATAGTCTTAGACAAAGTCCTAATTTCTAAAGAGATTGTTAGCTGGTTAATAGTAGGAAGCTAAGTTTGTTAGCTTGTTAGTAGTAGGAAGTTGAGTTTGTTAGAGTTTGTTAGATTGAGTCATGTATATAAGCACTACTTGGTTAATGAATTTTTATCATCCTTCTCCATTTTTAGTTTTCATGCCTTCAACTAGCTCTTTGTTGAAACAACTTCTTTTTCTTATTATTGATGCACTTTTTTCTTTTGCATTTTCAAGTGCATTAAATATCTCTAAATTTTTTGTTTGCTATTGTTGTTTACTTGCGTTTGAGGTTGGAAAAGGATGACAATAGAGGGTTCAAGTGAAAAGGTGATTAGTTTTGGGTTAGTTGGGAAAGAGGGAGTTGAGAAAGTGGTGTTGGGCTCAGTCATGAGGTGATGGTGGGATATTGCTGGTGCTTTCGATTTTGGATGGGTGAGAGAGGGCTCAATGAGAGTTCTAGAAGCTATGGTGTTTGATTGCTGGGAATGATATTAGTGATAGTGGTGAAGATGAGAAAAGGAGTGATCTGCCATAATTCGGTGTAGTAGATTAAACTAGTTTTCGCACTTTAGGAGCTTGAACACAAGCATTTTGGTTTCATTTTAATTACGTTTTCACAGTTTTAGTTACATTCAATAAAGTGTGTAATTTAAGTTTTTTATTGACCTTAGGGGCTGAATGAGGCCTAAGGGTGAGCTGACATACTTTGTGAGCGTGTAGAAGACAACTAGAAGGCGTACTAACTCGATACCAATCACTGTGTTGCAAAATGAAGCACTGAATGTCTCAATGTAGGGAGTAGAATAGAATAATTTTAAGACTGCCTTTGGTGTCACGAAACACCCCTGAAGACACCCTGAAGAGAGAGCATACAACCCTTGATGTTGCAACACAGGACCTAGTGTGTCGCGACATCACCTCTGTACGGGAAATAATTACGAGCCAGGGGTGTTTTGGTCCGTATAATCAAACGTTAAGCACGAGGATGGTAGATGACCTAGTGTTAAAGATGATGGCCACTCTAAAGTCTATAAATAGGCTCATTTAACACATATTATGGACAACTTTGATATTGTATAATTTTCTTCTTAGATTTAGTCTTTAGTTTTTCTCTTTTCTTAGGCTTTAGGTTATTTCAAATTTTTTTTATTTGGTTTTGTGGAAGAAACCAGATTTGTGAAACATAACCAAACTCTGTAAGGATTCTACATTCAATTCTAATACAAATCAGGCTTATTCTAAACTTTATACTCTTGAATTATTATTCATGTCTACTCTTCCTATCAAGTTTATATTGTTTATGAGATCCATGATGAACTAATCCTCCTGTGGGGGATTAACAAGTGGAGGTATGATTAATTAATTGTTTTCTAGGGTTCTCCTAGCGGATCAACTGTTCAAGAAAGGAAGAACCTAAACCATAGGTCTGACAACCCTAGGAAGTCATTAAGGTAGGGATTAACTCAAATTCGGTATGGCCTATCTGTTAACAGCTTAACCCTGAACCGACCTAGATTGTGAGCTTGAGAGATAAGTAGTTCTTGTCGACTCGTTATTTTAGTGGAAGATCAGAAAATCCTACTGGGATATCGACTATTTGGTTAACCAACAAAACCCGAAGCAACAGTTGGTTATGATTACTGGAACAAGCTAATCACCCATATTCAGATTTGGTACATTCTATTATTTGATTTCTCTTGATTTATTTATTTCTTTTCTTTCTCTTATTATTATTAGTATAGATCACAAAAACCTTTCTTTTTATTTTATCCTAATAGAATTCATTTTAAGTAATAATTAGATCTATTTATGCTTAGGTTAGAATTAATTTCGCGCTCTCCTGCCGTTAGTACAATTCTCAAAGTATTCATCTACTCTGTTGTAACTATATTACAACCTGACCCGTATACTTTTGGATACCGTGTTTTCATATATTTTGTGCAGGATTTCTACTCTAGACGTTGGCATGTCCGGAGGCAGCCAAGTTGTTCGCGTTGTTTCCTGGAGGCAATGTTATTGATTTAATTCTAATTTTTTCATATTAATAGAATAATTTGGATTTTTTTAGATTATAGCTATGATTTTATTTTCTTATTTTTACTAATTTCTTCCCTTTGGGTTAGGGGTGAGCGTTCAATCGAATCGAATGAAAATTTTTTTGAGTTAATCGAGTTGATGAATCATATTTTATCATCCTAACTCGATTTGAAATTTTCTCGAATCGAGTCAAGTGAGATAGAATTCGAATCGAATCAAATCAAATCAAATATATTTGTTCGAGTTAAATTAAAAAATATATTTTAGGTCCTTGTAATCACTATCACCCACCGTAATCAAATTTGCCCATCGTAGTCAAATTTGTTATTAACTTTAATCTCCTTATAATTTATTTATTAATTTTTTATATACGGGTTAACTTTTTTGCTTGCTTAGTTGCTTCAATTATCTTTTGATTCTTGTCACTATGTATTTTGAAATTAAAAAATATATTAAATGTAAAAAATGTGATTTTTTAATAAAAATTATCTTAAAGATAAAATGTGAAATTGATACCAACATAAAATTTTAACACGAATATTTTATGACTGATAAACCGCAATAGTAACATATTTTAAGCCCACATTTAGCATGCTTTTCGATGATTTAAGCCTTGAATTAGGTAATTTGGTGCTCTTAATCCTTTGCTTTCATGTTTTATACTCAGGAAAGCACCGGAGAATGAAAAGAAAGAGAAACGGGCTTAAAACGGACCAAATAGGCCAAATCACGAAATCGACATGGCACAGGCTAAGAAGACCTGCAGCGTGCCTCATTAATGGACTCGAACACGGCGACCACGACTTACACGGGCGTGTGCCAAGGCGTGTCCTTACGCCAAGAGATATTCTATTCGGATTAGGATACTTAGAGGCAAAGTAACACATTAGAAGCCTATATAAACACCCAAAGTATGACCTAAAAGGGGGAGCCCGAGGCTTTTGTCGGGCGCCCAACTAGGCCAAAGAGGCGATTGTGGGATTTTCTCAAGAAAGCCAGTTGATTCATCTCAAGAAGCGAGTCATACTCAAGGCGGAGGATCTTCTCTTCAATTCCTTCAGGGGTTTTAGGGTTTTTCTTATGTTTTGTTTTATCTTTTCTTACGAGATGTTTTCTTTTATCATTATGAACTAAACTCCTCGAGATACGAGAGGATGAAACCTAAGATGAATCTTGTTATTGTTTTAAGAATTATATGATAAATACTTGATTTGTTCTTAATTATGTGTTCTTAATTCTTGTTTTGATATTTTAGGATATTAATTCAAGTTTGATGTGCTTAGGTGGAGGAGCAAAAGTCCCTGCCTAAGAGTAGATCTAGCATAATTAAGCGGAGTTGATCGCATGCCTAGACATAGGGTGACGAGATTTTGTCGGATTAGGGTGAAACCTAATATGGGAGTCAATAGATCGAGTTAATGCAATTCTAGGGGTTTTAATTAGAAAGAGATTTCAATTAATCATCCTAGGGTTAGACGTTAGTAGCCTCGACGGAGGTATTAATATAACTTAGGGAATCCTACGGAACAAGTCAAGTGAATAAACCGTCTGGTTCAGTGTTAGATAACAAGTGAAGTCTAGGTGGATTCTTCCTCGGGTATTGTCTTAATCAATTGGTTTTTTTTCCCACAAGTATTTCCCCAAATTCATTCTTCTTTGTCTTAGAGTCTTTAGCTTAGTAGTTAGTTAATTTAGATTAAACGAAAATTCCCTTTATTTTAGGCTAGATAATAAAAAGAAAGTTAGTATTAGTACTTTTAGTTCCTTTGGGTTTGACAATCCGGTCTTGCCTTAACTATACTTGTAACATCCCGGTTTAGGGCCTAGTCAGAATAGTGGTTTGAGACCACAAATCCGAGGGTCACGAATGAGTTTTTGAGGCTTATATTATGTATGCATGCTAGTGTGAAAGTTTCATGAAGCAATTTTGTGAAATTGTGGTTGAATTGTCCAAAAGGACTAAATTGCAAAAGTTGCAAAATGTGTGTTTCTAGAAGCTATTTGTGTGAAATAGCTTTAGATTATTAATTTGAGGTCCTTAAATAGAAATTTACCCAAATTCTAATTTTTGGACAAAAATGGGCATGGATGAGTTAAAATTGAAAGTTTATCAAAAAGGGCACTTTGGTCATTTATCAATTAAGTGATTAAAATAGGTGAAAAGATGATAGAAATTCATTCATCTTCTTCCCATAGTCTTAGAAAATTTGAGAAGCCATTGTTAGGGTTCTTTCAATTTTTCAAGCTTGCTAGTAAGTGCTCCTAAGCCCAGTTTTTGATATTCTTCATATTTTTAAAGTCCTAGTAGCATGAGTAAGCTATTTATAGCTATTTGGTGAGCTATTATGGATGTTCAAAAATGTACATATGTATGATATGCATGTATTTTGATGTTTTATGGAAGAATATGAAAGCTTGATGTAGTAGAAACATCTTTTGCTAAGTGATTTTCCATGAAAATGCATGTAGGGACTTAGTTGTGAAAATCTTAAGTTTGGTCATGCATGGGTGATTTAGTGAGAATTGTTGAATGCTTTAGTTGAGTAAGTGGTTCAGCTAAGCATGAAAGGCTAGAAAGTTGAATAAAAATCACTTTACGAGCCTTTGCGACTAAAGTGTAAATATGAGAAAGTTTAGGGGCAAAATAGTAATTTTGCTAAAGTATGAGATGTGGGTCAATTTAGTCAATGTGTATTGAATAAGCTGATTTATTCATTATAGATCAAGAAAGACGAAGCCCGGATCGAGACCGAGGCAAAAGCAAGGTGGTTGACTAAATTGCACATTTCAATACTTTTGAGTATCGAGGTAAGTCTATGCATAAACAATGCATTCATACTTACAATTTGTAAATGCTAGCTAGGGTGTAGCATGAATGAGAATGAATGAGAATGATTGGGAACCTATGTGGTTCAAGTAGAATGAATGTAATATAGATGTGAATGGATGGATAATTGGGTAAATAGACTTGTGCATGTGTTGTGATAATGCTAGATGGTGGGCTAAGTGCGATACCATCCAAAAGCATATTGACGATGAGCTAGCTATGTGCGATGCTATCGTTAGGTATATCATTTAGTGGCTATGTGCGAGATCACGATGATTACCTTTGTGGTAGGCTAAGTGCGATACCACCTTATAAATTGGTTGTGGTGTGCTAAGTGCGAAACCACCGAGATATTGGCTGTGTGGATTAATTGTGTATATTAGCTGTGTGTAATAGCTGTGTGGATATGATATGTGGATTAGCTGTGTGGATTAGCTATGTGAGTTAGCTATGTGGATGTATTATTGAGTAATAATGACGTGTTGTATATTGTGTAAATGTGATATTGAATGCAGGGGTGCATTTCAATAATTATGAGCATGTGACTCATGATGTGTTGGTAATATGGTAAAGGATAGAAAGAGTAAGCATAGTTGTATATTATATGTTGGTATAATGCTAATTGTGGTTGGGCTTATACTATGATGCTTAATTATTTATGTGTAAACTTACTAAGCTCAAAGCTTACTCTCTTTTTTTTCCCTTGTCTTATAGATTAAAAGTGTTGAATCGAGATACGAGGATCATCAGAAGATAGCCCACATATTAGCACACTTTGGTACATGAAACTTAATGTTTTGTACATGGCATGTATAGGGGCTACATAAGTTAGTAAATTTTGTTGTAAATGGCTAAGATGTGTTGGCCTATAGATGGATAGCTTATTTTGTATAATGCCATGGTTGTTGGCTATTACATTATATGAAAGAAAGATGTAGTTTTCTATGTGAGAATGCACTTCAATTTGAGTTGCTTATGATGGTGTTAGATGAGTATATGTTGTGTATGTTGGAAGGGTGAAAAGAACTTGACACTTAGTCTTGTTCTTGACCATGTGGGTAGACACACGGCGTGTGTCTAGACCATGTGTGACACTGATCGGCCACGGGCGTGTCTTTGTGTGGCGTCGTCCCCGCATGTTAATATTTGAAAGCAGAATAGACCACGAGACTAGTCACACGGGCGTGTGCCTAGGGCGTGTGGGATTAATCAGTGTTGGCCACGGGCTAGCCACACGGGCGTGTGTCTAGACTCTAGGCCGTGCGAGGGAAGTCAGTGTTCACCACGGTTTGGGAGCACGGGCGTGTCATGGCCGTGGGGCATTTGGTAGAATGCTTGGGTTTTTAGGCACGATCTGGGGACATGGGCGTGTGTGCTCATGCACGGGCATGTCTAATCTTGCACGGGCGTGTGAGACCTGTATAAAAGAGAAAAATTTTAAGGATCGTAAAAGTTCCGGATTAGTCTCGAGAGCCCTCATGTGTATGAGTGAGGCCTCGTAAGTTGAGAATGAGGTTATAGCGAGTAATGACGTTGAGCCTAAATGGCGATTAAGCAGTTTGAGTTCGGTAACGCCTCGGGCCCGGTTCCCGACGTAGAACCCAGGTAAGGGGTGTTACAATACTACTGTTCGATAGGTGCGCTTGCCTCAAATCATTGTCATAGTTAGTTTCTAGGTTCGATCATTCTCTTTATAAATTTTAAAACTTTGACAAATCACAGCGATCAAGTTTTTGGCGCCGTTGCCGAGGAACTAAAATATTAAGAAAGCTCAATTTTTATTACTTTAGCCATTTTTTTTGCAATTTACTTTTATTTCTTAGTTTGTTTTGAACTTTGCTAATTTTCTTTCTTTTATTCCTTTCAGGTACCTCTAGTTTATGACTAGAAGGAACCCGACAGGACCCCTACTTTACGACAGTGAAATTGAAAGCACAGTTCGTAGAAATCGTAGAGAAATAAGGCGAAGCTTAAACTACATAGAAGAAGAGCAAGAAGACGAAATTAATACTACCGAAGAGATGGCTTAGGACAATCTGCCACCTCCAGAGATAGCTGACAATCATGCTCCTCGAACTATGTATGATTATGCTAAACCTAGTTTAACAGGAACTGAGTCAAGTATTGTTAGACCTGCTATTGCCGCAAATAATTTTGAACTGAAACCTAACACAATTCAGATGATACAATAATTTGTTCAGTTTGATGGTTTGCAGGATGAAGATCCAAATAATCACTTGGAAAATTTCCTAGAATTTTGCGACACTTTCAAAATAAATGGCGTTACTGACGATGCCATCCGTCTTCGATTATTTCCCTTCTCTTTGAGGAATAAAGCCAAACAGTGGTTGCATTCTCTTCCACGAGGGTCAATCACTACATGGGATCAAATGACCAAAAAAATTTTATTGAAATATTTTCCGCCGGCCAAAATGGCCAAGTTAAGGAATGATATCTCCTCTTTTGTGCAGATGGATTTAGAGACACTTTACGATGCATGGGAGAGATACAAGAATTTTTTGAGAAGGTGCCCACACCATGGATTACCCTTGTGGCTACTGAGTCCAAACTTTTACAACGGTGTGAACCCCTCAACAAGGTAATTAATCGATTCAAAGAAATTGACGGAACTTTGAATAACAAAACTCAAGCGGCCTATGAGTTTATAGAAGAGATGTCATTGAATAACTACGGTGGCAAGTTACAAGGACAAGGCCAACAAAAGCAAACAGATTTTTCAACCTCGACGCAGTAACCATGCTATCAAATCAGGTAGAGGTGCTAAATAAAAAGATTGATGGTTTGTGTTCTTCGTAGGTACATCCGGTCATGCAGTGCGACGCAAGTGGAGGCGTGGTGAATCCTGAATACCCACCCTACCATCCGGGCACAGAGAGCGAACATATGAACTATATGGGTAACAACTTTAGATCTAACAATAACCCTTATAGTAATACTTATAATCCAGGTTGGAGGAACCACCCCAATTTTTCATGGGGTGGTCAAGGAAATCAAAGACAACAACCCCCTCCAAATTTTCAAAATCAGCCCTACCCATAGGAAAAGAAGCCGAACCTTGAGGAGATGCTGACAAAATTCATAGCAGTCTCAAAAACCCGTCTTCAAAAAGCTGAGATAACACTTGAAAGTCAACAAGCATCAATTCAAGAGATCAAGAATCAGGTAGGTCAACTTACCAAGATCATGTCAGAACGACCACAAGGTAAATTTCCAAGCAACATTGAAACTAACCCAAAGGAGCAACTTCAAGCCATAACCGCTCATGATAGTAAAGGGTTAGATGAACCCAAATTAAGGCAAGAGGATGTGGTAGAGGAAGGTAAGGTTGAGGTAAGTCATGATAAATCAAAACGGTAATCAAAGAGTACCAACCTCGCATACCATATTCCCGAAGCAATGAAGAAAGATAACACAGAGGAACAGTTCGGTAAGTTTCTTAAACTTTTAAAGAAATTACATATTAACTTACCGTTTCTCGAAGCTCTTTCGCAGATGCGATTCAAGAAAATTTTTAAAAGAGCTTTTGACAAACAAGCGGAGGTTAGACGAGGCATCGCATGTGGAGCTAAGCGCAATGTGCTCGATAATTCTACAAAATAAACTACCACGAAAATTAAAAGATCCGGGAGTTTTACAATTCCATGTTTAATTGGTAGTTTATCTATTAATAACGCTTTAGCTAATTTAGGGGCAAGCATAAATGTTATGCCTTATAAAATGTTTAAACAACTAGGTCTAGGGAAGCCCAAACAAACTAGGATGAGCATTCAATTAGCTGATAAGACTATTCGAATTCCTAGGGGTATAATCGAAGATGTTCTCATAAAGATGGATAAATTTGTATTCCCAATAGACTTTGTAGTTTTAGACATGGATGAGGACAATAGTATCCCCTTAATTTTAGGAAGACCCTTTTTAGCAACTGCCAGAACTAAAATTGATGTGGGTACATGTGAATTAATACTCCGTGTAGGTGACGAATCAATCAGTCTTCAGGCTCTCGACTCAGCTAGGACATCGAGCAATCGGGGTGAGAAAATAAATTCTATTAATGACCATTCGGTTAAACCTTCTTTTCAGGAAGCACCACGGAATTACACACCCGAGCCAGATCCTACATCTCATAACAATAAGGAAATAACTCATGAGGATCGAAGGCTTCAAGTTGATGACCTAGACGAGTGGAAGACACATTTCAAGGAGAAACTAGGAATACACGAAGTAAAACCGAAGGAACCACCAGAAGAGTTAGTAGGAACAGCAAATCACTTCAAAATAGGGGATCAGGTATTCTTAGATAAAACAGACCCTCGAATTGTTTCGCCCGACCCTAATACAAATAAAGAAATATCTTTTAAGGTAATCAATATTTTCTCATACGGAACAGTCGAGGTAAGTAATCATATCTTCGACACTTTTAAAGTAAATACTACTCGACTCAAACTTTATCATGATAATAGAACTGATAGCATGAGAGAGGATGTTCAACTCTTCAAACCACCCTGATTATGCGAATGAGAGGTAAGTCTAGCTTAAGACTATAAACGAGTGCTTCTCGGGAGGCAACCCGAGCACTAACTCCATTAATTTTTACATTTTTATTTTTACTTTTATTTTTCCTTTTCAGCATTTAATTTTAAACTAACCAAAGTGCAGATTTCCATACCACACGGCCTTACACACGGCTATGGCCGTGGCCGTGTGGACACTACGGACTCCTGTACTGACATAGCAGAGGTAGTACGGGCCAATGACGAAAGATTCCCAGATCATGGACGACTATAAATTGCCACGACTGTGCGATATGGCCATGGCCGACACTAAGGGAAGTCACAAAGGCTCCGACTAAACACCACGGCTGTGAGATATAGCTGTGGTCGACACTGTTTGATCCTACACGGGCGTGGTGACCTGAACCAGGGCGTGGGAGAAACAAAATAAGCATAACACGACCGTGCGACACGACCGTGTGACTCGACACACCCATGGTACATGGGGCGTGGGGGTGTACCAGACCTGAAATGTAACATCCCGAAATTGGGCCTAGTAGGATTCGGCCCATTGGACCTTGAGCGTAGAAGCGTTTTAAAATTTTTTGAGAATAAGAGAACGGCATTATTTCAAGTTGGACTTATTAGGAAGGTGATTTTAGAAAGTTACGGGGTTCTATGAAGGCTCGGGGTTAAATTAGGCCCTAGTAAAAATTTGGTATTTAAGCCTATTTAGGAGAAATAGTAAGTGGCATCAATGCTTATGAAAATAAATGAGTAATGTGCTAGCATAAATGAGCAATTGGTAAAGAGGATATGATGCCACATGAAGGACTTTAAGGGAAGAGGTTCAAATCCCATAATGTGCAATTTTGACTATTATTTTTGTACTCTTTCCCTAAGTGTCGGCCAAGCATGTAAATAAGGCAAGGTGGACTTTTTATTTTTGGCAAGATGGCTAAGGAAAATAGGAAAGGATGAAGGTGAGGAAAGAAATCAAGAGAAAGGGGAAAGTAAGGGGAACATGTGGCCTTTTTCAAGGGAAATGTTATGGAAAGTATGGTTGGAAAATTCTTGACCATTATGGTCATGAATGTGGACGGTTTTGGGTGTAGAGGGAGGTAGCCAAATTTTCTTTGGCAATTGGTAAAAGTTTTGGTGTTGTTTTGGCCAAAAACTCCTATTTGCAACTTTTGTGTCATTTTTCTTTTCTCTCCAAATTTCCTTCTTGCCGAATCTTCAAGCCATTGGTGGGCTTATTCTCTTCTTTTCTTTCTTCTTGTTGCCGAATGTACCCAAGCCATTGAGACCAAAAATTTGTTCACTTATCTTTCTTGAAAACCGAATCTAGTCAAACATCTTTCTTCTTCTTTCTTTTCTTTTTCACAAAATCCTTCAAGCATCTCTTCTTTTCTAATCCTTTTCACCATAGCCGAATTTTCTTGTCCATTTTTCCCTCCATAACCGAACCTTTGAATTCTTCATCTCTTTTACGTTATTTCTTTCTCGTTCGTGTTAGCACTCACTTCTTAAATCGAATCGATAAGTAGTAGTTCTCTCTTTGTCAATAACCTTGCTTCATCTGAGTGTTTCCTTAATAATCGAGTGTTCTTCTTTCTCTCTCATTGGGTCTGAGTTACATTCTTTTCTGTGATATGGCCATCGTTGGATTTAGGGCTTTCAACAAGGTGAAGGAGCACAAGTGATTTGTATTAACCAAAGCGTTATCGTCGACTTGTCAAGCAAGTGGGGTAAGAACGTTGTTATAAGATTTGTTTTGATCAAAGGTGGGATAATTGCTAACGACTCTTTCGCTCACCAAATATTGTTAGGACAGGATTTGATGAGCCAAAGGGTAGGATCGATTTTTGGTGCACTCGAGGAGATCACATTCGTGGTGTTGAAAGCGGTAGAAAGCATAACTCGTAATCAAGGTGTGTAATTCCGCACCTTCCGAATACATGTTTGAAATGGTGTGTAATCCCATACCCTACGAATACATGTTTGAAATGGTGTGTAATCTCATACCTCTGGATGTTTGTATGAAATGTTCTATGATTCGGTCAAAATACCGAAGAAAACTGAAAATCGGCATTCGATACCACTCGGAAGTGCGTATGTTCGTAGTAGTAACCATATTTTTGCAAAGAAACAGTTTGGTCAACAACAGTGATGGAATTTTGGAAAAATCACGAAAAATAGGATAAAGGGAATTAGAAAGCGAAAAAGATATCGAATTAAAGCTTACTGTGTCTATTTTTATATGAAAGAAACAGATGAGGAAGAGGAAGTTTATATTCTGGGATATCTTAATTTTAGTGAGACTGGTTCTGATGGACTTCGTGGTTCCCTGTTCTATCTTGGAAAAATTGGTTAAAATTGTGCAAAGTGAATTATGAGTTATAAGTTATATTTATGGATTCCTTAGAGATATTTGAAATTAAGGTATATGAAAAGCGTACAGTGAGATATTTGAAATTAAGGTAAGAGAGGTCAGATCGTTGGACAGTGAAACAAGGGAAACTTTAAGGAATAAACTGTACTAAATGGCTTAGCCAAAAATTCTGGAAAATTTTTAGTAAGAAGATATACGAGTCTAGTTTCAAGGAAAATTTACGGATTTAAATTTCGAGTTTTCTAACTCGAGTTATAGTCAATTTAGTTAGTATGACTCAGATGTATAGTTTCGATTTTTATGCCCCACATTAGTAGTTAAGTCTGGGGTTGCAAAATTACCAAAATACCCTTGGAGTGTAAATTACCGAAAGACCCCTAGGTTGTGAGATTACCGAATTACCCTTAGGGGGTAAAATTACCGAATTACCAAAATGCCCCTATGGGCCGAATGATCGTATTGCTTTAATGGGCTGATTCATTAAAAATATTCTATAGATTAATGGTTGTATTTATATGTGGATATTATATGTTACTATGTATATTGAATCTTCGTATATTGCATGGGATGGGAGACTTGAATGAAGAGAAGTGAAGACCGGTGGCTCTGCCACAAATTTTGATAATGGCTATGTGCCAATTTAAATATGGCTTGTGCCATTGTGATTAAGGCTGTGGTCCGATTATATTACCGTATATGATTTTGGTGGCTCAGCCACAAATAGTATAAATGGCAGCTTGACTGCAAATTGAGAGGCGGCGGGGTGGGTTGACTTGATCCCCACAGAGAGAGCCCTGGCCTGGCACGGGCAAATTGGAGAGAGGCGGCGGGGTGGGTTGACTTGATCCCCACAGGAGAGACTGGCTGGTACGGGGGAGAGATTGGATGGATGGGTTGGGTTTCATACTTTGCATTCATATATATATATATACTATTTTGTAATTGGGATTCGGCCCAAGATTATCTTAAATGGGCTTAGGCCCATGATATTTCTAAGCGGGTTCAGGCCCAGTGGATGACGGTAAGGGGATTTCAAACTGAGTTCTTGTAACTCACCCCCCTTTTTCTTAACCCCTGCAGGTAATGCTCAGTGACGAGGACTTGGGCCAATGGATGACTCGGTGGAGGCCATACTTCAGAAACGGTGTTTTATTTTGAACTTTAGATTTTTAATTCCGTTCACTTTACTATTTTGGGTTTTTATGTTGTAATAAGGCCTCTAGAGTGTTTTATTATTTGCTTTATGGTTGATATACTTATTATTTTGCTTAAATTGTTTAAAACGAGAATTTTTCTAAAAACTTAAATAAATGTTTTCCAAAAACGATTAACAAATGGATTTCATAATAAATTTTATAAATATTTTAACATTGGAAATTTTCTCTCAAATTATCAACGATATTTTCAAAAGTCACGGTTTTAAAAGCTCACTACCTCGATTTTCGACTCATCAAACGATCTTTCAAAAATACTTATATTTTATCTATGTTTCCGCAACGATTTCAAAATGCTTCTTTAACTCTATTTCTAAACATCACATTTTTGTAAATTGTTCATTTCAAATATGCTCTCGCCACCAAAAAGGTTTTTTTTTTTTAAAGATTATTATGTTTTCAAGTAGTTAACAATTGCTTAAGTGTTTTTGGTTTTAACAAAGAGGCTGTATTTCTCAAGCAAGTTTTTAATAATCGTAAAGATGGTTTTTTTTTTACTTCCATGTGACACACAGATTCGGGCCTAACTTCTAGGCGGGGTTTGGGGTGTTTTATTTTATGGTATCAGTGCCCGGTTTCAAAACTCGGCTGTGATTTGGGTTCAAAAGCGTTTTCAAAAGCTGTATGAATTTCAAATTATAGATATATGTGTTAAAGGAAGTATGGCACCACGGGTAACCGGCACCAAGTCAAGTAAGTTTATGTTTTCAATTTATGATTATTGTGGTATGACTGTAGAAATACTCTAGAACTCTTAGCTTTAGGAGCTGAAACTATAGAAATTGAGACCTTAGATACGTACTACGAAAACAACTTTACTTTCTATACTCCATAAAACATTGTTTAATAAACATTGAATAATTATACTCATTCATAAGACTCGTAATAAGATTAAATCGATTTAGCAAATATGAGCGTTAAAGGGTGTAGACGCAATAGATGTGGACGTGGTAGAGGCCGAGGTGCTAAGGCTAGATCTTCAGCATCGGGGCATGTTTTCGAAAGGGAGGCGCTGGCATCGCCAGTGGCAGAGACGGGATCTCATGATCGAGCTGGGGTTGACGAGCTGACTCAAATGGTTAAGGAGGTATTGGAGGAGGTTAAAGGAATCAGTGAAGCACTTTGAGTTGAGTGTGTGGTGTAGAGAAGAAAAGAGATCGCGGTTCTTTTGGGTCGTAGTCTCGTTACGTAAAGCGTGTTAAGGCACGTCTAAATTTTTTGGCTTGCGATTATTGCAGAAGGCGTCATCCGGGAGAATGGTGGAGGAGGTCAGGAGCATGCTTGAGATGCGGGTCTAAGGAGCATAAGGCTCGGGGATTGTTTCATCACCATCAAGTCAGGTATGTTTTGGTTGGACATGATGATTGAATGTAGAAAATTTTAGGTATAAGTGGTAGATAAACTGCTGTTTTACGTGGTTAGATGTTTGGTTGCGTGAAAGAGGATTCAAGATTATGTTAAAAGTACATTGGTGTTATTAAGATCAGAGTGGGTAGCGGAAGCATAGTGGTGTGATTTGAGCGATGCGTTTAGTAGTTGGTTGGAAATTTCGAGGACGAAATTTCTTTAAGGAGGGTAGAATTGTAACATCCCGAAATTGGGCCTAGTAGGATTGGGCCCATTGGACCTTGAGCGTAGAAGCGTTTCAAAAATTTTTGAGAATAAGAGAACGGCATTTTTTCAAGTTGGACTTATTAGGAAGGTGATTTTGGAAAGTTACGGGGTTCTATGAAGGCTCGGAGTAAAAATTTGGTGTTTAAGCCTATTTAGGAGAAATAGTAAGTGGCATCAATGCTTATGAAAATAAATGAGTAATGTGCTAGCATAAATGAGCAATTGGTAAAGAGGATATGATGCCACATGAAGGACTTTAAGGGAAGAGGTTCAAATCCCATAATGTGCAATTTTGAATATTATTTTTGTACTCTTTCCCTAAGTGTCGGCCAAGCATGTAAATAAGGCAAGGTGGACTTTTTATTTTTGGCAAGATGGCTAAGGAAAATAGGAAAGGATGAAGGTGAGGAAAGAAATCAAGAGAAAGGGGAAAGTAAGGGGAACATGTGGCCTTTTTCAAGGGAAATGTTATGGAAAGTATGGTTGGCAAATTCTTGACCATTATGGTCATGAATGTGGACGGTTTTGGGTGTAGAGGGAGGTAGCCGAATTTTCTTTCGCAATTGGTAAAAGTTTTGGTGTTGTTTTGGCCAAAAACTCCTATTTGCAACTTTTGTGTCATTTTTATTTTCTCTCCAAATTTCCTTCTTGCCGAATCTTCAAGCCATTGGTGAGCTTATTCTCTTCTTTTCTTTCTTCTTATTGCCGAATGTACCCAAACCATTGAGACCAAAAATTTGTTCACTTATCTTTCTTGAAAACCGAAGCTAGTCAAACATCTTTCTTCTTCTTTCTTTTCTTTTTCACAAAATCCTTCAAGCATCTCTTCTTTTCTAATCCTTTTCACCATAGCCGAATTTTCTTGTCCATTTTTCCCTCCATAACCGAACCTTTGAATTCTTCATCTCTTTTACGTTATTTCTTTCTCGTTCGTGTTAGCACTCACTTCTTGAATCGAATCGGTAAGTAGTAGTTCTCTCTTTGTCAATAACCTTGTTTCATCCGAGTTTTTCCTTAATAATCGAGTGTTCTTCTTTCTCTCTCGTTGGAGTGCGAGTTACATTCTTTTACGTGATATGGCCATCGTTGGATTTAGGGCTTTCAACAAGGTGAAGGAGCATAAGTGATTTGTATTAACCAAATCGTTATCGTCGACTTGTCAAGCAAGTGGGGTAAGAACATTTTTATAAGATTTGTTTTGATCAAAGGTGGGATAATTGCTAACGACTCTTTCGTTCACCAAATATTGTTAGGAAGGGATTCCAGTAGCCAAAGGGTAGGATCGATTTTTGGTGCACTGAGGGAGATCACATTCGTGGTGTTGAAACGGTAGAAAGCACAACTCATAATCAAGGTGTGTAATTCCGTACCCTTCCGAATACATGTTTGAAATGGTGTGTAATCCCATACCCTTCCGAATACATGTTTGAAATGGTGTGTAGTCTTATACCTCTCTGGATGTTTGTATGAAATGTTCTATGATTCGGTCGAAATACTAGAAGAAAATCGAAACCAAGCATCCGAGACCACTCTGGAGTGCGTATGTTAAGTAGTAGTAACCATATTTTTGCAACGAAGCAGTTTGGTCAAGACCTTGATGGCGTGATTTTGGAAAAATCACGAAATATAGGATAAAGGGAATTAGAAAGCGAAAAAGATATCGAATTAAAGCTACTGTGTATATTTTTATATGAAAGAAGCAGAGAGGAGGAAGAGGAAGTTTATATTCTAGGATATCTTAATTTTAGTGAGACTGGTTACGATGGACTTCGTGGTTCCCTGTTCATCTGGAAAAATTGGTTAAAATTGTGCAAAGTGAATTATGAGTTATAAGTTATATTTATGGATTCCTTAGAGATATTTGAAATTAAGGTATATGAAAAGCGTACAGTGAGATATTTGAAATTAAGGTAAGAGAGGTCAGATCGTTGGACAGTGAAACAAGGGAAACTTTAAGGAATAAACTGTACTAAATGGCTAAGCCAAAAATTCTGGAAAATTTTTAGTAAGAATATATGAGTCTAGTTTCAAGGAAAATTTACGAATTTAAATTTTGAGTTTTCTAACTCGAGTTATAGTCAATTTAGTCAGTATGACGCAGATGTATAGTTTCACTTTTTATGCCCCACATTAGTAGTTAAGTCTGGGGTTGCGAAATTACCAAAATACCCTTGGAGTGTAAATTACTGAAATACCCCTGGGTTGCGAGATTACCGAATTACCCTTAGTGGGTAAAATTACCGAATTACCGAAATACCCCTATGGGCCGAATGATCGTATTGCTTTAATGGGCTGATTCATTAAAAATATTCTATAGATTAATGGTTGTATTTATATGTGGATATTATATGTTACTATGTATATTGCATCTTCGTATATTGCATGGGATGGGAAACTTGAATGAAGAGAAGTGAATACCGGTGGCTCTGCCACAAATTTTGAAAATGGCAATGTGCCAATTTAAATATGGCTTGTGCCATTGTGATTAAGGCTGTGTGTCGATTATATTACCGTATATGATTCTGGTGGCTCAACCACAAATAGTATAAATGGCGACAGCGCAAATTGAGAGGACCGGCGGGGTGGGTTGACTTGATCCCCATGAGAGAGGCTGGTGTACGGGGAGAGATTGGATGGATGGGTTGGGTTGCATACTTTGCATTCATATATATATCTTGTTTTGTAATTGGGCTTGGCCCAAGATTATCTTAAATGGGCTTAGGCCCAAGATATTTCTAAGTGGTTCGAGCCCAGTGGATGACGGTAGGGGATTTCACACCGAGTTCTTGTAACTCACCCCCTTTTTCTTAACCCTTGCGGGTAATGCTCATGGCGAGGACTTGGGCCCATGGATGACTCGGTGGAGGCCATACTTAAAGCGGTGTTTTATTTTGAACTTTAGATTTTTAATTCCGTTCACTTTACTATTTTGGGTTTTTATGTTGTAATAAGGCCTGCAGAGTGTTTTATTATTTGCTTTATGGTTGATATACTTATTATTTTGCTTAAATTGTTTAAAACGAGAATTTTTCTAAAAACTTAAATAAAGGTTTTCCAAAAACGATTAACAAATGGATTTCATAATAAATTTTATAAATATTTTAACATTGGAAATTTTCTCTCAAATTATCAACGGTATTTTCAAAAGTCACGGTTTTAAAAGCTCACTACCTCGATTTTCGACTCATCAAACGATCTTTCAAAAATACTTGTATTTTATCTATGTTTCCGTAACGATTTCAAAATGCTTCTGTAACTCTATTTCTAAACATCACATTTTTGTAAATTGTTCATTTCAAATATGCTCTCGCCACCAAAAAGGTTTTTTTTTAAGATTATTACGTTTTCAAGTAGTTAACAATTGCTTAAGTGTTTTTGGTTTTAACAAAGAGGCTGTATTTCTCAAGCAAGTTTTTAATAATCGTAAAGTTGATTTTTTTTACTTTCATGTGACACACCAGATTCGGGCCTAACTTCTAGGCCGGGTTTGGGGTGTTTCATGAAAATTCTATTTAAATCCCCCCTCCTTCTTCTCACCTACTCCCCACCTCCTTTCTCCCATCCTATTCTTCAGACCCCTCCCCTTCCATACTTTTCTTCTTTAGTCCTTCCCCAAACCCTTGACCTCCACCACATCTATGTCGAAGAAGCGGAAGGATCCAAGCACAGCCTCCCTGTGGGAGATCGATCTACACAAGTTCATGCCGGGCGCTTCAATTATTCGACAGGCCAAGGGTCTTTGAGGCTATTTAACTCTTATTTTTCTTTTCTTTTCTCCTTTATTTTCCTTATCTTAACTTCTCTTCCACTAAATTTAGTGTATCTTATTTTAGTTTCTTGTTTTTAGGTTCTACAGGCTGTTTGGGAATCACACACCACGGCCTTAGAAATCACTCCCACCTCGCGAACCATCCAACAATAAGGACTTTTCAGTCCATTTATCTCTTCTTTTAATTTTACTTTACCTTCTATTTTCTTTCTCTTTATCTTCCTTGTCCTTAAATAAATAATTAGTTTATTTTGAATTTTTCTTAGTATTTCTTGGCTATTTCTTCACGGGCTACCCAATTTCTTCATCTAGCGCAGTAATAGTGAGCAGCCCCCATACCACCACCAAAGACGCCTCCTCCAACTTATCTTTCACCTCCGAATCAAGTTTCCACACCTCCAACTCAAGGAATCCATCCAAATCCAGAAAGTTTCATCTCTCCCTATCTTTTATGAATTTCTATCTATCTTTGTACATTGAGGGCAATGTACATCTTAAGTGTGGGGGTGAATCTTAAAAGTGCCAAACTTTTTGCATTATTCTCAAATCCTGAATTATATCTTGTTTCTTAAATAATTTTCTCATATTACGATTAAAATGAAATTTCCTTTGATTTATGATTTTCATTGATATGTTTTGGATTAAGTCATAATTAATTGTGCATTGATAATTTAAACTTTAAGATAATAGAGAATCAAGCATGATAAGTCTATTTTTTAGAAATTAAATTTTTTTTTAGGTTGTCTACCTAAATTTGAATATTACTTTGAAGTTTGAAATTTACGAGGTTGACATCAAAAACCCATAATTTTTGTGAGATTTTGAGCCTTATAGAGCATATATTCTTTTTCTTGCTCACTTTATTGATTATGAGTGTGTCAACATTAATTTGTTATTCTAGAACTTGCATCGATTATACATGTCGAGACCACACCTTTGATTTGATATACTAAGATGATAAAGGCACCTAAGTTTTAACCCACTCACTCCACTAAAAAGCCTACCTTCATAATTAACCCCTAGTGAACCCCTTTGATCCTAACAACCCATTTTATTGACTCACCTACTAATATTAACCCAAAACCCTTTGTATTCGTTATCACCATTCTTCTTGACTACCCCTATATCGAGATTTGATTTGATCGATTACTTAACTATTTTCTTTATCAGTTGTTAAATTCTATTATTTAATTTGTTCTTAAAAAAAAATTCAAAGTATATTCATTATTAGTTATGTGATTAAGTGAGCTTATACGTTTAAATCCCAATTGTTGAAGAAAAAGCTCGTATTAGAGTATTATTAGTACAAATTTTCAATTGATGTAATTATTTATATTTAGGTCGTTGTTTCTAGTTAGGTAATTTGTCAGGTCAGTCTCGATTCTAACCCTCTAATTTAGCCTTTATCCACACCTTTAACCAAGCCCCGTTACAACCCTGTTAAAGACCTTCTGATTTGTGTATCATCTCATATCATAGTGGTGGAGATTTGATTTTCATGCAAGCCTATGGGATTAACTTTTCATGTTTGACTTATGAGTGCTTTTTTTTGAACCTTAAACACCTCAAGTGATTTGAGTGAATCTTTTACGAGGATATCAATCCTTGTCGATTTTGAATCAGGGGTAATTATTTAGATAAAGGGAAACACCTATGTTTTCATGCTACAAAATGTATGACTTTGATTGTTTGAATCTTTAGGACTCTTTGAGTTGAATTATCCATGTATGAATTATCTATGAATTATGATGAAACACTATCGATGAATATTATTGAGGAAGTTTGTTTTAATTATGAGTTGAGAATTTTGCTTGAGGACAAGCAAAAGCTTAAGTGTGGGGGTATTTGATAAACCGCAATAGTAACATATTTTAAGCCCACATTTAGCATGCTTTTGGATGATTTAAGCCTTGAATTAGGTAATTTGGTGCTCTTAATCCTTTGTTTTCATGTTTTATACTCAGGAAAGCACAGGAGAATGAAAAGAACGAGAAACGGGCTTAAAACAGACCAAATAGGCCAAATCACGAAATCGACACGGCCTGGGCCCAATACCACACGACCGTGCCTCATTAATGGACTCGAACACGGCCTGACCATGACTTACACGGGCGTGTGCCAAGGGCGTGTCCCTGCCGTGGCAAAGAGATATTCTATTCGAATTAGGATACTTAGAGGCAAAGTAACACATTCCGAAGCCTATATAAACACCCTAAGTATGACCTAAAAGGGGGGAGCCCAAGGCTTTTGTCAGGGGGCGTCCAGTTAGGCCAAATAGGGCAGATTGTGGGATTTTCTCGAAAAAGCCAGTTGATTCATCTCAAGAAGCCAGAGTCATACTCAAGACGGAGGATCTTCTCTTCAATTCCTTCAGGGGGTTTTAGGGTTTTCCTTATGTTTTGTTTTATCTTTTCTTCTTAGATGTTTTCTTTTATCATTATGAACTAAACTCCTCAGATACCTGAGGGGGATGAAACCTAAGATGAATCTTGTTATTGTTTTCTGAACTATATGATAAATACTTGATTTGTTCTTAATTATGTGTTCTTAATTCTTGTTTTGATATTTCTGGGATATTAATTCAAGTTTGATGTGCTTAGGTGGAGGAGCAAAAGTCCCTGCCTAAGAGTAGATCTAGCATAATTAAGCAGAGTTGATCGCACGCCTAGACATAGGGTGATGAGATTTTGTCGGATTAGGGTGAAACCTAATATGGGAGTCCATAGATCGAGCTAATACAATTCTAGGGGTTTTAATTAGAAAGAGATTTCAATTAATCAAACTAGGGTTAGACGTTAGTAGCCTCAATGGAGGTATTAATATAACTTAGGGAATCTTACGAAACAAGTCAAGTGAATAAATCGTCTGGTTTAGTGTTAGATAACAAGTGAAGTCTAGGTGGATTCTTCCTCGGGTATTGTCTTAGTCAATTGGTTTTTTTTCCCACAGGTATTTCCCCAAATTCATTCTTCTTTGTCTTAGAGTCTTTAGCTTAGTAGTTAGTTAATTTAGATTAAACGACAATTCCCTTTATTTTAGGCTAGATAATAAAAAGAAAGTTAGTATTAGTACTTTTAGTTCCTTTGTGTTCGACAATCCGGTCTTGCCTTAACTATACTACTGTTCGATAGGTGCGCTTGCCTCAAATCATTGTCATAGTTAGTTTCTAGGTTCGATCATTCTCTTTATAAATTTTAAAACTTTGACAAATCACAGCGATCAATGACATCATCAATAATTCAATTTTAGCAAAAAATTATAAATATTCAATATGATAAAACAATTAAATAATATAAATAGTACAAAATGTATAATTTAATTTAATAATATAAATAGTAGATATAAATAAAATTATTATTATTTAGGTTTAGGAATTTTTTTGGATGATTTTAATTTTTTATTTAGGGGTAAAGGGTGAGAAGTAAAAGTTTAGGGGGAAAATAAAAAGTTTTAGAGGTTAAGGGAGTAAAATTTGGGGGGGGGGGATAAATGGGAGGAGTAAAATTTTGGGAGGGAAATATTCAAAAAAAGGGGGGGGGGGAATGGGTTTGGGGTAGAAGGGGTAGGATGGGAGGGGAGCAAAAGTTATGGGGGAAAGTGGGAAGGAGTAAAAGTTTTGGGAGGAAAGTGAAGAGGTTTAAGAGTTTGGGGTAATAAAGTAAATTATTATAGTTTGATATTCGGTTTATTCGAATTATTCGAGTTATTCGAATTTGAAAACCAAACTCGATTCGAACTTGAAATTCAGAAAAAAATTCGAGTTGACTTGAATAACTCGATTCGTTTAACTCGAAATTTGATTTTTATTTTTATTTTTTCGAGTTGAATCGAGTTTTGCTCACCCCTAATTTGGGTTTAGTGTATGACTTGTATTAGGGGAAGACCTATAGAGCCAGTCATAGATCTAAAAATAATAATCCGCAAGAATCATCGACAACAACAACAACAACAACAACAAATGCTGAATCAGCCACCACTTGCAAGTAATTTACCTCCACAAGAAAATCCGTTGTTCAACAAAACTAACAATAACAACTTAGAAGATCCACCATACCACCATAGCTACCCATAAACATTAATATGGCACGTAACGAAAAAAACTCTGAGGGAATATGCGCTACTGAATCTGGATATGGTTCAAGTGAGTATAACGAGGCCAACTATCACAGCCAATAACTTTGAGACCATGTAACACCCCTTACCCGTATTCAACGCCGGAACAGGGTATGAGGCATTACCGGACTCACATCACAAGCAATCACACAATTCCAAGTCAAAAAATTTGTGTCCAAATTAAAACTATTCATATTCGATCGTGAAGTCCCTATTACGAGCCTACGAGGCCCAAAACATGTATTAGAGGTGGTTTGAGACTAAATCGAGTACTTAGGGAATTTTTATAAAACTTAGAAAATTTTTGCTAGATGCAGGGCTCACACGCCCGTGCTTCAGACCGTGTTCGATTTAGGGGTGCTCTTTGACTTGTGCCACACGACCGTGGCACATGCCCGTGTGCTAGGCCGTGTAGCACACACGGCTGAGACACACGCCCGTGTCTCTGCCCGTGTGCTCAATTCTGGACATTCTGTTCTACAACAATTAAGGTGCAGGGGACACACGGCCGGAACACATGCCCGTGGGGTAGACTGTGTGTCACACACGGCCTAGACACACGCTCGTGTGTGTACCCGTATGGACAAAATAATGGCTATTTACCAAGCCATTTGCCACCCTTGTTCACACATACACTTACACCAATTCAAAGGCATAAAACATAACATACTTAGGCAACCAAAACATCCACAATTATGACCAACACATGCCAATACAATATCAACATCTATCATACTGATAACATTTACTAAGTCACAATTGACTACTTTCAAGATACCTAATTGTACCCCACTTTATCATTTCATCAATATACCACATTTCCAAACATCTCACATTCATGTCATAAATAACATTTCTATCATTCACCAAGCATACCATGACCATATCACCAAAGTCATTAGCACACACATATATATACTTAGGCTTACAATCATGATAGCCCAAGTAAACCAATCTACATGGCCAAATATCAAAACAAGCCTTTGACAAGTACAAGCCAACACATTGGCTACAATCATGATGACACACATAACAAAATGACTAAGTCCCTATACATTCCATAAACTCAAAATACTTGAATTCATCAATACCCAAAGTGATAGCTTGATTGTGCGATAGGATCTCCGGCGACCTCCAATCTGAGCTAGCTCAATGACACTATAAAACATGGGAAAGGAAGGGGGTAAGCTATATAGCTTAGTAAGTTCATATGCAAATAATACAAAGCATTATTCATACATTTGACATATAAATAACTTAACAAATATTGACATAAATGTCATTGAACTTCATAAATGTCATATGACCATAAATGTCATTTAATATCAACATAACATATACCAACGTAATTGTCATATTCTAATAGCTCATCATATGAATTACATAACACATATCAACATAATTGTCATATACCAATAGCTCATCATATGAATTACATAACACATATCAACATAATTGTCATTTAAGCTTCATAAGCACAACTTACTCAAACACAATCTTACCAATTGTTCATCATATACTGTGTTCATTTTCTTTCAGTTTTACGTAAATAATTGTACCATCTCATAACTTATTCACATACTTTCTCGTCTTTGACATACCCGTTGAACATTTCGTCAACATTTCCCGTTGAACCATTTGGAATACTAAAGGATACTAGGGAATCTTGTACACACAGTACCGTATCAATGCCTTATCCCATATATGGTCTTACATGTAATCTTGTATCGATGCCAATAGCCCAGCTATGGTCTTATACGAAGTCTCATATCGATGCCATATCCCAGATATGGTCTTACACGTAATCTCAGTAACCCTAATGTCATGACATTTGTATACTATCTATTCTTAAGGTTCAACCGGGATTTATTCGTTTGTCGAAACTTCGTCAATTTCATCCATAGAGTCAATCATATAATTCATGCAATAACAAAACATTATAAATACAATTATAACGTTGCATTATTTACATATAAACTTACCTCGACATAGAAATGGTAAAAAGGACTAAATCGTCAAATACTCATTTTTCCCCCGTTCTAACTCCGAACCTCATTTTTATCTATCTATAATATCACATTTAACTTATTTAATCATTATACTATTCAAATCAGCCAAAATTCAGATTATGGCAAAAATTACTTTTTTGCCCCTAAACTTTTGACATTTTACAATTTAGTCCCTAGGCTCGTAAAATGATTTTCACTCAACTTCATTACACACAAGCCTAGCCAAACCTATATCATGCTCATAAAAGCCCACATTTTTCATTTATTCACATTTTTCTACTCATTTTATAACTTTTACCAATAGGTCCTTTTAGGCATTTTTACCGAAAATCACTTAGTAAAAGTCGTTTAACACACAACAAACATGCATTTTACACCATCAAACATCAAAGTACATACATGTTCAACATGGGTAAAATTTTAGACTTTGACCATATCTTAAATTAGTGGTAGAAATAGATAGATCATGTTACAAGGATTTCAAAAGCATAAAAATCATTAAAAACGGGGCTAGAACGGACTTAGAATCGAGCATGGAAGCTTGAAAAACCCTAGCCATGTCTTCTCCATGTAAAATTCGGCCATGGGAGGAAGATGGACAAGATTTTGGCTTTATTTGGCTTTTTAATTACCAAATTACTAAAATGTCCTTAATGAAAAACTTTAGAAACATACCAAACCATGTCCATTTTTTTCCACCAACTTAACCAATGGTCTAATTACCATTGAAGGACCTCTAATTTAAAATCTCATAGCAATTGGACACCTCTAACATATAGAATTCAAGTTTTGCACTTTTTGCAATTTAGTCCTTTTAACTAAATTGAGTGCCCAAACGTCAAAATTTTTTAACGAAATTTTCACGAAATCGTTCCATAAAACTGTAGACCATAAAAATATAATAAAAATAAATTTTACTGCGTTAGATTTGTGGTCCCGAAACCACTGTTCTGACTAGATCCAAAATCGGGCTATTACAACTCTCCCCCCTTTAGGGATTTTCGTCCCCGAAAATCTTACTAGAAAATAAATTCGATTTTCCACGTAGACTCCTCTGTCTTGTGACACTGCCAAAGAACCCTCAATAAGGTTATGCTTTTATTTCCCAACTTTTTAATCTCTCGTGTCAAAATTCCGATCGATTCTTCGTTATACAACACATTTGCTGAATCTCAATCTCTATCAGAGAATTCATATTCAAAGAGTCCAATCGATATCATTGCAACATAGATACACAAAACACATTTTGAATCTTTTTCCAAGGCAATACTTTCGGAAGCATGCTATCGCTGAACAGGAATTTCATATCCTCATGTTTCAAATTCACATACGTTTTCTGACAATCTGAAGTGGATTCTAAACTGTCACGAATCACTTTTACTTTCTGTACAATTTCTTATCGGATAGTCTCTGAAACATATAACTCAACTAATCTATCATGTTACATACCCGATCACTAGAACATCTATTTCAAATAACTGTATATTTTATTACTCCCTGAATGAACAAACGAACTACTACTGAGCTTCGTACAAAATTTTCTGCATAAGCTCTGAATTACTCAGTGCGCAAATTCTATCTCGGAATAATGATAACAGTCATCAGGTCCAACCTGAAATTCAGAATCAAAAGTCATCTCACTCTGTACTCGTTTAGTTTACCACTCACTATCACATTCCTGAGGTTCTCAATCTTGCAAAGAAAACATCACTTTAGCTTCTAATTTAGCTAGATTTAGACCGTCATCAAATAAGATTAATCATGTATCCAATACTCACAAAATAATCAAAGGTTTTCCATTCAAGCGTTTGCAACTATATCTGCTTTCCCAAAGGATAATCGATGACTGCTCACAATCTTTCAACAGTGCAAGCCATCTATGCTGTTTTAAATTTTCAGATCCTTCTTTGACATTAGATACTTTAAACTCTTGGGATCAGGAAACATATGACATTTTTCGTCGGACAAGTGATGTCATCAAATTTTCAACACAGACATAAAAAGTGGCCAACTTTAAATCACCTGTCGGACAGTTCCTTTCATGTGAATTTAACCGTCTGAAAGCATAAACTGTTACTTTACATTCTTGTATTAAAACACATTCCAATCCGTTCGATAGCGCATCACTAAAAAATTACGAATTCTTTACTCAATTCAAACAGAACCCAGAACCAGTGTTTCGGTTAATAACACCTTCATCAGTTTTCAACTTTGCTAACATACAACAGACCATTCAAACTTTCACAAATGTGATAACTTTATCAATCGGAACAACTTTAACTCATAACGACATCATTCGATTAGAACAAATTTAATAAGTATATCTCTGTATCACACTTTCTAGAATATGAATTCCTCCTTCAAACTGTCTGTCTATTCACCCATGAATGTACAAGATTTTATTTTCCTACCTGAGGATAAACTTAAATGCATATAACTCAAATTACCTTTCAACTAACCAGCTCACTCAGATAAAAACAACTGAGTCGATCTCAACTATCAAATAATATCATATCAAAATACTCCCTTCTTCATGCTGTTAAAACAACTCAAACATACTATCTTTCAAAATTTCCTGACATGCTAGTCAAAGATCTTTACAACTGTACTAGATCAATGAAACAAAATATCCTGATTGAACTCATTAACCTTAATCAAACTTGCCTGAGAAAAGAAAACCATCGTACAATTTGAGCTTGAGCTTCCACAATCTATATCTTTGCTGATGTCAATTCTTTTCACGAAAATTAAAGAAATCATGATACCAGAATTACCATGTTCCTATGTTCGAACCAAAAATACGACCATAATAGACATAGTTATCACAAGCCAAAGAACACACTTTAAAGATGAACCATGATTGATAATTTACGAAATAAGGATGATAAGAAAACCGAGATAAAGAAATCCAAGATGCGATATCATACTGGAAGTCTGAGAACATAACTCTTAAGAAAATAATAAAGATTTTGATGATTCCTCAGAGAAAACCAGAAGAAAAACTGTAACAGCCCAATTTTGGGTCTAGTCGGAACAGTGGTTTCGGGACCACAAATTTGACGAAGAAAAAATTATTTTTATTATATTTTTATGGTCTACAGTTTTATGGAAAAATTTCGTGAAAATTTTGTTCGAAAATTTTGACGTTTGGGCATTCAATTTAGTCAAAAGAACTAAATTGCAAAAAGTGCAAAACTTGAATTCTATATGTTAAAGGTGTCTAATTGCTATGAGATTTTAAATTAGAGGTCCTTAAATGGAAATTAGACCATTGGTTAAGTTGGTGGACAAAAATGGACATGGTTTGGTATGTTTTCAAAGTTTTTCATTAAGGGCATTTTGGTAATTTGGTAATTAAATGAATTAAAAAGCCAAATTAAAAGCCAATTTTTATCCATCTTCCTCCCATGGCCAAATTTTACATGGAGAAGATATGGCTAGGCTTTCTCAAGCTTCCAAGCTCGATTGTAAGTCCGTTCTAGCCCCGTTTTTAATGATTTTTATGTTTTTGAAATCCTTGTAACATGATCTATCTATTTCTACCACTAATTTGAAGAGATGTCAAGGTCTAAAATTTTACCCATGATGAATATTTATGTATTTTTATGTCTAATGGTAGAAAATGTATGTTTGGTGTATGATAAACGACTTTTGCTAAGTGATTTTCGGTAAAAATGTCAAAAAGGACATATTTGTAAAACTTATAAAATGAGTAGAAAAATGTGAATAAATGAGAAATGTGGGCTGTTATGAGTATGAAAATGGTTCGGCTAGGCTTGGGTTTTGAATAAATTGAATGAAAATCATTTTACGAGCCTAGGGACTAAATTGTAAAAAGGTCAAACTATAGGGGTAAAAATGTAATTTTAGCCATAATGTGATTTTGGGCTGATTTGAATAGTATAATGATTGAATAAGTTAAATGTGATATTATAGATCAATAAAAATGAGGTTCAGAGTTAGAACGAGTGAAAAATGAGTATTTGACGATTTAGTCCTTTTCGCCATTTTTATGTTGAGATAAGTTCGTATGTAAATAATGCATTGCTTTATTTATGTTTTAAATGATTTAATATTGTATGACTTATGATTGACTCCTTGGATGTAATCGATAAATTTTGAAAAGTAAGAAATCCCGGTTGAACCTTAGGAATAGATAGGCTACAAATGTCATGACATTAGGGTTACTGTGATTACGTGTAAGACCATATCTGGGATATGGCATCGATATGAGACTTCGTGTAAGACCATAGCTAGGCTATTGGCATCGATAAGAGATCCCATGTAAGACCATATCTGGGATATGGCATTGGTATGGTATTGTGTGTGCGAGATTCTCGAGTATCATTTAGTATTCCAAGTGGTTCAACGGGAAATTCAACGGGTATGTCAAAGATGAGAAAGCATGTGAATATGTTATGTGATGGTACAGGTATGTACATAAAACTCAAAGAAAATGAGCTCAGTATATGATGAACAAGTGGTAAGATTGTGATTGAGTAAGTTGTGCTTATGAAGCTTAAATGACATTTATGTTGAAATGTGTTATGTAGTTCATATGATGAGCTATTAGTATATGACAATTATGATGACATGTGTTATGTTGATATTAAATGACATTTATGTTCATATGACATTTATGTTGATATATGTTATGTTATTCATATGATGAGCTAAGGGCAAGAATGTGATTGAGTAAATTATACTCATGAAGTTTAATGACATTTATGTTGAAATATGTTATGTTATTTATATGAGGAGCTGTTGGTAAGATTGGGATTGAGTAAGTTGTGTTTATGAATTTTTAATGACATTTATGTTAATAATTGTCAAGTTATTTGTATGTCAAGAGTATGAATAATGTTTTTTATTATTGCATATGAACTTACTAAGCTATATAATATAGCTTACCCCCTTTCCTTTCCCATGTCTTTTAGGGTTATTAAGCTAGCTCGGATTGGAGTTAGCCGGAGATCTTATCACACTATCAAGCTATCACTTTGTGTAACATCCCAGTTTAGACCCTAGTCGGAACAGTGGTTCGAGACCACAAATTCGAGGTCGTAAAAATATTTTAATATTATTTTCTGTGTGAATAGTATGTGATATAGACTGTGTGAAAATTCTGTGTGATAATTTAATCGTTTATGTGTTGAATTAAGAAAAATGACTTAATCGCGTAAAGAGTAAAAGCTATATGCTGATTTATAAGTGCTAAATTGTTGTTGGCTCTTAAAGGTGGAGGCCTTATATGGAAAATAAGCCATCTTTGAGATAATGGATGAATGAAAGTCAAATATGCCCTTATTACATGTTTGTTTTATTTATTAATGGAATGGAGATTTTAGTAATTGAATAGTAAAATGTTTATAATAATAAAACAAACATGAAAATGATGAGATAGTGCTCATCTTTGTGCCGAATTTGAAGGAAAAGAAAATGGATAAAATCAAGCTAGGTTCGGCTATTAATCATCTTGATTCAAGGTTAGTTTTTGATCCGTTTTTGATAATTTCTACGTTTTCGTAATCGTTGCTTCGTGCTCTAGCTAACCCATGTTGAAATTTTGTGAATTGATGATGTTTTTTTTTTTGATGAGCCATTGATGAATGCTTGAGCTATGTGCTAGTTGATAATAAAATATGAGAACTTGGTGTTGGATTAACATGTTTTGTTCTTGAAGTTTTGATGAATTTAGCTAATTAGGGCTAAATTGTGAAAATAGCAAATTGAAGGGTTAAAATGTGAAATAAATGAAATGTATGGGTTTGTATAGATATTATAAAAATTTGGCTAAGCTTGTGCTAGGTGGAATTTGGTGAATTTGATGATTTTGTGAATTAGGGACTAAAGTGTCGAAATGTGAAAATATGAGGGCTATTATGCAAAATGCCCTAAATGTGTGTATGTGGACTAAATTGAATGAAATGATGATTGAATGGATTGAATTTAAATGTGTATAGACCAAGAAAGGATAGGTTTGGATCGAGATCGAGGCAAAGACAAAGTACTCGATTAATCGACCGTTTCGGTATTTCGACGTCCGAGGTAAGTTCGAACATAATGTGCGTAATTAACTATGCTTAATGTTACGAAATGAATGGTATGATATATCAAATTGTAAATGATATGTGAGAGCTTGAGTTATGTGGTACTAAATGTGCGTATTTGGAAATGTGACCGATATGATTAGCACTGTGTGTGCGAAATAATATAAACTTCGGCTTTGTGATTAGCACTGTGTGTGCGATATTGATGTAAGTTCAGACATAATACGAATACTTAATTATGTTAATTGCTATAAAATGAATGTTATAATGATATTGAAATGTGGATGCTATGTGAGAGTTGAGTCATGTGGCACTAAGTGTGCGTATTCGGAAATATGATTGAGACGATTGGCACTGTGTGTGCGAATTGATATAAGCTTAGACTTTGTGGTTGGCACTGTGTGTGCGAATTGATATAGGCTTAGACTTTGTGGTTGGCACTGTGTGTGCGAATTGATATAAGCTTAGACTTTGTGGTTGGCACTGCGTGTGCGATATCAATTTAAGATCGAATTGATATAGATGCACTGTGTGTGCAATGTTAATCAAATTTCAACTTAGAATTGGAACTGTGTGTGTGCGATATCGATACAAGTTCGGTTTAACGAATCGGCACTAAGTGTACGATGATAAATAAGTTTTGATTACTTAATTGGCACTAAGTGTGCGAATAAATAAAAAAATATAGTAAAGATTGATCGAAATGTAAAGTTGAGCAATTGAGTAGCTTGGTTGGTGAGTAACTATGTGTTGACAAAGGTATGTATGATAACTACGTATTAGCTAAGGTTGTATGATAACTATGTGTTGATTAAGGCACGTATGATATCCGTGTTGGTGGATTTTGAAAGTATATGGATGGAGTACTATGTGAACATTGAGTATAGTTGAGTTGGTGTAGCATTGATAAATTAATCCAAGTGATGGCTTATTCTTGTATATTAATTTGAATTATTGAATTACATGTAATATATTACGGACTTACTAAGCCTTGGAAAGCTTACTGTGTGATTTTTTTTTCTGCTTTGCAGTGTTAGTAAAACTAGCTCGGATTCGGGGATCGTCAGCATATCAATCACACTATCGGCAATTTATTTTGGTACTTCTAGAAAGATGTATATAGATTAAATATGGCATGTATAGGCTAGAGGTTATGGTATGATTTGTGATGTTTAATCCTTGCCATGTGAGTTGGCTTGGAAGTGTGTTAATATTGAGTTTGTGAATGAGCTATGAATGTGGTATGTTTCATGACTTTATGGTTGATGAAAGAGGTGATTAGAAGATGAGTTTTGGTATGGATTATATCATGTTTGAGTTATAAATGTTTTGAGATGTATAATTGATACTTGGATGGACTCATTTGTGAGGCCAATATGTATAGAAGTAGATGATATTGTGGATGACTAATTGGTGTATGAAATGGTATGTTTGAATGCAATTAGAAGCATGAAGTGGTGTTGCTCAAATGTGCTTGTAGGATTGACCCAAATGGGTGGCACTTTGACCTTGTAAAATGGCATATAATGTTACACGACCGAGGCACACGGGCGTGCCTAAGACCGTAGGTGAATTGGCAGAATGTAGCTTAGTATTACACGGCCATGGCACACGGGCGTGCCTAGTGACCGTGTTAAAATAGTCAGTATATAGACACGAATGGGCACACGGGCGTGCCTAGTGACCGTGTTGAAATAGATAGTATATAGACACGGATGGACACACGGGGGTGTCTAGTAGCCGTGGAGGGCACACGGCCTCCTCCCACGAGCGTGTCTCCCCTGAATCTCAGAAAAAAAATTAAGTGTTTGAGAATTTCTGTGTGTGTTCAATTTAGTCCCGACCCCTCTTTAGCATGTGAATTAGGTCTCGTAGACCTCGATAAGGGACACCATGATTGTAATTGAATGAGATTGAAGATGATTGACTTTGTGTCGTAAATTCTAGATGTTAAATATTCTGATTGATCGGTAATACCTCTTAACCCTGTTTCGACGACGGTCTCGGTTTAGGGGTGTTACATTTTATTGGTATCAGAGCTACAGTTTAGTCGATTCTCAGACTAACGTAGCGCGTGTGAGTCTAGCTATACATGCCATATATATAAAATTACGTTAGTGTGATGAATTCTTATAGATATAAATGTGTTTTTGCATAGTAATGGATCCTGATCGAGTAGTTGCTGACGATGTAGAGAGTAACGCGCCTGCTCCCGCTCAAGGGACAGCGCCGGCTACATCTAGGCTAAATGAAAGTAGTGAGGGAGGAGAGGCTAAGCAAGCCTTCTTCCGTATGTTGAGTGAGTGGTTTTCGGAGTTCGTTCGAACGAATCCTACTACTCCACAACCTCCACCCCCACAAGTACCTGTTGTGCCACAAACTGTAGATCCGATCCGATTGAATAAGCCTCCTGTGGATAAGATTCATAAGTTTGGGGCCGAAGAGTTTAGGGCCACAGCTGATGACGATGCTGAGCGAGCCGAGTTTTGGCTCGAGAATACAATCCGAGTATTCGATGATATGTCATTGACACCTGATGAATGTATAAAATGTGTTGTTTTGTTGTTGAGGGATACATCTTATAACTGGAGGAAGACGTTGATGTCCGTGGTTCTGAGAGAGAGAATCACCTGGGATTTCTTTCAAGTTGAATTCAGAAAGAAGTATATCAGTTAACGATTCATTGATCAGAAATGTAAAGAGTTTCTAGAGCTAAAACAGGGTCGTTTGTCAGTTACTGAGTACGAGCTAGAATTTGTGAGATTGAGCCAGTATGCACGAGAATGTGTTTCGACCGAAGTTACAATGTGTAAACGCTTTATAGAAGGGCTGAATGAGGACATTAAGCTGTTGGTTGGGATACTTGATATCAACGAATTTGTTGTGTTAGTTGAAAGAGCTTGCAAAGCCGAGGAGCTAAGTAAAGAAAAGAAGAAAGCCGATTCTGAAGCTCGAGATGAAAGAAAAAGATTGATGAGTAAGTTGTCTCAACCTTCGACAAAGAGATTTAGAGATGCAAGCAACCGATCAAATACTTCTTTTGAACATCCGTATAAAGACCATGCAAGACTAAGTGTTGGTCCGAAAGTTCAAGCTCCAAATGAATCAAGTGTCGAAAGTGCTAAAAGCAACAAACCTGAGTGTAGACAGTGTGGAAGAAGACATGTGGGAGAATGCTGGGACAAATACAACAATAGAGTTTGCTATAAATGTGGATCACGAGAACATTTCATTCGAGATTTCCCAATGTTAGCTGAGGAAGAAAATGTTCAGAGTGTGAATCCGAGTAATGTGATGGCTAGGGTAGATCACCCGGAAATGCCGAAATGTAAGTGGAAGTCAAAGAGGGATTACGATACTGCATTGTGAGACCGAGGCGAGAGCACTGCTCGAGCTTATGCAAGATGCAGCATACGAGAGGAAGCTTCACCTCCGGACATCATCGCGATAGTTTTACTCTATTTGATATCGATGTGATTGCATTGTGGACCAGGATCTATTCATTCGTATGTGTGTGTGAATTTAGTATCAAGTAAGACTCTACCTGTTGAGTCTCATTGAATTGGTAATTAGAGTATTGAACCCTTAGATAAGTGTGTCTTGGTGGATAAAGTGTGCAAGAATTGTTCATTGATGTTTTGGGATATATGCTTTCCGGCTAATTTGATGATACTACCATTCAATGTGTTTGACATAATTGCAGGTATGGATTGGCTTACTCGCATAATGCCATCGTGAATTGTAAACGAAAGAGTATAGAATTGAGAAGTCAAAACGGTGAGATAGTTTGAATTGAATCTAGTAATATGAAAGGGGTACTAGTTGATGTATCTGCGATAAAAGCTTTGAACTATGTAGGAAAGGGGTTGCGAAGCTTATTTGACATATGTGATTGATATAAAAGTGACTGATAAGAAAGTTGAATCTATGCTTGTGATTTATGAATTATTAGTTATGCCTTTCGGACTAACGAATGCTCTTACAGTGTTTATGGATTTGATGAATCGTATATTCAGACCATATGTGGATCGTTTTATTGTGGTGATTATTGATGACATTATGATTCATTTATGTAATGAGATGCAAGTTGATGAGCGCTTGAGAGTTGTGTTATAGACTTTGCGCGAGAAACAATTGTATGCTAAGTTTAGCAAATGTTAGTTTTGGTTGAGGTTGGATTTCTGGGCATATTGTATCAGCTGTGAAAAATACGAGTTGTTAAATTTATATCTAAAAGTTATGAATGAATATGTGATTATTGACTAGAAATGCTATATGTGGAATTGAGAAATGTGGCACTAAGTGTGCGATTAATTTGAATAAATAACAAAGAGCAATTGATGTGTAGTATCGAGCATGGAATAGCATGTAAGATCGTTATCTAAGTGTTGGAAAAGATATATATGGAACCTACATGGTTGATGAATTTAAAAATAGATAAATGGATGGTTATGTGAGTATCGGATATAGTTAAGTTTGAGCATTTTGGTGAAACTATCTATGTGATGGTTTACTTTGTATATTGATTTGATTCAGTGAGTTGAACGTATTATGTTATGAATTTGTGATTGAATATCATTCAGGCAAAGATAATGTTGTTGTTGATGCCTTAAGTCAGAAGTCTTTATGTGCTTTGTGAGTTATGAATTCTCAGATAGATCTGTGTGATGATCGTTCAGCTTTGGATGAGTTGAAGATGAGACCGATGTTCGTACATCAGATTTGTAAGGCCCAGAAAATGGATGATGAGATGATAGCAAAACGAGCTCAATGTGATTTGAATTCTTATTCAGAACTTCGAGTTGATAGTGATGATTGTTTGAGATTCAGAGATCAGATTTGTGTTCCGAAAAATTCAGAGTTGATTCAGTTGATTTTGAATTGGTGGCCTGGCATGAAACGGGACATCTCTGAATTTGTGTCAAAGTGTTTAGTTGTCAGCAAGTTAAGGCTTAACCTCAGGTTCTGTCCGGTTTGTTACAACCAATTATGAATCCTAAGTGGAAATAGAAGAATCACGATAGACTTTGTGTCGGGATTGCCTTTATCTCCGTGGAAGGAAATACTTTGAATTGAGTCGTATGAGACCGTTTAACGAGTTGGGCCGATTACTTATAGATTGATGTTGCCATCTGAGTTGGAAAAGATTCATAACGTGTTTCATGTGTCTATGCTTCGATAGTATAGATCTGACCCGTCTCATATAATTGCTCTTACTGAGGTTGAGATTCAGTCAGACTTGTAGTATAGTGAGGAACCGATCCGAATTTTGGCACGAGAGACTAAAGAATTGAGAAACAAAAGAATTTCCTTAGTGAAAGTTTTATGGCACAAACACGGAGTTGAAGAGGCTACGTGGGAGTCTAAGAACATTATGAGAGAGCAATATCCACACCTATTATTTGGTAAGATTTTGGGGACGAAAATCCCTAAGGGAGAGTTGTAACGTCGAGTTTAGACCCTAGTCGAACAAGTGGTTCGAGACCACAAATTCGAGGTCGTAAAAATATTTTAATATTATTTTCTGTGTGAATAGTATGTGATATAGACTGTGTGAAAATTCTATGTGATAATTTAATCGTTTATGTGTTGAATTAAGAAAAATGACTTAATCGCGTAAAGAGTAAAAGCTATGTGCTGATTTATAAGTGCTAAATTGTTGTTGGCTCTTAAAGGTGGAGGCCTTATATGAAAAATAAGCCATCTTTGAGATAATGGATGAATGAAAGTCAAATATGCCCTTATTACATGTTTGTTTTATTTATTAATGGAATGGAGATTTTAGTAATTGAATAGTAAAATGTTTATAATAATAAAACAAACATGAAAATGATGAGATAATGCTCATCTTTGTGCCGAATTTGAAGGAAAATAAAAGGGATAAAATCAAGCTAGGTTCGACTATTAATCATCTTGATTCAAGGTTAGTTTTTGATCCGTTTTTGATAATTTCTATGTTTTCGTAATCGTTGCTTCGTGCTCTAGCTAACCCATGTTGTAATTTTGTGAATTGATGATGTTTTTTTTTTGATGAGCCATTGATGAATGCTTGAGCTATGTGCTAGTTGATAATAAAATATGAGAACTTGGTGTTAGATTAACATGTTTTGTTCTTGAAGTTTTGATGAATTTAGCTAATTAGGGCTAAATTGTGAAAATAGTAAATTGAAGGGTTAAAATGTGAAATAAATGAAATGTATGGGTTTGTATAGATATTAGAAAAATTTGGCTAAGCTTGTGCTAGGTGGAATTTGGTGATTTTGATGATTTTGTGAACTAGGGACTAAAGTGTCGAAATGTGAAAATATGAGGGCTATTATGTAAAATGCCCTAAATGTGTGTATGTGGACTAAATTGAATGAAATGATGATTGAATGGATTGAATTTAAATGTGTATAGACCAAGAAAGAAGAGGTTCGGATTGAGATCGAGGCAAAGACAAAGTACTCGATTAATCGTAGTTTTGGTATTTCGACGTCCGAGGTAAGTGCGAACATAATGTGCGTAATTAACTATGCTTAATGTTACGAAATGAATGGTATGATATATCAAATTGTAAATGATATGTGAGAGCTTGAGTTATGTGGTACTAAATGTGCGTATTGTAAATGTGACCGATATGATTAGCAATTGTGTGTGCGAAATAATATAAACTTCGGCTTTGTGATTAGCAATCTTTGTGTATGCGATATTGATGTAAGTTCGGACATAATACGAATACTTAATTATGTTAATTGCTATGAAATGAATGTTATAATGATATTGAAATGTGGATGCTATGTGAGAGTTGAGTCATGTAACACCCCAAACCCGGCCCAAACGCTACGACCAGATCTGGTATGCTACGGGGTTTAACATTAAAAACTTCACTTGGATGATTTTCGAAAATTCAGTTTGTTTATTTAGGTATTCGCTAAAATAAGTGATATTTGAAGAAAACCCTTGCTTTTTCTTTGAACGTGTTTGAAAATCCCATATTATTACTTCTTATAGATAAGTCTTTGAACATAAAGTTAAATTTTAAAAAAAATAGAATAAAGACATTAACAAGTATAATTTAAACCTAAGCTATGGAGCCTTATTACATAAATAGTCCAAAAATTGAAAACTTAAAGGAAAGCTGAAAATAGTCTATGAAAATATAAGACTTGATGGCCCCTCGAGCCCGCCTCGGCTCCCATGTCCACGATCTATTGCTCATCTGAAAAGTCTGGGAAAATAAAGGGGTGAGTCACCAAGACTCAGTGTACAAATCCCGAAAACACATAAAAGGCTTGAGGCCCACAAACACATTATGGGCCTTGGCCTGTACACAATGTCAACAAAATAATCACATGCTGCATGGCCCAACCCAACCTAAAAGTCCATCCTCTACACACCAGCACCCGTACCAGCCATCACACTTGGGATTTCTACAATCAACCCACCAACCGCTACACACCATATCGAGCGGTCATGCTGCATCGGTTATAATACCGATCACCATGTGACCTTATAACCCATCGTGGCGAGCCACCAATCACTGTGTGACCTTATAATCAAGTGTGGCGAGCCACCGATCACTATTGTGACCTAAGTGTACATATCGTGGTTTAACCACCGATCACTAGGTGACCTTTTAACATGCTCTTCCCCTTCATCATATCAACCCCATCCCATGCATACATCCATGCGAAGCAAAATAATATACAACCTAAAAGATCACGATCTATCACATACATTGATACACATAGAGAAGTTTCTATGATTACGCACTGCATCCCTTGCCTACCCTTTTTGGGTAATACGGATCGTCCATACTGACCTTTTTAGGCTTTTAGCCCATAACATATATAGTACAGATTAATTAGTGTGATAGAGATCTACACACGATTACGATCAAGATGATACTTTCTATGTCAACACTATCGGTGGCGATACGATCGCTAATCGCCTTTGGTTTTGTTCTCAAGTCGGTCCACAACCCGGTGGCCAATCTGAGCTCACGACACCGTTCGTTTCTTAAACTTAGGGGTTGGATTTACGAGTCCAATCCCCTCCTTCTCCTGATCTACATTTGATTCCATCAAAAGACCTTATCAGTTGCTACCAACCACATATGGTTATTAATCCGTAACACAGGGTTAAGACCACAAATACAATAAACGAGCCTAACGAAAATCTAAAGAGAACCCCTTACCTTGAAATCCCGAAAAGAGGTATGGGTCTCAGAGACTAGCGATTTCTGGCTTTTGGGATCTAGATGATCTGATCTACTTCGATTCCCGAAATGTTGCCCCAAGATGAGAACACAAGAACAGTCAAAACGTTACTCCAAAGTTAATCTTATCACATCAATTAGCCTTTCGGCTTTGGCCTCCAAAAACCAAAAGAGAAAGGAAGAACAAAAGAAATTGACACTTACCTTAACACAGAGAATTCGGCAACTCCTAGAGAATTTCGGCTTTTGAGAAGATCAAAAAGAAAGATGGTGCAAAGGCATCTATGAAGGTTCGACTTAATGAAGGAATCAAAAGAAAAAGATGCAGAGGAAGATTATGAGGTTTCGGTTCGTAGGAGAAAGCAGAGAAAAACAATGGACATTTGGCTTTAGCATAAAAGTGGAGATGAGAGAATGGAATTAGGGGTTTCGCCTTTAGCAGAGAATGAGAGAATAGAGTAAGAGAATAAAACCCAAATGCCGAAAATAAAGAAGTATTCCCCTCCCCTAAAGAGAATTTCGGCTCTTACCAAACAAATGCCGAAAATGCCTATTTTGCAAACTAAATACCCATCCTATCAATAGGGAAATTTCGGCACCCCTTAGCCATACAAAACCGATTCCCCCTTCCCACCTAGAGTTTGAAAATCGGCCACCACTCAGCTTACCAGATAACTCCTAGATTTTCTCCTTTATCTCCATCTGATCACTCATCCTCAAGTGGCATGGATAACGCCACCTCTTCCTTCCTTTATCTGCCACATTATCAGCCATATTATCCACATTATCCCATTCATTAAATCTCCCTGTTTTTAAGCATTCCAACCGACTCCAACTCCCTTTCTTTTGACGCCAAAAACATTTAAAATAAGTGGGTAATGCAACTCGAACCTTGGACCTCCTTATTGCTTATCACGCCACCTCAAAGCCCCTAAGTAACGCCACTGACCATTGGCTACAAGCCCATTTGTGTGTCTTACTTTACAGATAATATCTTTTAAGCCCCTATTCTAACTGGCTTTCCGCTAGAGTGCCCAAGCAGAAAATTTGACTAAGGCCTCGGCCCAATTCCTGAGCCCAATCTGAACCCCTTAAACACCCTAATTACACATTAGAGATAACATAAACATCACAGCACATTAAACGCAAAGGCCCATTAATTCAGGATGTTACAGTTCTACCCCCTTAAAGAAATTTGGCGTCGAAATTACCGATCGAGAATAGATGCGGTATTCTTTGTCGCATCGCTTCCTCTGGTTCCCAAGTAGCCTCCTCAGAACTGTGATTCCGCCACAGAACTTTAACCAACGAAACCATCTTTCTCCGCAATACTTTGACATTACAATCCAGGATTTCCACTGGCTCCTCTTCAAAGGATAAATCGGGTCTTACTTCGATTTCTTCCACCAACACCACGTGGGATGGATCTGAACGGTAACGTCTTAGCATAGAGACGTGGAATACATTGTGAATCTGGCTTAGCTCAGAAGGTAGCTCTAGCTTATAAGCTACTGGTCCCACTCGTTTCAACACCCGATAAGGTCCGATAAATCTGGGACTTAATTTACCTTTCCGTCCAAACCTCAGTACTTTCTTCCATGGCGACACCTTCAAGAACACCTTGTCACCCATCGCAAATTCTATGTCCTTACGCTTCTGTGTCAAGATAGGACTTACGTCGGTCCGACGCTTCCTTTAATCGAGCCCGAATTAACTCTACCTTCTCCTCTGTCTCGGTAACCAATTACGGACCCAAAATCCAACATTCCCCCAATTTCGTCCAACAGGTAGGTGTACGACACCTCCGCCCGTACAATGCTTCATAGGGCGCCATCTGAATACTTGACTGGTAGCTATTGTTGTACGCAAACTCCGCCAACGGTAAGAACTCTTCCCAACCACCCCTGAAGTCAATGACACATCCTCTTAACATGTCCTCTAAGATCTGGATTACCCGCTCAGACTGTCCATCGGTCTGAGGATGAAACGCCGTACTGAAATCCAACTTCGTACCCAACGCTTGATGCAACGCCTTCCAAAATCGTGAGGTGAACCTAGGGTCCCTGTCCGATATGATTGATACTGGTACCCCATGCAACCTCACTACCTCCCATGCAACCTCACTACCTCCGCTATGTATAGCTTAGCCAATTTCTACATAGAGTAATCGACACGTACTGGTATGAAATGAGCAGACTTCGTCAAGCAGTCAACAATCACCAAGACCGAATCTTTCTTAGTAGGCGTGAGGGGTAGCCCACTAACAAAGTCCATTGCGATCCTTTCCCACTTCCATTGTGGAATCTTCACCACCGCAACAACCACGATGGTAATCGGTGTTTCGCCTTTACCTCGCGATGAGGTCAAACACTTCCCACAAATTCGGTCACCTCTCGTTTCAAACCCGGCCACGTAACCGATCTCGCAAATCTCGATACATCTTACTTCCTCCAGGGTGCATAGCGTATGGACTACCATGCGCTTCTTGCAAAATCTTATGCCTCAACTCAGGATCTTTTGGCATACACACTCTCCCTTGAAAACATAATAGCCCTTCCTCATTCACACTAAATTCTGTTGATCCTTCACTTGATCCTACCGGAAACTTCTCCTTTAGTAACTCGTCAGTCTGCTGTTTCTCCTTAACTTGACTGACCCAAGAGGGTTTCACTTGAAGTTCAGCTAATAAACTCCCATCATCATATAGACTAAGGTGAGCAAACATTGCTCTCAAGTTAGAGATTACTTTACGACTTAGAGCATCCGCCACTACGTTGGCTTTACCCGGATGGTACTCGATCGAGCAGTCATAATCTTTTAACAACTCGATCTACCTCCTTTGCCTTAGATTCAACTCCTTCTGGGTCAACAGTTATTTTAAGCTCTTATGATCGGTATAAATGATGATTTCTCCCGCATCTGAGATAATGTCTCCAAATCTTCAAAGGAAAAACCACCGCCGCCAATTCCAAACCATGGGTGGGATAACTTGCTTCGTGCAGTCTTAACTGTCGAGATGCGTACGCAACAACCTTTCCACCTTGCACCAACACGCATCCTAGTCCCGTGTGTGAAGCATCACAGTACATCACGAACTCCTTCCCAGCCTCCGGCTGAATCAATACTGGAGCCTCTGTTAAAATCTTTTTTAACTTTTCGAAACTCTCTTGCCGCTTATTAGACCAAACAAACGGAACCCCTTTCTGTAACAACTTAGTCAATGGTGCTGCAATCAATGAAAATCCTTCAACAAACCTTCTGTAATACTCGACCAAACCAAGGAAACTCTAAATTTCTGCTACCGACTTAGGCGGCTTCCAATCCAACACCGCTTTAATTTTCCGAGGGTCAACCCTAATCCCCTCCGCCGACACAACGTGACCTAGAAAAGTAACTTCCCTTAGCTAAAATTCGCACTTACTGAATTTGGCATACAACTGCTTCTCCCTCAGAATCTGCAGAACCACCCGCAGATGTGAATCATGCTCCTCTTCCGATTTTGAATAAACCAGAATATCATCTATAAACACCACGACAAACCGATCCAAGTAGGGTTGAAATACTCGGTTCATCATATCCATAAACGCTTCTGGTGCGTTAGTCAACCCAAATGGCATTACCATGAATTCGTAGTGACCGTAGCGAGTCCTAAAAGTCGTCTTATGAATATCCGCCTCCTTGACCTTAAGGCGATGGTACCCGATCTCGGATCTATCTTTGAGAAAAGCGAAGCCCCTTCGGTGATCGAACAAGTCATCGATCCTCGGCAACGGGTATTTATTCTTGATGGTCAACTTATTCTGCTGGCGATAGTCAATGCACATACGCATTGATCCATCCTTCTTCTTAACAAATAACACCGGCGCTCCTCAAGGCGACACACTTGGTCGGATAAACCCTCTATCCAGCAACTCTTGGATCTGAGCCTTCAATTCCACCAACTCCTTGGTAGCGTTCACATGCGGAGCGATAGATATCGCACTTTGTTCGAAAGAAGATCAATACCAAACTCCACTTCACGATCCAGGGGTAATCCCGGAAGCTCTTCTGGGAAAACATCAAGAAATTCCCTCACCGTCCTAATGTCCCCAACAGTTAGTTCCTTGGCTTCCAGAGCCCGAACAAACATTAAAATTGCCTCGCATCCTTTCCTCACCATCCTTTCTGCTCTTAAGGCAGACACCACATTTGACAAACAATTTCCCCTTTCACCTATCACTAACACTTCGCCACCCTCGGGAGTTTTTAACACCATACGCTTGGCTGTAAAGTCCAAATTTGCTTGATACTTAACTAACCAATCCATTCCTAAGATCAAATCGAACTCCCCAAATGGCAGTTCCATTAGATCAGCCCGAAAAGCTACCCCTTGAACTTCCAGGGGTACATCCTTATACAGTTTGCTCACCACTACAGTTTGTCCTAGAGGGCTCACTACAGTCATCTCCCTAGAAGAAGTCTCATAATCTAAGTTCAAAGTTCCCGCTATAGCACTAGCAACATAAGAGTGCGTCGAACCAATATCAATCAAGGCAGTATAAGGCAAACCATAAATTAGGAACGTACCGGTTATGACATCCGATGAGTCAGCATCCTCTCGATGTCTGGCAGCATAAACTAACCCCGGCTGTCTCACCTTGGTGTTTCCTGCCCCTCGGCCTGGTGCTCCACGGCCCCGACCGGAACAGTTACCACCTCTGGCTGGACCACGACTTCTCTGTGGCTGCTGACCACCTCTTTCCGGCTGTGCATTCCCTTGACCCGTGGGCCCTTCACTGCCCTGTTGCTGCGGATAGTTTCTAACTTGGTGGTCTGTAGATCCACACCTGAAGCACTTCCCACCCACTGCCAGCCCAACACTCACCTACGTAGAATTTACCACATCGAGCACACTTCTGTGTCTGACTAGCAGCAGCAGGTCTCTCATCTCCTCTCGGCCCGTCTGACCTGGGTCTTTTCTGAATACTCCCAGCTATCCCTGATGATCCAAAATTTCTCTTACTTCCACTCTTATCTCTATCCCGATTCAATTTTTCTGTCCGCTTAACCTCCTCAGCTATCTTAGCTTTTTCCACTAGCACAACAAATTCCCTCTCCTGCTGTGGTGCTATCAATACACGCAGATCGTCCCTCAAACCATCTTCAAATCGAACACAACGTTCATGGTCTGTGGCCACCATCCCTCGAGCATAACGGCTAAGGCGTAAGAATTCCACTTCATACGCAGCCACCGACCTACTTCCCTGAACCAGATTCAGAAATGCTCTACGCTGCGCATCCACATAATTCGACCCAATGTATTTACTCTGAAACGCCGTTTTGAAGAGATCCCAGGTGATATGGTCAGCCACCGTACCATCCTTAACCGTAAGCCACCATTGATAAGCCGTCCGCGAGAGAGATACAACCCTTTCGCTTTTTCCTCTTCCGTGAAATCAAGATCATCCATTATACGCTCAACCGCCTCCAACCAATACCCAGCTGTACTCGGGGCTATACCAGAAATTCCCCTAAACATTTCTGCCCCATTGGCTCTAAGTCGCTCCGACACAGATTTCCGGGCCCCTATGCCCATGCCTGCCCCAGCAACCCTCTCTAAAACCCTTAACATCGCCTGAGATACCGCATTATCTCCGGCCGTCTAGTCCTAAAATTCCACCTCCGCAGCGGGTGGTACCGGCATCTCGTTTCCAAACCCATAGCCAGATCCT